>JAKGUB010001031.1:902500-1445000 GCA_026261675.1 Hippocampus mohnikei | reverse complement strand
GCCCGGTACACCTCAGGAGGCATCCTAATTAGATGCCCGAGCCACCTCATCTGGCTCATCTCGATGTGGAGGATACGCGGCTCTACTCTGTGCCCCTCCCAGATGACCAAGCTTCTCACCTTATCTCAAAGGGAGAGCCCGGACACCCTGCGGAGAAAACTCATTTCGGCCGCTTGTATCCGGGATCTCATTCTCTCGGTCACGTCCCATAGCTCATGACCATAGATGAGGGTTGGAACGTAGATCGACCGGTAAATTGAGAGCTTCGCCCTTTGGCTGAGCTCCTTCTTTACCACGACAGACCGATACGGCGTCCGCATCACAGCAGACGCTGCACCGATCCGCCTGACGACCTCTCGCTCCCTTCTGCCCTCACTCGTGAACAAGATCCCAAGATACTTAAACTCCTCCACTTGGGGCAAGATCTCCTCCCCGACCCGGAGATGCCACTCCACCCTTTTCCGATTGAGGACCATGGTTTCAGATTTGGAGGTGCCGATCCTCATCCCAACCGCTTCACACTCGGCTGCGAAACGCTCCAGTGAGAGTTGGAGAGCCCTGCTTGAAGGAGCCAACAGTACTACATCATCTGCAAAAAGCAGAGATGCAATACTGAGGCCACCAAAACGGACCCCCTGAACGCTTCAGCTGCACCTAGAAATTCTGTCCATAAAGGTGATGAACAGAATCGGCGACAAAGGGCAGCCTTGGCGGAGTCCAACCCTCACTGGAAACGATTCCGACTTATTGCCGGCAATGCGAACCAAACTCTAGCATCGGCAGTATAGGGACCGGACAGCCCGTATCAGGGGGCTCGGTATCCTATACTCCCGAAGCACCCCCCACAGAACTCCCCGAGGGACACGGTCAAACGCCTTCTCCAAGTCCACAAAACACATGTAGACTGGATTGGGCGAATTCCCACGTACCCTCAAGGACCCTGCTACGGGTGTAGGGCTGGTCGAATGTTCCACGGCCGGGACGAAAACCACACTGTTCCTCCTCAATCTGAGGCTCGACTTCCCGACGGACCCTCCTCTCGAGCACCCCTGAATAAACCTTACCAGGGAGGCTGAGGAGTGTGATTCCTCTGTAGTTGGAACACACCCTCCGGTCCCCCTTTTTAAAAAGAGGGACCACCACCCCGGTCTGCCAATCCAGAGGCACTCTCCCCGATGACCACGCGATGCTGCAGAGGCGTGTCAACCAGGACAGCCCCACAACATCCAGAGCCTTGAGGAACTCCGGGCGGATCTCATCCACCCCTGGGGCCCTGCCACCGAGGAGCTTATTAACCACATCGGTGACTTCAACCACAGAGATAGGAGAGCCCACCTCAGGGTCCCCAGACTCTGCTTCCTCCAAGGAAGGCGTGCTGGTGGAGTTGAGGAGGTCTTCGAAGTACTCTGCCCACCGGTTCACAACGTCCCGAGTCAAAGTCAGCAGCGCCCCATCCCCACTGTACACAGTCAGTGGTGCACTGCTTCCCCCTCCTGAGACGTCAAATGGTGGACCAGAATTTCCTCAAAGCCGTCCGGAAGTCGGCTTCCATGGCCTCACCGAACTCTTCCCACGCCCGGGTTTTTGCCTCAGCGACCACTGAAGCTGCGTTCCGCTTAGCCAGTCGATACCAGTCAGCTGCCTCTGGGGACCCACAGGCCATAAAGGCCCGATAGGACTCCTTCATCTTGACTGCATCCCTTACCGCTGGTGTCCAAACACCAAAACAAAACGCCAAAACCAAAATCCAAACTCTAAAACCAAACACCAAAACCAAACTCTAAAAACCAAACTCTAAAACCAAACACCAAACTCTAAAACCAAACACCAAAACCAAACTCTAAAAACCAAACTCTAAAACCAAACACCAAACTCTAAAACCAAACACCAAAACCAAACTCTAAAACCAAACTTACCCCTTTCATGTCCCTAGAGCTAGCTTCTGAAGCCGAGGATCTGGATATCCCTGGGGTCGGGATTAGGGATTGTGATTGAAGTTGAGGTGTTTGGGGTTCAGTGTGAGGGGTAGCGTTGCACAGTTAAAAGTGAAAAAAGACAAAACTCATGGATTGTTTGGGAGACAACTTTGGCTTTATTCAGTTAGATGCAGTTTTGGCCTGGATGAGAGTCTTGATTTGGAAGAAATGACACCTTTCAGGCGTAACATTTTGTTTACATAAAATATTCACATTTGCCACAATGCATGATGTATGTTGTGATCATCTATTAGCATTTCTACTACTCATAAATGGCCTAGTCATCATCATAGAATTTGATTATTAGTATATCCATAAAAAAGCACAAATTGGGACTGCAATTTTACCTTATTTTTCACATCTGTCATCCTCACTTCTCCATTGGTTGTACACTTGAGTCTTTGTACAATTCCTACAGCATTCTAATTACTTCCGCTGAATGCGTCTCTTGAGGTAGTCCAGCTTCCATTGAGTCCATATTTTACATAGGAAAATATCATTTACAAGTTTTGCAGACCGGGTTCACTCAAAAAAGTAAAGATCTCACCCAGTTTCACCACTTGTTCCTCAATTACATTTGTTGATTAATGTGCACTGTCCAAATGAAGTAAGAAAAACAAATTGCATATACTCTGACAGCCATTCCAACCTAAAAGAACCACTGTTCATTTTTCTTTTGGTTTGGATTAGTCGTGTCGCATTCACTGCCCACTTTTTTCGCCATGATAAGGGGTTAGCATTAGCGTCACTTAATTCACTGGAAATAAGGAGTTGGGTCTAAAAAATAGTTTTAGGGTTTGGGTGAAAGGCAGGGGAATCCAAACTCAGCCCTCAAGAGACACTCTTCCTGACAGTTTTCCAACTTTGCCAGAAGCAACCAACTGATTCAAATCATCAGGATCGTTCTAATGCTGCTTCAGAGATGGCTTGATGAGCTGATCATCTGAATCAGATGTGTTGCAGCCAGGATAGGTCGGAAAGAGCCAGGGCCATGTCACTCAAAGGTTTCGAGCTGAACATGCCTGCAGTATGGATGAGGTTTAGGTTTAAGTTTAATTTTAGGATTTAGGCGTTGCTAGGTTGAAGCTAGGCTTTCAAGACACCAAGGGTGAAGGATTAGCATTAGGGGCTCGCGGTTCAGGGGATAAAATGTTTAGGTAAGAGAATTCCAGGGGGGGTTAGTGTTTTAGGTAAATTGGTGTTCGGGTGAGAGTCTTAGGTTTTCGAGGGTAAGCGTCATATTTTGGGGGTGACGGTCGAAGGAGAGGACGTTTGCATTTTAGGCATTTAGGCTTAAGGGGTTAGAATTAGGCGCTTTGGGTTAAGCAGTTCAGTTGAAGGGTTAGGTAGTTAGGGTTTAGGTTCAGATAAATTGTAGGGCGAGAGTTAGGATTAGAGGTGAGAGGGACTAGGAGTTCTTAAGAGTGGTGTTTGGAGGTTAGGTGTTGAGGTTTAGGAGTTTGGGTAAAGTGTAGGGTTAGAATTTGAGGTGTTAGGCTATTTTGCAGTTTAGGTTACGTGTTTAGTAGTTTTTAGGTTGGAGTACAAGGCCAGGTGTAAGCGTTGAAAGTTGGGAACTAGGATGAAAGGCAGGGGAGTCCAAACTCGGCCCTCAAGAGACACTCTTCCTGACAGTTTTCCAACTTTGCCAGAAGCAACCAACTGATTCAAATCATCAGGATCGTTCTAATGCTGCTTCAGAGATGGCTTGATGAGCTGATCATCTGAATCAGATGTGTTGCAGCCAGGATAGGTCGGAAACAGCCAGGGCCATGTCACTCAAAGGTTCAGAGCTGAACATGCCTGAGGTTTACGGTTTAAGTTTAATTTTAGGATTTAGGCGTTGCGGTTGAAGCTAGGTTAATAATAATACATTTTATTTATAAGCTTTCAAGTTAAGGGTGAAGGGTTAGCATTAGGTGCTCATGTTCAGGGATAAAATGTTTAGGTAAGAGAATTCCAGGGGGGTTTCAAGGGTTTGCGTGCAGGGTTGGTCAAGAGGTTAGGGGGGTTAGTGTTTTAGGTAAATTGGTGTTCGGGTGAGAGTCTTAGGTTTTCGAGGGTTAGCGTCATATGTTGGGGGTGAAGGTCGAAGGAGAGGACGTTTGCATTTTAGGCATTTAGGCTTAAGGGGTTAGAATTAGGCGCTTTAGGTTAAGCAGTTCAGTTGAAGGGTTAGGTAGTTAGGGTTTAGGTTCAGATAAATTGTAGGGCTAGAGTTAGGATTAGAGGTTAGAGGGACGAGGAGTTCTTAAGAGTGGTGTTTAGAGGTTAGGTGTTGAGGTTTAGGAGTTTGGGTAAAGTGTAGGGTTAGAATTTGAGGTGTTAGGCTATTTTGCAGTTTAGGTTAGGTGTTTAGTAGTTTTGAGGTTAGAGTACAAGGCCAGGTGTTAGCATTGAAAGTTAGGGAATTAGGGTTTGGGTGAGGGAACTAGGGTGAAAGGCAGGGGAGTCCAAACTCAGCCCTCAAGAGACACTCTTCCTGACAGTTTTCCAACTTTGCCAGAAGCAACCAACTGATTCAAATCATCAGGATCGTTCTAATGCTGCTTCAGAGATGGCTTGATGAGCTGATCATCTGAATCAGATGTGTTGCAGCCAGGATAGGTCGGAAAGAGCCAGGGCCATGTCACTCAAAGGTTCCGAGCTGAACATGCCTGCACTATGGATGAGGTTTAGGTTTTAAGTTTAATTTTAGGATTTAGGCGTTATGTTGAAGCTAGGTTAAGGGTGAAGGGTTAGCATTAGGGGCTCGCGGTTCAGGGGATAAAATGTTTAGGTAAGAGAATTCCAGGGGGTTTCAAGGGTTTGCGTGCAGGGTTGGTCAAGAGGTTAGGGGGGTTAGTGTTTTAGGTAAATTGGTGTTCGGGTGAGAGTCTTAGGTTTTCGAGGGTTAGCGTCATATGTTGGGGGTGATGGTCGAAGGAGAGGACGTTTGCATTTTAGGCATTTAGGCTTAAGGGGTTAGAATTAGGCGCTTTAGGTTAAGCAGTTCAGTTGAAGGGTTAGGTAGTTAGGGTTTAGGTTCAGATAAATTGTAGGGCTAGAGTTAGAGGTTAGAGGGACTAGGAGTACTTAAGAGTGGTGTTTAGAGGTTAGGTGTTGAGGTTTAGGAGTTTGGGTAAAGTGTAGGGTTAGAATTTGAGGTGTTAGGCTATTTTGCAGTTTAGGTTAGGTGTTTAGGCGTTAGGGGTTCAGGGTTAGAAAGGATTCCGTTTAGAGGTTATGATTTGAGGTTGGCCAGGATTAATAGGAGGGTCAGGTGTTAGGAGAGGTCAGGTTGGTTTAAACATTTTGGCGCTTATGCAGTTTTGGTGAGGTGGGTTGTTTATGGTAAGAGGGTTATGGGGGAATTGGGTTCAGGTTCGCAATATTTGTCAGGTTAAGGGGAGCATTAGGGGTTATGATTTAACATTGGGTTAAGGATTACAGAGGTTAGGGTTCAGGGGAGTTTAGGATCGGGGATTTGAGGGTTTAGGTTAGGGGTGAGGGTACAGGGTTCGGGTTAATCTTTAGTGTTAACGGTTGTGAGGAGGTTAGCATTCCGAGTTGTTCAAGATTGATTATTTTATTGGAACAGTGCACATTCATCAACAAGAATAAACAGCGTCAATGCGCCATACTTCTAAATGCTGGTTTTCAGCGGTAGCCTCAAGGCGGATTTCTTTACATCAAGATAAACAGCTAACATTAATTAACAAAATATACATCACATAAAACACGGACAGTCATGCAATCTGAGCCAGTTGTCCTGCATATCCGTTGTTTGAAGCAGTTTGTTTCATCAGTGGATCAGAGAAGCTATGCTCGATATGTGCACACGTCTGCAACAAGTCAAGTTTGAAAGTAAACAAGAAGCTGGAGCATCCATTGATGAAAAAAAGATTGGTCACTTCTGTACCGTAAATTCGTTTCAATTCCAAGATGCAGCTCTCAATTCCGAATATGCATCGGCGGTCAGCACTGACGCCCTCATCCTCGGCTCCACAAGCCATCCATCCGCGCATCAGACAGCGCAGACTGTCCAACAGCGCCGCCGTCATCTCCACTAAATAAACCAGGCCTGTGAAAAATGCTCATTACAGGTGCAAAGAACAAGCGCCTGGGTTTGGAATTTGGTGAGCGGGTTAGGGTTAGAGATAGGGTTTTTGGATTAGAGGGTTAAGTGTTAGGTAGTTGGGGGGATAGGGTGAGAGGGTTAGGTGTAAGAAAGTCAGCGTTACGGGTTGGATTAAGCAGGTTTGGGTTTCACGTTTTGAGTTGGACTTAGAAATTAGGCAGTTAGGCGTCTAGGCAGTTAAGCCTTTTGGGTTAGAGGGTGAGCTGTGAGAGGTTAGGGTAGGAGTTTGAGGGTTAGGCGTTTGTGTTCGGAGTAATCATTGGGGTTAGGGTTTAAGAGTCAGGTTTGGGGTTCAGATTAGGTGTAGGATTCATGGTAAGGCCGTTAGGATGCTTGGGTTGGATGGTCAGGTGTTTTGAAGTTCAGTGCTAGGGTTCAAGGAATCGGGTTCGAGCGTTAGGTGTTAAGAGGAGGGTCAGGTGTTTCGGCGGTTAGGCAGTTTCCATAAGTGATTAGGTATTTGTGGTTGGAAGGTTACAGGGAATTAGGATGAAGGTTTAGGGTTTGCGCTAGGAGTACGATTAGGGTTTCGAGTTGGATTTGGGGTGAGAGGTCAGGAGATTTAGGGTTTTAGGGGTTGTGTTTTACTTTAGGGGTTAATTTTGGGATTGGGTGAGGGGATTAGGGATAAAGTAGGGTAGGGGTGTCCGAACTTGTTCTTCAAAGGCCACTATCCAGCATGTATTCCATCTCTCCCATTTGCGGCACAGCTGATTCAGATGATCAGCTCATCAGCCATCTCTGAAGCAGCATTCCAACGATCCTGATCGTTTGAATCAGGCGTGTTGCTCCTGGGAGAGCTGGAAAACCCCTGGGTTTAAGGGTAAAGGGAAATTAGGATTAAGGTTGAGGTTTAGAGTTAGCATTTAGAATATGGTTAAAGTGGTTACGGGTAAGATTAGTGCTTAAAAGTTAGAGGGTTGACAGTGTTAGGGGTTTATGGTTGAGGTGAGGGTACGGTGTTCAAGGTTAGCGCTCTAGGTTTGAGATTGGGGTTAGAAATTAGGGTGAGGCAGATGGGCATCTTGGGTTAGGTGGTTTGGTGAATATGCATTAAGATTTAGGCGTTCAGAGTAAGGTTTCGAGGGATTTTGTTCAAGAGGATAGTCCGGTGTTAGGGTTAGGCGATTATTATTAGCGAAGCGATTATGGTTAGGCCGTAAGAGTTACGCATTTTGGCGCCTGGTAGATGAACAAATACTGCATCTGCAACACAGAAAGGAACCAGGACCGTTTGTGTGAATTTACCACACCGTATGTACAAAGCCAGGTTTTTGGGCAGTTCCCCGACTCACGTCCGTCTGGAAGAGCTGCAGACGCTGCTCTCAGGATTTCCAAATGAAGCCAAACACTTCCACTTCCTGCCTGGCGTGCATCTTGTCCGCGTGCATCTTGTCCATCATCCCGACAATCACAATGAACCTGCCTGTCTGACCAACGCTGGAGCTGGGGGTGAGGTAAACTTTGGTTTATTGCTGCCAGTTATGAATGTAACTATTTCTTGATTTTTTTTATCGGTTGTACAGACCACCTCATATAGTTACATCAGCTATATCCTTTAACATTAGCCAGAGAAATATTTTGAAGCGCGATGCCTGTAGTGTACCTGCAGTGGACCGCAAAGGGCGGATTGAGCGCCTTTGACTTTGTTGGAACTTGAGCATGCCGATGGGAGAGAAGAGCCAGCTGGTGAAATGGAGCGGCGTGACCACACGTGGCATCTTGCCCTTTTTGTTCGTGTTTTATGTTGTGTGTTGTGTTTATTATTTTTACTTTATTTTAACTGCTTTGTTAAGCGCTTTGTTACAGCTGCCGCTGTTGTGAAAGCGCTATATAAATCAGCATGTATTGTATTGTATTGTTATGAGATGAACAGAACAAATGTTAGTGGCAAGCGTTGCACAGAACGAGCCATTCGATGCTTCTGATGTGTTGGATGTACAACTTGCGTATGGTGTAATCCAGCAGCACGGCGGAGCCCTCCACTGCCACGCCAAGACGCTCCTCAGAGGCCCAGCAGCCCTGATTCGGCCTGGACTGGTCACACGTCCTACATGGCAATGGACATTTTTCATTTGGTTACAAATGGCAATTTCAGAGCCCTTGGAATGTGAATTCTCCACCATCGCTTTTACTATTCCTCCATTTTTCTCTTGCCACTTGCAATGGAAAGGAAATTTAGATTTAACTGAAGAAAATTGGGGTCTGACCCGAATGACATTTTTGGGAGGATTGTGTGTGTGTGTGTGTGTGGGGGGGGGGGGGGGGTGCTGCATGACAACCACTCACTTCCTTCCTCTCCTTCAGGTGCGCCAGCATGACAACAGTCGGCACCTTCTGCTCCCAAATCATCCTCCAGAGATCAGCTCTCGTGTCCTCTTTGGACCTGGCACAACAAAAATCGTGTTTGCTTTTTGTGAAGTAACTTGAATCAAGTGAACATCAACATACCTTGTGCTGCTGTGAATGTGTTCTTTATGGTGAAACCCTGTTCAAGGAAAACTTACAAAAATAAAATAAAATCACGCGGCTATCTATCTTCCACTCACGTAGATGTTGAAGGTGATGTACGAGTGTTAGGGGGTTAGGTGTTAGGGTCAGACGATTGGGGTTAGGGTTCAGAATAGGGTTAGGGGTTCAGGTTACGGAGTTTAGGCTTCTTCACTGTAAAACGTGAGAGCCCCTTTACGAAAAAATGATTCCGAGGTTCAGGGTTAGGGTCGGGTGTTGGGGTTGAGCATGAGGATTTGGGGTGTTAGGGTAGGCATGTCCAGCGCCGGGGCTTGAGGGCCACTTTCCTGCCTGTTTTCCGGCTCCAGCAGGTGCAACACACCGGATGCAGATGATCAGCTCATCAGCCATCTCTGAAGCAGCATTCCAACGATCCTGATCGTTTGAATCAGGCGTGTTGCTCCTGGGTGAGCTGGAAAACCGGTCGGACAGCGGTCCTTGATGCCAGAGTTTGGACACCCCTGGTTGTGGGAGTGAGGAGGTTGGAGTTCGGTGGTTTGGGTTTCGTGTTGGAAATAGGTTTGGGATCGGAGGTTAGAGTAAGGCTAACGGGTTATGGTTCGAGTTAGGATTCGGCAGTAAGCGCAAAGGCGGTTTGACAGTTAAAATGTTCGGCACTATGGGTAAGGCGGTTAGGCATTTATGGTTTGACTGTTCGAGTTAGGTATTTTGGCATTCGGGATTAGAGTGTTACGGGGTTTAGCG
The DNA here is from genome assembly GCA_026261675.1 of Hippocampus mohnikei. Lineage (NCBI taxonomy): Eukaryota > Metazoa > Chordata > Actinopteri > Syngnathiformes > Syngnathidae > Hippocampus > Hippocampus mohnikei. Next base: position 1,435,688 of record JAKGUB010001031.1, on the reverse strand, counting down.
TTTGGGTTGGAGGATTGGGGATGGGTTTCAGCATCGGGTCAAGTAATAGGGTTAGCAATAGAGGTTAGATACATTTTGAGATTATGCTGAGGGTTAGAGTTAGAAAAAGGGTCAGGGTGTGTTGGGGCTCGGTTTGAGGTTTAGTGGGATTAGCGTACAGAGTTTGGTTAGGGTTCTTCCCTCCAAAATCTGAGAGCCCCCAGCACAAGCAGCAATAGCAGCCCTAGCTGGTCAGAATTGGTCACTGCAACCTTCTGAAAGAATGCAGGTTAAGGGGTTTGGGTTCGGAGTAGGATTGGAGTATAGAGTGGGGCCGTTAGAAGTGGGGTTAAAGTTATAAGTTATCCAATATATTGTTATTTAGTTACCGCTTTCATAACAGCTGTATCTGAAACAAAGCACTTTTCAGGCGATTCGCATGAAATTACAAAATATGGTCGTGAGACAACACATCAACAGTCATACAAGTGTTACCACTAGACCTGCATCCGCCTTGTTCGAAGCAAGTATCGAAAGAAAATCCAAGTGCCCCTTTGACCAGTGGATCAGAGACGTCATGCTCAAAGTGTTCGTCGCGTTCCACACTTCTGTAACCATAGTTTGGGAACAAACAAGAAGCGGTAGCATCTGTTGATGAAAGAAAATTGCGGTTACAACAGGGGTGGGCAATTCCAGTCCTAAAGGGCCACTATGCTGCATGTTTGCCATCTGTCCCGGTTGCAAGACACCCGATTCAAATGAACAGGTTCAATATCAGGCTTCCGCAGAGCTTGCTGATGATCTGATCCTTTGAATTGGGTATGTTGCAACAGGGAGAGTTGGAAAACGTGCAGGACAGCAGCCCTCCAGGACTTGAGTTTGACATCTATGGGTTCGAGGGTAGGGTTAGGATAAAGGGTTCAAGGACTGGTGTTCAGTTTCGGGGTAAGGCTTCACCTTGAAATACGAGAGCCCCCTCGAGCGCTGCATGGCGAAAGCTGCCCTCTGCTGGTCAGAGTTGGTCACTGCAACCTTCTCAAAGAATACAGGTTTGGGGTTCCATTTAGTGTTAGGAGTAGGGTGAGGTGTTAGGGTTAGAGGTTTTCCTATACACCGTTATTTATATTGCACTTTCACAACAGCTGAAACAAAGCGCTTTATGATTCCGAGGTTCAGGGTTAGGGTCGGGTGTTGGGGTTCAGCATGAGGATTTGGGGTGTTAGGTAGGCATGTCCAGCTCCGGGCTTGAGGGCCACTTTCCTGCCTGTTTTCCGGCTCCAACGGGTGCAACACACCGGATGCAGATGATCAGCTCATCAGCCATCTCTGAAGCAGCATTCCAACGATCCTGATCGTTTGAATCAGGCGTGTTGCTCCTGAGTGAGCTGGAAAACCGCCGACAGCGGTCCTTGATGCCAGAGTTTGGACACCCCTGGTTGTGGGAGTGAGGGGGTTGGAGTTCGGTGGTTTGGGTTTCATGTTGGAAATAGGTTTGGGATCGGAGGCTAGTGTAAGGCTAACGGGTTACGGTTTGAGTTAGGATTCGGCAGTAAGCGCAAAGGCGGTTTGACAGTTAAAATGTTCGGCACTATGGGTAAGGCGGTGAGGCATTTATGGTTTGACTGTTCGAGTTAGGTATTTTGGCATTCAGGATTAGAGTGTTACGGGGTTTAGCGTTTGGGTTCGAGGATTGGGGATGGGTTTCAGCATCGGGTCAAGTAATAGGGTTAGCAATAGAGGTTAGATACATTTTGAGATTATGCTGAGGGTTAGAGTTAGAATAAGGGTCAGGGGTGCGTGTTGGGGCTCGGTTTGAGGTTTAGCGTACAGAGTTTGGTTAGGGTTCTTCCCCTCCAAAATCTGAGAGCCCCCATTAGCGGTGCACAAGCAGCAATAGCAGCCCTCTGCTGGTCAGAATTGGTCACTGCTCAGCCACTGATATGCCAGACGGTGGGTCAAAGCTATCCAGGTAAACAGAAAATGCCTACATTAAACCAATGCCAAGAAGACAGTTTCAAGAACAAGAAGGGCAAATGAACCGTTGGCTCAATGACAAAACAAGCACCGCAGCACAAAAAAGAAGAGCCCGCGTAGCACAGAAAACCAGACTGAACAAGTGAAAACGTTTTGTTATTTTGAAAGAAAAAACAAGCAGACAACAGATGCTTACTTTTGACGTCCTTGAAAACCATGGAGATTGCGCAGTTTAGATGGCTGTGTCAAGGGGGGGGCCAGCAAAAGAGTCGCAAGTGTTTTATTTCACTCTTGCATCCAATACAAAGTTAATGGAGTACAGAACCTGACTTTCACATTTCAACCCATCAAAGCGACAAAATTCTTTGACACTCCTGAGCCATGTAACGTGCGCTTGGCCACGTGCTCTTCCATCCACATTAGCCCTCACGTTAGCTCAATGCTGAACCACCATCAGGGCACGCCCAAATGACACTTGGCCTTACATTGGATTAGCATTCGAGCCCAGAACAGAAGAGCCCGCACGTCACTAAGAAATCCAGACCGATCCAGTGAAAACGCATTTCAAAGGGAAAAATGAAAATGACGCAGTTGAGAGAAGAGATGCTTATGTTTGAAGTCGCCTGAAGAACAACACAGTGAATGCGCTGCGATTAGGTGATAACCAGAAACCTTCAAGGAGAGGCCCCGGCGTGCTTTGATACATTATACGCCAACTTTAGGATTATGATTTTCTTCGCACACATCAAAGCCACATTATTTGACACGCCCATTCGCCACGTCACCATTCTGTGCGCTCTGCCACGTGCTCATGCTTCCATGTTAGCCGTTAGCTTAATGGTTAAACAACCAGGGCAAACAAATTACACTGGGCCTTACATTTGATTAGCGCACCGCATCACAGCCCAGAACAGAGCCCACATTGAACCGGCCAAAACGCATTTCAAAATACTTTTTTTTTTTTTTAAATCAAGCAGACGAGAGATGCTTAGGTTGGACGTCCCCTGAAGACCGCCGAGAACGCACCGTGAGATTCTATGACAAGCCAGGAGACCATTCGGCGTGCTCCACCATGTGCTCACCCATCCACAGCTAACGGCTAAATGCAAACAGGGCCGCCCAAATTACACTCTGCCTTACGTTTGACGAGCACACAGCATCACAGGCTCGAATGCAAGAGCCAGCGTAGCACAGAAATGCAGAGCAAAACCCTAAAAACGCATTTCGAAAGCAAGAGGGGAAAAAACAGACAAGCGACGAGGTTCCTTTGGACGTAGCTTGAAAACAACGAGCAGCAAAATGAGATGACTGCGCCAAGCGGAAGAAGCTCATTGAGGGGCCGCAACAACAGCCGCCCCAGGGAGTCCCGCGTGCTTTGTTCGTTTAGTTATTGAACATAAAACATATACAGTCATCATTTGACAAAAGGAAAGAGAAAGCAGTCCTCATTCAACACAGTTATTATGTTCAAGAGGAGGAAGAAGTCAACAACTTATCTAGTCCTACCCCGTGATGCGTGTTTAGATCTAATAAATCATTTTGATATCAAAATAATTTTCTACATCCACACCCTGGCACTCTTGTGTTTATTTTCTCTTGTATTCATGGAGATTTCCATACCTTTCTCTATTTATCAACTTAGTTCCGATTTATCATCATATTTAGTGTTTAGAATTGATCACCTTAACTCTGATTGATTTCGGTTGTTTGTAGTCTTTTTTTTATTTGTTTTTGAACTCAGCAAGCGATTTACTCATTTTCAGGTGCGTTTCGAAATGATTCCACAGATGAACACCTTTGATAGAGACACTTCTTTGCTCGATGTTGGTTCTTGTTTTGAGTTTTTGGACTAAGTTGCTACCTCTTCAATCAGAGCTGCTTTCTCGTATTTCAAAGAACTTCACAATGTTTTGGCAGAGCAGGTTATTGTGTGCTTTGTACATTAATTGGGCAATTTTAAAGTCAACCAGGTCATAAAATGGTTTAGGCTATTTTTCTTTTGACGTTATCGAATTGTGGCTTCCAACGTAATTTTGAGTCTATTACTAATCCGAGAAACTTGGTTTAATTCGCTCTGTCTATCTCAATTGAGTTTAGCATCATTTTAGCTTGCCGTTTGATTGGTCTTGTGCCAAAAACAATTAGCTTCGATTTTTTCAGGTTAAGTGACAATTTATGTCAAACCATTTTTTAAATTGGTTTAATTCGTTGCTTTTTAATTAATTGCTTTCAGAAGCTGTTCCATCCGATACCAAGTGAATGGCGGCGTTAATGGCGCCAGCTTTGGGACTTTTTGGCGTCGCACTGACACCCCCCAAAGCAAATGGCTCGATCTGACCTACTCGGCGGCCACGTCAGCATTCGGCGCGCTCCCAAACGTGAGCCCTTCCAAAATGGCGACGGCCGCATGACACTTTAGCTTCCCTTGAAACGCCAAACCGTCTCGCAGCCCAGAGCGGAAGAGCCCGCAGAACACACAAGCCCACAATTAACTCGTCAAAAACATTTTTAAAAAGAAACAAGCAGGAGAAACAAGTCTTACGTTCGTTCGACTTCACAGCCGCTAACGCAGCTGCGAACCAGCTGAGAACGCGAAGGGCGATTAAAAGAAGGGCGATTAAAAGCGGAAAACCCTCAACCAGAAGTGCCTCGAGCCCAGGAATCACGGCTGATTGGATCGGCCGTCATCCAACGCATCGTTAATGGCGGAGGACGCCAACTGGCTGACGTTTTTTCGCATTGAAACACATTCAAGCAACAAAAGCAATTGACTTACCCATTAGCCACTTGCTCGTGCATCCGCGTTCGCCGTTAGCTCGATGGCTAAACACAAGCAAGGCTCTCCGGCGACACTCGACCTTCCGTTTGATTAACACGTCTCACCTTAGACAGGCACGGAAGCGCCCGCGTAGCAAAGTGATCCGGAACTGATGCGGTGAACGCGCTTTTAAAGGGGAAAGAAAGAAAAAACCACGCCCACTTACTTGTGACGCACCTTGAAAACCCGCCGATATGACGTCACGGCACCAAGAGGAAGACGCGGAAGCAGGGGCTCGGCCGCGACAGCGCCCCCTAGAGGCCCGGGTGCTTTGATAAACGCTTGGCCTCGGGTTGCCGGTCGTCGGACACAATGAGATACTGGAGCCTCTAATCCTCGTCCACAGGTATAAAGTGGGTCAGATGACCGCAAACATCACGAAGAAATCAAATAAATACCATCCAGGGAACTCCACATTGATGGACTTGTGTGGCGCTTTAAGAGGGGCGGGGCTGCCACTGACAGGTGACAGTTGGCGCAACGTCGAAAGAGCGCCATCACAGTTAGTTTCAATCACGCTCAGTTACCGTTCGCGATCGGCAGTTTAAATGGCGTGTCAAGTCTTTCTGTAACAGTGGTGTCTTTTATGGAGTTATTTTGGCACAGTCGTCACGTTTGTGCGGTGGCACTACAATGTTTGTTTGAAGCAAGTCATTTGCGTGACAGCTGGAGTCAATCATGGCGGCACTTCACTTCCGGGTTTGGCCGTTGGGATTTGGAGTCCACTTCCGGGTTTGGCCGTTGGGATTTGGAGTCCTTTTGCTCCATTCCAGTTATGTTTGCTGAATGCTTTCTCATGTTTGGAATCATGAATATTGATAATACATAGTTTAAAATCATGGTTGATTGAATTAGTTTTATTATTATTGTGAAGTTGAAGGTATTAAATTAATTAATGTAGTATTGGTTGTAGTGGTAATAATAGTAGTACTCGGAGAATGTTAAGAGATCAGCCATCTCGTTAACTCTGCGTCCCGCGTCCTAGACGCATAATATTCCCACGGGACGCACAGTTCCAAATAATGGTCTACTAATTACGACATTTAAGAAATGGGAATGCCAGTCTGATTTTTCGTCCGAAGGGCGTATCACTCAACTCACCTGTGACGTATGCACAGAACACGAGAGCGAGATACGACGAAGCAAGTTGGTCATTAGATTTGGAGGCTAATGGCTGTGAAAAATATGATCAAACAGTCTTGGTTATTCTATAATTTACTGGTTGTAGCATGGTCATGTGTTGTGTTCATTATTTTACTTTTTGTTTGTGTTTTATGTTGTGTGTTGTGTTTATTATTTTACTTTATGTTAACTGCTTTGTTAAGCGCTTTGTTACAGCTGCCGCTGTTGTGAAAGCGCTATATAAATCAGCATGTATTGTATTGTATTGTATTGGTCACTTCATGAATAAAGTTCAAACAAATAACAGTGAAAAACCACAACTCAGTGCCAAATACATATACATACATATACATATATATACGTATACATATATATATATATATATATATATATATATATATATATATATATATATATATATATATATATATATATATATATATATATATATATATATATATATATATATATATATATATATATATATATATATATATATATATATATATATATATATATATATATATATATATATATATATATATATATATATATATATATAAAATGAAGAATCCAAAAGCATTTCTGTCAGGTTTATCCAATTTGACACACAAAGATGAGACAGGAGACTCAATTCTGGTACCAGGAGGGAACGAGGAGAAGCGTTAGGTTTCGGTTCTCCGCTCGTCACCCCTCACGCCTCCTCCTTCACACCCTCATTTATTGGGAAATCTACTACATAGGTGTGTCCAACCTAAAGGGTGGGGGCTGTTGGAGACACACTGAACTTGTTTGACTATGTGTTTGTATGCGAGTGTAAATTACGTACATGTGTGCAATTGTTACAAAACCTCACGTTGCGGCTGGTGTTGATGGCTCCATCCACTGTCCAACCTTGCTCCTGTTTAGTCTTAAAACTATCTCATCCCAACCACGCCCTCGAAAAGGTGGTTGCGCTCCTAAACTTCCACAGTGCACTAAGCATTCTCGAGTATAAATGTGAGGATATAATGGATAAAAAGGATTATAAATGTGAGTACATTATGATTAATAAATATAATGATTAAGAAGCAGTATATCTTTATTAAAAGCATAAGCGTTCTTCAATTAATGATTGCAGGCATAAGCGTTCTTCTTTGCAAGCAATCAATTTATCATTGCAGGCATAAGCGTTCTTCATAATCACTATCAATATAACATTAATAACATTTATAATAAGCGAATGTATGATAACTAAAAATAATCAACCTATCAATTACCGTCTCTCATCATTAACAATGCTAATTTCTTAATCATTACAACAACAACAACAAAAAACACTTTTCAATGCACTCAAGGAAAAGAAAACTTCAGCATCTAAATAAGAAGGTTAGATGAAATACAATTTCGATGGGAGTGGAAGATTTCATTGATAACTGTTCATCTCATCATCACACTTGTGATTCTTAATCTGAGACTTGCGCAAGAATCTTTGGCCACAAACTGAGCAGGAAAAAGGTTTCTCACCAGTGTGGGTTCTTGTGTGTAATATTAAGTGTTCCTTCTTGGGGAATCCTTTACCACAAACTGAGCATGAATAGGGTTTCTCGCCAGTGTGTGTTCTCGAGTGTATTGTTAAGGTTCCCTTATGAGAGAATCTTTGGCAACAAACTGAGCAGGAAAAAGGTTTCTCTCCAGTGTGGGTTCTCACGTGTATTTCTAAGATTCCCTTCCTAGAGAATCTTTGGCCACAAACTAAGCAGGCAAAAGGTTTCTCACCATTGTGGGTTCTCCGGTGTATTTTTAAGCTTCCCTTCCTAGAAAAGCTGTGGCCACAAACTAAGCAGGCAAAAGGTTTCTCACCAGTGTGGGTTGTTGTGTGTAATATTAAGTGTTCCTTCTTGGGGAATCTTATACCACAAACTGAGCATGAATAGGGTTTCTCGCCAGTGTGTGTTCTGGTGTGTATTGTTAAGGTTCCCTTATGTGAGAATCTTTGGCCACAAACTGAGCAGGAAAAAGGTTTCTCTCCAGTGTGGGTTCTCGCGTGTATTTCTAAGATTCCCTTCCTAGAGAATCTTTGGCCACAAACTAAGCAGGCAAAAGGTTTCTCACCATTGTGGGTTCTCTGGTGTATTTTTAAGCTTCCCTTCCTAGAAAATCTGTGGCCACAAACTAAGCAGGCAAAAGGTTTCTCATCAGTGTGTATTCTTTCATGTATTTTAAAGTTTTCCTCCCTAGAGAATATTTGGCCACAAACTAAGCAGGCAAAAGGTTTCTCACCAGTGTGGGTTCTTGTGTGATAATGTAAGTGTTCTTTACGAGAGAATCTTTGGCCACAAACTAAGCAGAAAAAAGGTTTCTCACCAGTGTGTATTCTTCCGTGCTTTTTTAAGGTTTCCTTGTGAGAGAATCTTTGGCCACAAACTAAGCAGGCAAACGGTTTCTCACCAGTGTGGATTCTCACATGTGTTTTCAAAGCACTCTGATAAGTAAACATCCTCCCACACTGAGAACATTTCCAGGGTTTGTTGTCAGTGTGACATGTCAGATCACCATCAGACTCTTCATCCTCATCATTTGATGTTGTGTTATCACCATGTTTCGTGCAAGGGTAATTTGGCTCCCCCTCTCTTTTAATGTATGGGACCTGCTCCTCTTCCTCTTTAATGTGAAAGGGCTCTGCATCCAGCCGCTCAGGACAAGCATCTTCGCTGATTTCTGCAAGACACAAGAAGACAAAAACACCCATGGAATTCTGGTTTATAATTACAATGAAGGTTACTCAGAGAGCTAGATTAGTTCAGATTACAACTCAAAGTGGTGGATTTTCTTTCTTTGATTATTTTTATCCATGGTGGTGGTTTATTAATTATTTTTTTATCCTTGGGTATTTGTGAAAAAGACTTGCACAGAGGGTGACATTGCACATTTTTGAGTGGCGGATAAGTCCAGAGAGCAAATTCTACTGTGTGATTTTCACCTTTCGTGGTGTGTTTCTGGACTGCGAAAAAAAAGCAATTAACCGTATTTTCACGACCATTCGGCGCATTGTATTATAGGGCACAGTTTCAGTAACGGGTGCTATTTCTGTATTTGACACATACACAAAACGCACTGTATTATTGGGCGCAGCCAGGCATGGTAAAACATACGCCAGCTTAAACATACGGCATGCACGCACGCACGCACGCTAGAAACACGTTTTTAAAAAGGCAACGGAAGCAAAACTGTTATCCTTTATTTCGCCATTTTACTATGTACTCGAGTTTTTCTCTTCACCTCTTACACGCCCACCCTTCACTCATTGGCGGACTTCCGCACGCCTGTCGTCACTCAGGCCCGCCTTTCTCTCTATAAACAGCGTGTCGGCTCTCAGTCAGGCTTTGGAACTGGGCTCATACACTAGACGCTCCGCGTCCTGTCCATTTTGGAGAAAATTGAAGACTTTTAATGGCGCCTTATAGTCGTGAAAATACGGGACATTGTAAAATGGCTAAATAAAGTACAACCGAACTCAGTTTTGCTTCCGTTGCCTTTTAAAAACGTGTTTTTAGCGTGTATCCGTATGTCTTGGCATGCTACCGTATGCTTCAAGCTAACGTGCTTTTAGCGTGCGTTGCATGCATGCCGTATGTTTGACCACGCCTGGTTGCGCCCAATAATACAGTGCGTTTTGTGTATGTGTCAAATACTGAAATAGCAGCCGTTACCAGAGCTAAGATCGGTCCTAAAAAATGGAGCCCGACCCGACCGGGCCCGAGGGTATTTAAACCCGACCCGGCCCGAGCCCGATCACTTAACGTGATATGCAGGCCCGAGCCCGAAGCAAAGCCGACATTTCATATTTGATTTGTGGGGAGGAGGGGGGGTGATTTCTGATCACAAAGCCTGTCTTTCGTCATGAAATCCAAGTTCAACAAGACTGGATAAACCTTTACAACTCTTAGATTTCTGTTTCTGAGGAGGTTACATGAACCCACAACTTCCCATCATTGACGGATTTTTTTCAGAGTCGACGGGGAAAATTTAAGGCCGTCCGTCATTTTGACGGGTTGAAAATAGGGCCGTAAACCACAACAGCAGTACGTCCTTAAGAATCCAGCGCGGCACTTGAAGAGAGAGAAGCAGAGAGACAAAGACGAACACTGACGGGACAGAGACTGGAAGGAGTTCTTTGAGTTGTCATTGCGAGTTTAGTCCAGTGCGTGTTGTGATGAGGCCACTTCTGGGGTTTTTTTGGCCAACCACGGTCTCTTGTGGCCAAAACTATTCACGGCCTCGAAACGAAAAAAAAAAGTCAGCGAGAGAGAAACCCGACCCGAACCCGAAGCAATGATTGAGCATTTTAGGCCTGACCCGACACGAATTTCGGTCGGGTCGGGCGGCCCGATCTTCCCTCTACAAGCCATGCACGAAGTCTCTTGCGAACGTTCCTCATCCAAGAAAATGCCGCCGACATGTGCTATTGTCAACGGTCACAACCGAGGTGGGAGGGATCAAAAAAAAGCGTTTTTATGGCATTCCTCCAGCTACGAAAGGCCAAGGAGAGGCGGCGGAAAAGAAAAGCGAGCGACGTAGAAGACGGTGGCTCGCCGCTATCGACCGTTGTGATGTGAAAAATGACGACCAACTTTGTGTGCGTTCTGATCGCCTCATATCGGCCATGTCAACAAAACTTGGTCATAGTTCTAGAGTTCATGTATCGGGCAATAATAGATCATGTTAACACGAAAAACAAAGCGTGCTAAGGCACGTATTCCGATCGAAATTCATCATGTGCACATTAAGGTACACTGTGTACATATTCATTCTTGTGTCGTGTCATCGTGCATATTTCCCTATTTCGTATATACTGCTACATGGAGAATAGTAGTAGAAATGATGTTTATATGATAAATGTGTATTTGTACATGAATATGAGTTTTAGAGTTTAGCAGTGGCACTAAATAATGCACTACGTGAGAAGAAAAATGCCACTAGCCTGGTGTAAGGTCGACATTCTCATGACGTTATTCCACGGTGAGTAAGCTCAAGCAAGCCCTCTTGCTAGAAATCGTTCATATTTATATTTGCATTTCAGGAAAGCCTCACTTGTATGATGAAGCTGATCCCGTTTGGGCAGCAAGCAAACGATTCGGGTCTGAAACTCCAACATCGCCATCCAAAGCTGCTATCAGACATGAGAGACTTCGGAACAGGAAAGATGCAAGGAGAAAGACGGAAGCCGCGACGAGTCTTTTGGAACTCGGCGCATACTTGCAAGCTGACAGCAGAGCCGATTTAAACAGAACAATCCTGACAGAATACTGCAGCAACTGTACAAACTGCCACAGTCTTGTATTCCACCACTGATCACTTGAGCTCCGCTTGATACTTTGCACATCGTCTCACAGTCGTCGCTGGCTGGACCCGCCGCACTGCGGTTCACTTCCATGACCAAATGTCCTTCCACACTTATTTGTCATGTCCTCGTTTATGACGATGCCAATGCAGCGTGTTCTACCGCAGACAAATTCCTTGTGCGTTGACATACTTGGCCAAGAAAGAGGATTCGTTTTCGGATTCTGAAGAGGTGCCTGAGGCGGGAGAGGACTTGTCTGATGCCGAGAAGCTGGATTGGGCAAATGCAGACATTTTCTCAGCCCGAGAAAGAAAAGCAACTATTGACAGAACAAAAGGAGCGTTTGAAGAGCGTCGTGCGTAAGATGAAGGCAAACTTGCCGGAGGACTTTGACAATGACAACGTGAAATATTACACCGGGTTACCAAGTTTGATGTCACGAATGGCACCGTTCAATCTTTTGGCTCCTGAAATGAGTGAAAAGAGAAATTCAACTTCAATCACGCTGATGAGATGAAGACTTAACATGCCAATTCGAGATCTCAGTTGCAGGTTTGGAGTGTCAAAAACGACGGCGTCTAAAGCATTCTTGGATGCACTGAATGTGAAGTATTATGTACGGCAACCTTTAGCGCGATGGCCGCAGCGAGATGAACTTCAGGACACAGTGCCCCTACGGCTTTCCGCAAATACTTTGGTCGTTGCAGAGTTGCCTGCATTTTTGACTGTTTGGAAATTTTCACCGACAGACCTTCCAACATGACCGCAAGGGCGCAAACCTGGTCCAACTACAAGCATCAGAAGACAGCAAAGTACTTAGTAGGGATGACTGCTCAGGGAAGCGTCAGTTTCATCTCAGAAGGCTGAGCTGGAAGAGTGAGTGACGAGTACTTGACGGCTAACTGCACATTTTGGAATAAGCTTCTAAACGGAGACCTCATACTAGCAGACGGAGGATTTGACATTCAGGAAGCGGAAGCACTTGTGGGAGCACAAGTTCAATCTCCAGCTTGCATGAAAGGGAAAACACAGCCGAGTGCGACTCAAGTTGACTCGACAAAGAAAATAGCCAACGTCAGGATTCGTGTGGAGCGCGCCGCACAAATTCACCATCCTCCGTGCGACTTGTCCAATAGATGAGCCGACTTCAAAACCCGCTGGTGAGTGTCCAATTGTGGACAAGATTGTCTTTGTGTGCTGTGCCGTGACGAACGCGTGTCCATCCGTTGTAGCTTTTGATTGAAGCGGGCGTAAACAGGATTCCATTTGATGTGGAATATGTAACGACCAGTGGTATTGTGATGCATCTACTGGGGCAAAGCATATTTGACAAAGAACATTACAGATATGTTTTGCTTATTTATTCTGGAAGAAATCATTTTGTACTAATGGAAATAAAACTAAATCTCATATTCAAGTTATGATTTTATTTTTTCAATCCCATCATCACTCCGTTCAGATTTCTCCATCTGATAAGGATCCTTGCCAAAAGCAGCCATTTTTCTAAATACCGGCCACGTGCTTGCTTCTCCAATCTTTCAACATACTTCTCCGTGTCGTGCGCATTCACAACTCACCACATTAGTCAGCAAACAACTCTTTCGTGTCCAAGTCTGCGCCAGCCCTCCGATATGGCGCCGCACGGAATTGTGGGACACGGTGACGATTTGGAGCAAAAAGGACGAAACCCTCTACGTATACTTGTACTTGATATGGATATACATATATACACACACACACACACACACACACATTGCGGAAAAGAAAGACAGCATATGAAGGCAGAAAGAGTTTGAAACAAGTGAGACGAACAGCGTGCCGCCACCCCCACCTAATCTGTGAAGAACAATTCTTGGCTGCATCCTGCCGATGGCGTCCAGCAGTTGACGTCGTCCCTCGTGCTCCTCTTTTTCTCCACAAAGTTCCTCCTCGTCTTCTGATGTCCTTCTTGTGCACATGGTGCGAAAATTGCAACAACACTTTACGCTCACCGTCTCCGCGCAGCGACGTGTTGAGCACGAGGACCTCTTTGTTAGCGGCTAGCAAGCTAACCGAAGCTCAACACCAATGTCCACCGAGACGACTTTCATCGGCCGCGAAGCTTCAACGAAAGATGTTTTAGTCCGGCGAGATGATTGCGGCCGCCGGCCCGGTGGAGGTTTGAGCACGTTGAAGACCAATTCAGGAGAATGTGGTCAAGAGTTGTCTCTCCCTCAACGCGCCCCAGTTCCGCACTGCTGTCAAGCCGCCAATTGTTACTACTCGGCGTGGCGGAAATCGGCCGACGGCAAGCCCCGGTGACCGCCTTCAAAATAAAAGCGATTCCAACCGCCAGCGGCTTGGATTTGAAATCATGTTGGAAAATCATTTCTTTTCACTTTACAAATGGGCAAAAGGAGAGATGGAATCCTTTGAAGGCAGCGTTTTATTTTCCCCCACGTCTGCACCTCCGAACGAACGAAAGAGAACACACCTCCTCGGTCAGACGAAACACTTCCTGGTTTCCTTAACCAATCAGATCATATCAACATAAACTTGTTGAAGCAATTATTCAACGGATTATAACCTAGGTAATTGTAACACAGATGAATATAATGCTCAAATATGAAAAAGAATGAATCATTTAACATAAACTGACATTCTTCCCCCTCCCACCAGAGAAATGTCTTCGTTTCTACTTTGATCACTTCACTGTAGAATCCAGGTGACAACAAATGAACAACATTGCACAGGGGGTAAAAAAACCAAACCAAAAGGCCATCAGGAACATCCAATCAAGTCAGAATAAAGTCTTTGAAACAAGACGGAAGCTTAACATCACGGCGGCCTTGGCGTGTAAAGGAACTGCAGCTCAAGCAAGCCCGGGGCCGCAGGCAGAGCTGCCGACATTTGGTCCGCAACAGCAGATCTGTTGGAATGATGAGGTCGCAGACACCGTCTTCATGGGCGCTCTCTGATGTGGAGCAGGATGGCGTCGAGCGTGGCACGGCGCAAACGTCTTGCACCGCTCACGAATATCTCGAGACACGAATGGCCGTCGCACAGCACCCGAGTACGCTGCAGAAGCTTCTCTGCTGACAAATGGCCTGCCACGGGATTGCCACGGAGCAGCTTGAAGACATCTTCCTGTCACTCTTGGGGTATGATCACCTGGTCGACTGCCGACTTGGATTTGGGCTTAGGGATTTCCCGACAGAGTAGCTCTTGGTGAGAGGTGAGCCTTCTGTAGTCGCGCCAGAGTGACTTCTCTGCAGCGGGTCTGTTTTTCATCCTCCGCCGAGGGGGTTTGCAGCCTTTGGTTTTCCAACTCACGACCTCTGCCGGGATCGGGCCATGCTGGCTGTTGCTTCTGCTGCAGTTGTAATCCACTGGTGGAAAGCTGGAAAGTCGGCGAGGAGGATCCTTTGGGCTGTTTTGGAACCGGCCGAAGGGGTTCGGGTTCTGGTTCTGGTTTGGGATGAGAATCGGTGGGACACACAGAGTTGGGTATGCTGTGGTTCACGTTAATGGGCCTCGTAACGCCGTGGGAAGGCAGCCTGACGTCAGGAGGGGCGTCAGTGGTGTCAGATGGACTTGGCTCTTCTGAACGCCTCAACATGTTTTGTTCTGCCGAAAGAAGAGCATCCGAACTTGATTTTGCTGGGCTCCGTGTTTAGATAACATGAGACCCAAATATTCCGTGGGCCTTGCAAGATCAGTCCAAATCCAGGAAAGGAAAAGCGCTGGGATTGAGGGGCTTGCTCCAGTGAAAACGAGTCGAGGAGGATGGAGTGAGAAATGGTGTCAAAAGCTGCACTCGGGTCGAGGAGGACGAGGATGGAGACTAAACCGGCGTCCGCTGCCATGAGAAGGTCCTCGGTGATTTTGAGGAGGGCCGTTTGTGTCCTGCGATGGGGACGGAAGCCAGACTGGAATTGTTCATAAAGACTATGACGGGTGAGGTGGGAGTGGAGTTGAGAGGCGACCGTTTGTTCAAGGGGTTTGGAGATGACAGGAAGGTGAGAAATGGGACGCAAGTTCTTGACATCGTTGGGATCCGGACCAGGTTTTTTGGACGATTGGAGTGACAGCTGCAATTTGGAAGGGAGTACATGTGTGTGAATGAGAGGGACCCAAGTACAAAGGTGAGCTTACAGGGAGAAGAGATCAAGAAGGAGGAGCATTTCAAGTAGTTGGGCTCAACTGTCCAGAGCGGTGGAGTGGGCGGAAAAGAGGCGGAGAAGCGCGTACGGGCAGGCTGGAACGGCGGGACAAAAGTGTCAGCTGTGATGCGTGAGATAGAAGCGTTGCAGCTACAATGAAAGCAAAGGGGACTCACACTGTGGCGAGACCAGCCAGCCATGCTGTTTGGAGTGGAGACGGCGCACTGAAGAAAAGACAGGAGGCCGAGCTGGAGGGAGCGGGGATGAAGATGTCCAGGTTCTCTTTGGGGGGGGTGACCAGTTGGGATAGGATTGAGCGGCGCTAAAGAGTGCCACTCTGGAGCGCCGCAGCTTGCTTGCCGACCCCCAAAAGCTGGAGGGGAGGGACCCCTCGCCAAAGTCGGCGCTGGCGCTCCTGCAGAGCCGACGACTGGTCCCAGGCGTGAGTGGACGGCGTCCTGAAAGCGTCACGACGGAGGAAATCCGTTGTGTTTGGGAACGGCAGAGGACACTTGGTCTTTCAAGCCCAATGTGAAGTCAACTTGGCCAACCATGTTTTTCGAGTAATCTCAATGGCTGAACAATTCTAAGCATATTTCCGACATTTTGTGAACGCAATCCACCCAACGAAAAGGAGTTTGTTTGGCAATCCCTCGCGATCGACAACATTCATCTGGGTTTTGTGAATGTGTAAAGTAAGCCAAAGTTTTGAATATGTTATTTGTTACTGTCTGCTTCTCGAACAAACAGAGTGGACGGTTAAAGCGTTGCTTACTTGACTTTAATAAGGCATCACTCTGGAAGCAGACACGCGGAACTCAGTCTGGTAACATCGGGGAGAGAACAGACGTCACTTCCGGTTCCCTCACCCAAAGCTGTCCCCTAGCAACAACTCTAACTAACAATACTATTGTTACACACACTGTCTATGCTATGACACCAGCGGGGAAAACTTTGTAAAGGGTTACGAGCCGCAGCATGCTCTGCTCTGCTCTGCTCTGCGCATGTGAACGCCGCCCTCTTCATAATAATAGAATACTAACCTTCCCCTGCGCAAGTCCGCATCTTTTTGGACCTGGAGGAGCAAGAAGTGAAGGATCAACTCAAGACGGGAGGCCTGTTCTTACGCTCAGGGCCTATCGTGTTACTTTTTTTTGTTTCCATTCCAAAAGCGTGTTCCTGAAAATGTGCCTATTTATTTTGTTTCAATGCTTCTTAAAGCAGGTTGTTTTTGTGTGTTCCCGTGCAAATCTGTCAAATAAAGAATGTGATTCTTTATCTAGTTGATCTCTGCAGATTGATTGTATTTCTGTGTTCTTGCTCTTCGATCATTTCATTCGATTTTCCATTTTCAGACCAAATTACAGAGAACGAAAATTGAGACTTTTATGTTGAATTTCGTTTCAACAAAACTATAGAAATAACAGTTTCATTGATCTTTTCCCATTTATATGATTTGCATTATTCTATTTCAAGCCTAGTGGGCTGCGGCATTTCTCCGCGTAATGACGCAAATGCGCATCACGATCTCTCTTTGTCTGGCCTCGCATTCTGTGTCGCAGCGTGATTTCGTTGTGCAAATGCATTGATCATGTTCATAAAAATATGGAGATTATTTTAACCTGAAGAAATCGTGCGGTTTTCTTCTGCCCAAAATACTATTGGATAAATGGAACTCAAAATTGCAGGCCATGACATTTTCAGAAAGAAAAGTGTACGAAAAACTTGTACGAAGGCGTCTGGATGAGTGCGCAATGCCCCGTCAGGGTCAGAGCTCGTCGCGTGGGCCATGATGTGCAAGAAACGCCGTCATTAAATCGGAATCTTGTCACAACTCACTGCGAGGTTGCTCCACGAACGTCACAGGGCGCGGAGGCGTTTCGAGGCCGTGAAGAGTTTGGGCCACGACAGACCGTGGTTCGCAAAAAACAGAAGTCGCCACTGATGAGGCGACAATAACAGAAACATGAGCCAAACAAACCTGACAGCAGCAGACAAACGGCAAGAAACAAACATGACAGGAGCCAAAAAGCAACAATGACCCGGACACTGAGTGGTCGGGAGGGAGGGGGGGGGGAGGGGTGGTCCTCTTATACTAATTGCATAACGACCAACAGGTGTGCAGCTGCAGGGTAAAGCCCCACAGTGCCACCTGCTGGTCACAAACCGAAACATGACAGAGAGACAGAGAGAGAGAGAGAGAAAATGACTCTCGAGGGAGGGTGCCGGTTCTGTCGTTCACTTCAAAGTCACGAGCGCCACATCACGAGTGCACACGGCGCCCACTCAGTCTCACTTTCACAAAAAAAGTATTTCAAAATGCAAATCAAATCAAAAAGCAGTTCACCTTGAACCACCGGAAGTTGTTAGCGCTCTGCAGTCTGAACTTGCAGCTTTGTCGTTATTCTTCTCGTTCCAAGTCTGTTTCATGCACAATTCGCCGCTGAAAGAAAGAACGGCAATGTGGAGTGCCGTGAAAAGCATTTGAAAACGCCACACGTGAGCTGCGATCGTGAACACGCTGCCAAAGCGCGTCTTGTGCCTCCGCATCAGGTCACCCGCGATGCTAGGAAGCCATTTGCTTTTTTTTTTTTTTATGGTTGAGCGCCACCCCATCATCAAAGTTCATGACTTTGTTGTCTTTTGATGAAATGCAAAACGGACCCAAAGGTTAGTTCATGTTTGGCGAACTAAGTGACTAATACTTCTCTTGATGGAGTTTGGAGTCACTTCTCTTTCATGCATGTGTGTGTGTGTGTGTGTGTGTGTGTGTGTGTGTGTGTGTGTGTGTGTGTGTGTGTGTCTCTTGTCAAGGCCTCTTTTTGATCTCTCTGAATTTATTGTAGTTGAGCAGTGTCCGATAAAGGAGCATCCTTTTTCTTTTTTCATTTCTCTGTCGATGTCCAGATGAAAAACAGGGCCTGCGATGTTATTGCCCCCCCCCCCAAAAAAAGGGGCAACATATTGTGTCAGGTAGTCCGGCGCGTTCAAACGTGAAAGTGAAAGTATCGCTGGCAGTTGGATTGTTTGGTCATTGCGCAACAAGTCACTGGGAAAGCGATCAGAAATGACCAAAGTGCTGAGCACACCCTGCTTGGAACAAGTCAAAGTCGAGATCATTGTGTGTGAAAACTCAAAAAACATTCCTCCTAAATGTGAAAAGCAGAAGGAAGATGAGACTCGCGGCATTCTCGGCCTGCTTTGACCACGTGCAAGCGTGCAAGAATAAGTCACAAATCCACGTTTGGACGGATGGAGTCGCCCTCCACAAGAATCAAGTTGATTGCGATTTGCGCAAGTCACAAACGTGTCACGAAGAACAGGTTGACCGAGGCTTCCCGTCAGGTTCTTCAGAAGCAAACCGTATCATGTTTTGGATTGCAGAAATGCAGGCTCAGACAAAGTGCGAGAACACAAATATTTATTGCAGAAAAGTACAGGCTGGAATCGCTGGCCACAAGGAGCCACGAAAAGCAAACAAACAAACAAAACCAAAAACATTTCATCAAAGTACAAGGGGACAGCGACAACAAGTCCAATGACGCCAAAGCCAAGATCAGATCAATCAAAAAGCCATCACTTCCAAAGTTCAAAGGGCGAAACGAGAGCGGAAAGCTCAAGGATGCAACAGCGAGCAAAGTCAATCATCCGACAGCGACTTGGCCGCGCTGCAAAGCTTGGCGAGGCTCGATGGGGCAACGGCGGAGCGGGTGCGCCTGCCGGAGGGCAACGCCCTCCGCGCAAACACAATCGGAACAAGACAGAGCGCGACACTTTGGGCTCTTCTTCTGGAGACGGCAACCCTGCAGCGCCTCTGCTGGTCGCCGCCAAGTAGTGCACCCCGGTGGCCATTTCCATCCTCGGCACTGGTCGAGCGAGCGAGCGATCGGTCGGTCCAAAATGTTGGGACGAGGAGCGCAATCGTTGACGTGACTTTGTGCTCAATGCGCACTTTGGCAGAGTTGTTTGCTGAAGAGAAAGCGCTGATGAAGAATCGCTCTCGTGCTCTCGGCCTTGGCTCCCTCTCGGGGTGTGCCAAAGAATCACTTGGTTCCGAACCGATGACGATAACGTCGACCTTTCAAACGGCAAATACGACCAAACAAGAATGCAGAGATGCCGTCCAAACCATCGAGCACATTTTGGGAGGACCATCAAATCCCGTTCAATCGCGACCTCGACGACATTCAGTTCTTGAATTCGTTAATTGATTGCAACAACAAAAAAACAAAGAAACCCGAAACCCCCCAAAAGCAGAAACCTTGGAGCGTTAACAGAAGCGAAATCGCAGTCGTGCTCCGCTTGAAGAAGAAAAAACGTCACGTTTTCAGAGGCGCTGTGATGAGAACGCGCTGGGCGGGCCCACTTGTGCTGGTGTTGACGTCTGGAGGGAGAAGAAGAGCACAAGCAAAGCGTCAACGAGAATCCACGTCAAGATGTGGCCGGCCGGCCCACAGCGTTTCCACAGTCCAAAGATCACGCGCGCGAGCTAACTCACCGGGCGTGCGACGGCCGCCGCGTCTCACTCGGCGAGGGGCTCGGCATCGGTGGGAACGGCTGAGGAAGTGCAACCGCAGCGTGAGATACGGAGCAAAACAAGTCACTGTCATGTTTGGCTTTGTGACCAGCAGGTGGCACTGTGGGGCGTTACCCTGCGGCTGCACACCTGTTGCTCGTTATGCAATTAGGAGCATAAGAGGACCCCCCTCCCCTCCCGACCCCTCCGTGTCGGCTCATTGTTTGCCTGGCAACTGTCGTGTTTGTTTGTTGCCGTTTGTCTGCTGCTGTCAGGTTTGTTTCGGCCACGTTTCTCTTATTGAGTTTTTGTTTTGTTTGCTACTTTGGACTTTGTTTTGGACTTGGTTTTCTGCGTTTTATTCAATCCAATTGGTCACATCCACCCTGCTCCTTCCTCACGCCCGCTTCTCGGGCTCCACCACCACCACGCAACGTGACAGTCACGCTCACGCCAAAGGATTTGCTCCGCCGAGACGTTCACTGCCGAACGAATCTTGGGGCGCTGTCCCATCTTCTACTGGCGTCTTTTTGTCCTACAACGGTTGCCGCGTCTGCACTGTACGGTACGCGGCGTCACATCACGTATTCTTTGTCCTCTGCGTCCAAACGACTAATATCAGTGACGTAGCGATGACCTCAAAGGATTTGAGACGCCTTCATTAGCGCCGGACTTCAAGTGTCCAAGATGGCCGAAGCTCAGTGGCCATCAATCATCAGTGAGGCCAAACAAGAAGCAAAACATGTTCCACCTGATAACATCCATTTCAGGACCTCATGACTCTGTGCGTGTATGGATGATTTCAAAATATATATATACATCATTTCAGGGAGGGCTATTTGAACTGACACCTGCCAACCGTCGTTGTTGTCTTTTTGGGGACGGCTGAAACGGATGATTGGCGTTTGCGAGGCTGGTGGCGTTGGCTTCCGAGCGTGGCCACGCAACAAATTCAACGGCTATGAAAGGCACCGATGGAGTTTGCTTTTCTTTGTGCACAGCGAGAGCTTCTCACGGCGCTTCTCCATCCACATTGACGCCTCCTGATTCCCACTTGGGCGGCAAAGGCTGAAACGGCACCTTGGTGGAAGCGCCCCGTTTATCGCGGCTCAAAGGAAAGCGAAAACGTTTGACTTACGTGCTGCAGAGTATCGGGCTGGAAGGAAAGAGAAAGAAAGTTAGGAGGAGGGGGGCTTTTTTTTTTCTTTGGATCTTCACAGCGGACCAGATCTTGGCGTCCCTCACCTTGTCTGTTCCGGCAACACTCGGCAAGGACCGTCGCCACCCCCGCCACCCCCGCCGCCAGCAGAGCCAGCAGAGGCAGCAGAGGCAGGACCCCCAAGGCGACAACGATGGCCACCGCCATCTTGACTTGCTGGGCTTCTTTTCACGTGGCGACAAAGACGCGGGCCATGAAGAGAAGCAGGCGACGGCGTTCGGCGAGAGTCGACCCGAGGTGACGCAACGTCCGAGTGGCTCACCCGCGTTGCTCAGGATGGTTCTTCTGTCCAGTTTGGTGACGATGGCTTCCTCCACGCCGGCCAGCAGGAACACGCACTCGTACCTGGCCTCCGCGTCGGCCGTCACTTCCACCTTCAGGTGGACCGCGGTCTGGAAGGTTCCGTCGTGGTTGGGGAGCGTCTCCCCCATCTCCACGTCCTCGTGCAGCTGCTCGCCGTCCTTCCTCCAATAAAGATCCGACTTGCGGGGGTAGAAACCCGTGGCGTGGCAGGTGACCGGAGAGGAGGGCGTCTTCTGGAGGAGGGACAGCGTGGGAAGCTCTGCGGCAAAGAGGGGGACGGCCGCTTAGGGGGGGCAAAGACGACGACACAACACGTGGGGGGACCCGAGATGGAGAGAACGGCCGAGAGGACCAGAGCGTGTGAGAGGCCGCCGCACCTGTTCGCATCAGGAAATCCCGCCCATGGCTCACGTACGTCTTCAAGTCAGCAGGACACATCTCAGTGAGGACAATCTTCCTGTATTCTTTGAGGCCGTCCAACCGTTCCCACTTGTTTCTTGTAACGAAAGCTTGCGGCTGCGCTGCGATCCATCTCATGGTCTTCAGCTCAAATGAGATGAAGTCTTCTCCGTCATACCTGAGCTGTTCCCAACCGTCCACCTGACCGGTCTCGTCATCCCATTCGCAGCCGCCCATCCGCTGCATCATGTGAACGCCTGAAAGTGTCCCGCACACGATGAACACAGAGAGAAGGTGGAAGTGACGTGCGTGTTTGTGAGTCGCGGCACATCCGCTACGTCGCACGAGCGGAAAACGAACCTCCCGTTTGGTTGAAGCGCTCTTTGGCAATTTCAATGTTGATCTTGGACACCTGCTCATTCCCGATACTGCTGCGCCTCTCTCGCTCCCACAAGTCTGGATCCTCTGCGGCCATTTTGTTCACCCAGTCCACTTTGGCTTTGGTTTTCCGGCTGTTGCTGTCAAACTGCAAAATCTGAACGCCGTCCACGTAGGCGACCTCCAAGTACTCTGGCAGATTTGCCATTTGAGAGGACGCTGTGGCGAAATAGCTCAGCGTGTGTAGCTCTGAAAGAAAAGAGCAGAAAATGAGCCAGTTTGATTCTTCGGCTTTCCGTCGGGCAGCCTCGCGCAGTGCGTGTTCGGCACGATGGCGTCCGCTCTCGGGGCCTCCGGACACGATTGGCGCCGCGTTTCACGGAAGCGCATTCTTTCTCGCAAAGCTTCGGTCATTTGACAACCCGACGCGGCGTTTGCTCTTTGGGGGGTTTCTTCAAAGATGTCGAATGCCCCTCACCCTCGGTTGAAATGAAATGACCCGACATGTGGACGGTTGTCAGTCATTTGAACAAGAACAACTCAAATCATTGGATAAAAGTCAGACGTGACACCCCCCCAAAGACAAAGAAAACAACCACAAAACTCAAAAGTTATCGACTATCCCCGCATGAAATTCAACGTGTAGGCTACACGGTGCGTTTGTCCGATGATGAGGACGATTTTTCATCAACGCAATCGTAACGGTGATTCTCAAAGTGCGACGCAATGACCACGCGCAAGCTCTTCGGAATGACGAGGCAAAAGAAACACGCCGTTCGATATGAAATAGATTTTGGGCTCGGGACGCTTGGAAGGCCTCCGCGGCCACCGTTGGCGCCACGGAGCTCGCCTTCTCCCCAATTAGCGGTGCAGTTAGCGGAAGGGTTTTAGCAGCAAAAGAGGTCAAGCGTCGGAGGAAACGTTCAATGCCTCGACGCTCCGGCGAGCCGCAAGCGATTCACTCTGAGCGGGGAAATGGGCAGAAGTCTTGTCGCTTGGAGCCTTTGCGACGCCAAGCGTCTCCTGAATGTTTTGGACCATGCGACCCGCTCGGCTTGAGCGGGCGCGTTTCACTTCCTCTTGTTTGACATGCCATGATCTACATGTCTTTTTCCAGCCAGGGCACATTCCTTTCACTGAGAAAATCCCGCGGCACACCACGAGCTGAAAATGCCAGAAAAAAAAGTATAACTTCTTTTCACAATGAGTGTTATTTGTGATTATCAGAGTTTGTTTGTTTTTCTTTTTGACATTGAAGAATAACGTTGGGTCAAAACACCTTGAAGAGGAATCAAATCAACATCAATGCAATATTTGACAATCTTTCCTATTTCTTCTCACTCCGTGTGATCAAAGGTTTGCATGAGCACCACAGATCTTCTATCCTGGCAGATCACACGTCACGTCTCCAATCGCTACACGTCAAACTTCCCTTCCAGTCCAACGCACGGTACGTTGTCAACTCCGAAAGGACATTTGTCGTTCAGCAAATGTCTCCATTGTGGGGCAAATCAAGCTTTTCTGATCTTCTTAACTTTCACGCGCAACACATTTGCACAACCAATATAAAGGCCAGCAGAGGTTGCAGGGGTCAGGTGTCAGTGGGAAGCGTACACGAAGTGGCTTCGTAGAAAACTGCGCCTCCTGCCGGCAGAAAAGACAATCTCTTGAGTCTGTTTGTTCAACTGTCCGAGTGAACAACTCTGACACAACCTGTTGTGAACGACAAAATATGCTCTCAATTATTTCCTTATTTCCTGTTTTACTTTGAAGGACCCGCTCCAACTTCCGGTGTTGTCACTATATATGCTGTGTGTGTTATGGTACTTTCTCTGCCTTACGAATTCAATTAAAAGCAAGAGAACCGACAAGCAGATTTTTCCTCCGTTTCTCCAACCGCCTTGAGGGGGGTCACGCGGGTATACTGCGTATGGAAGCCGCTGACAACACAACCTCTGCTTCAAACCATCGCAACTCGAACACAATCAAAACCTGGGTTGAGACATCGGATATTTCAAAAAGTGAAAATGATTTTTAAAAATTATGTATAATATATATATATATAAAAGTATGAAAGTATAAATTGTTGAAATGTAGACACCGAATGAGGAGGTTTAACCCCCCCCCCCCGCACCCCCACCATGTTGAACGGACGTTAACATGCAACGTTGAAGCTCATCTTTTGCTGCTCAACGACTGACGCAGTATAACATTTCATGAGCGTGGGTTCGCCTCTCCATGTTTTATCCCGAACATATTTATGCTGGGAAATGTTGAGGCAGCGGACACGCGAAGGCAATCCAGTCGGTTCCCAATCTTTCGCGCAAGTTGCCAACAAAGTTGCGCTTACCAGGCGTCACGTTGAGCGTTTGCAGAGCCGCAACCAAGAGGACGAGTAGAAACATTCTCGGCGTCCAAAGTTGTGTCGCACAAGGACAAGTAGTCAGAAGTTGCGGCTGTCTGTCCCACGGGCGCACCGGAGAGATAGGACGGGGGGGAGGGAGGGGGGACGCGCTTGGAGCAGTTTACTTCCTGAACCAAATTAGAATTCGGGCTGCCGGTAATGTCACTCAGTCTTTTTTTTTTTTTTGTTTCCATTGCCAGAATACATTTTCGGCCCGATTTGAAATGAAATCGCTTCCGTCGTTTTGCGAACGTTGCTGAAACGACAGCAGCTGCGTTTGTGTGTGTTGGAGGATTTCAAAGGAGATGGAAAACAGGGTTTGTGGGATTCGTGCTGAAACAGCGACATCCTACTGGTCGTGAGGGGTAATTGCAACAAGGAAGCGCTCCTTTTCTTTTCTCTGAAATCACGTGACCCTGCTGCGCACTCCCATTGGCATCCGATTTCCTTGACGTCATTCCGGTTGCTACACGTGTGTACGTCGCCGACATATTGAATGTGGAAAAGTGGAGCGCCGAGCGAAGCGTTATGACGTGACGAGGCTGAATTGTGCCTTTCCAAATCACTTCTTCCCGAAAATAGAACACTCACACTGTGAAAGCACAGTTATGCCTTCCTTTCTATGCAGTCGCTGCAGTGATGCCTTAAGATACGAGTGACTCAATGTTGGGGGATACGTACTGTAGAATATTCGTGTGTGTGTATGAAATCAAACAGAAACCTGTCGCTTTGCATCTTGCCTGCTTTCAAAAACAAAGTGCATCTTCGAAGAACATTTCACAGCCCAACACATTTTCATTTCATATTTCATTCAAAGACATCCAATGATTCAACAGCTTGATGAGAAAAAAGAAGACATTTTCATGCAGCAACCCTGGTGGGTTTTCTACAATCCAACACGACACTAAGACCAACACTGACAGAAGAAAGCAATCCAAGGCACTCCTCAAATCTAACCTTGTACAGTACACCAAAAATGGAAACAAAATTTGAGCGTTGCAAAAATAGGATTGCACTAATCACCCGTGTGAAGAATAAATAAGGTTTGTTTTCAAATCCAAGCTGTCCTACGTTCTGACACCTGGAGGAAGCAGAGCACAGCAAATGCACAAAAGCACGTTACCGAAACCATCTCCAGAAACCCAAGATCTCGTGGCGTCCTTGTGAGCTAACTCATCCTATGGCGCTCGGAAACAACCTGCGAATCAGGCAATGGCTGAGGGAGCAAAACACAATGCGAGGTTGCAAGCAAGCAAGGTACTCTCAGCTGAACGGATCTTGCAAAGATGGAAAAGAAATCCGCACGCTCTTTTGCCTTTAAAAAAATAATTTCAGGTAGTCACTGTATCACACAGTAAGGTACCACGTTATACGGGTCACCCGACTTCAGAATTTGTCAAGATCTAAGTCATTGTTTAACCGATTTTTATTTCTTTTTTGCTTTACCTGTGAGCGCAGACTCAAAATACGAGCGCGAGCATGGCGTCGGTGAGAAAGCAGTTGGCTGTATTATACTGCCCTCCGGTGGCCAAAGGCAGCACAGCAGAAGCAGCAGTCCAATGACGATCCAGTTGAGGCAGTGAGGAAAACAAAACCTGTTGAATTTAAAAAACGTCTTACTTCATGTCATTACACGCGTGTTTGTAAAATGCCAGTACTGTTGAGTGCTGTTTTTGCTCTTTCAATGATACACGACAACAATGTGTTGACATTTGGGATTATCCTCATTCTCACTTTGGGAACAGAGCTCGAATTCCGACCTTTGTGGAACTGCCTTGTTTAATGTGGCTCAAAGGCAACGGAAAAGGCTTGGGAAGCTCTGCAAACGATGGAGGCCGTGTGGCTGAAAGGAAAGACAAACAATGTTGCGTTCACTTTTGGTCAAAAATGGCGCCAGGCAAATCTTCCCTTTGGCTCCTCCTGACAGACGAAGCCTTTGTGTCGCTCACCTTATCTGGCGATGGAACCCGGCAACCACCAGCACGAGAGCGAGGATCCCCAAGGTGACAACGGTGGCCATCATCTTCTTGACTTCTTCTTCTTCTTCACATGGCAACAAAGAGCGCGTGATGAAGAGAAACACGTCAATGGCTTGTCACAAATCAAGTCAAAGCGTGTCGTCACCTCGGACACGCGCGTTGCTCAGGAGGATTCTTCCGTCCAGCTTGGTGACCATGTCTTCCCCCACGCCAGCAAGCCGGAACACGCATTCGTACTCGCCCTCCGCGCCGGCCGTCGCCTCCGCTTTCAGGTGGGCTGCGGTCTGGAAGGTTCCGTCGGGGTTGGGGAGGGTCTCCGCCATCTCCACGTCCTCGTGGATCATCTCGCCGTCCTTCCTCCGAAAAAGGGCCGAGGCACTGGGGTGGAAACCCGTGGCGTGGCGGGTGACGGGAGAGGAGGGCGTCTTCTGGAGGAGGGACAGCGTGGGAAGCTCTGCAAACCAAAGCAAAGATGGAGAGAACAACTGAGGACAAAAGAGGAGGAGAACGAGCGAGGGGATGAAAGACTCAGAGAACATGCGAGAGGACCAAGGATGGAGAGAAAGTGTGAGAAGAAGTTACAGAATAGAACCGTGGGAGGATACATTGTGGAGAGGCGTGAGAGGACGAAATGGGGAGAGGATGAAAGTCAGAGAATGTGTGAGGGCAAAAGATGAGCAGGAAACATCAGCATGAAGATGGAGAGACAGTGAGCGCAAAAGTTGGAGACAATGCGCAGGAGCTGGAAAGATGGACAACATGGGAGACAACAAAATCGGGAATGGGTGGGAGGATCCGACGATGGCGCCAACAAAAGAGGATCCATGTGAATGACAGATGGAGGGAATTCGTAAGAGGATGAACGAAAGGGCAGCCGAGGACAATTGAAAGAACGCTCAAAATGTGGGAGGGCACAAACAATGGAGAACAGGTTTGAGAGGATGGAAAGAACATGTGAGGGGTGTCAGGAGCGCTATCTAGTGGATGCAGTGTAGATTGCGTTTTAGAATTGCTGCGTCCAATATATGAAAACAATTCAAAAATGGGCCATTTATTGAAGGTGCGCCTCATAATCCAGGAAGTTGGAAGCGCTCAGCAGCGTGGAGTCAGAGCTGTTGTGATAGAGAGTAGTCCTTCGTTTATCGTGGTGAATGGGGACCAAAACCACCCGCGATAAACCCAAATCCGCAAAGTAGCCACCAATTTACAGACAGATTTTTTTAAATGGCCTCACGTGGGCCTTTGCGCTTGAGCAGAGCGCACTAACACACACACACACACTGTGACACACACACACACACACACACACACACACACACACACACACTGTGACACACACACACACACACACACACTGTGACACACACACACACACACACACTGTGACACACACACACACAGGCCAGCGATCCCGCTGGCATGTAGCAACTCAATCCAAAACAAACAAAGTCCAAAGTATCAAACCAAAATCCTGACTGAAGCTAAAAGCGAACAGTAAGCGAAACATGACAAACCTGATGGCAGCAAACAAACAAACGTGACCGTAGCAAACAGCAACAATGAGCCGACACGGAGTGGTCTTTTTATGCTTTTAATTGCCAAACGAGCAACAGGTGTGCAGCAGGCAGCTGCAGGGTGAGCCCCACAGTGCCACCTGCTGGTCCCAAACCGAATCACGACAGAGGATTTCCTGACCTTGTTCTCGTTGAAATCAATACAGTCCGTGGCTGATGTGCAAACTTTTTGTTTTCACCGTACATCATCACAGTTGGGTTAGCTGTAAAATCATTGGTACCTTTCCGCGAGCAAAAAAAGAAAAGAATGGTCACATTCAAATAACTTGACAATGGAATGTGATCAAACGTATCCTGACACGCTTGGACAATGTCCTTTGCATGAACGAGAGTCACATTAGCTCTTTGCTTGGGTCCAGCGCACCGATGCGTTGACGCATGCGTCGGGCTCACGGAGCAATCCGCGTGTCGGTGCGTGTGCTGCTTCAACACGTGAACTGCGTCGGCGCAGTCCAGGCGGAGTCGATTCAGTCCAGGGGGCGTCGACGCAGTAAAAGCCCGCCACAATAGAGGTGAGATGGGGCCGCCCGAACCCGAGCACGACCCCACCCGATGGTCGGGCCTAAAATGATCAATCATTGCTTTGGGTTGGGGTCGGGTCGGGTTTCTCTCTCGCTGACTTTTTTTTTTTTTCGAGGCCGTGAAGAGTTTGGGCCGCGACAGACCGTGGTTCGCAAAAAAACCCCAGAAGTGGCCTCATCACAACACGTCCTGTACTCGACTCTTGCCATGACAATTCAAAGAACTCCTTCCTGTCTCCGTCCCGTCCGTGTTCGTCTTTGTCTCTCTTCAAGTGCCGTGCTCGATTCTTAAGGACGTCCAGCTGCTGTGGCAAACGGCCCAATTTTCAAGCCGTCCAAATGACGGACGGCCTTCAATATTCCCCGTCCACTCTTCAAAAAAATCCGTCAATGATGGGAAATGGTCGGTTCATGTCACCTCTGCAGAAACAGAAATAGAAGAGATGCAAATGTGTATACAGTCTTGTTGAAGTTGGATTGCGTGACAAAAGACAGGCTTTGTTCTCAGACATCACCCCTCCCTCCCTCCTCCTCCCGAGTCCTCACAAATCAAATAGGAAATGTCGCCTTTGCTTCGGGCTCGGGCCTGCATATCAAGTGAAGTGGTCGGGCCCGGTCGGGTCGGGCTTGATTTTTTAGGACCCATCTTAGCTCTATGTCAAATCCAAAGCGCTGGCGGTTGGAAAGGCTTTTATTTTGAAGGTGGTCAACGGGGCTAGCTGTCGGCGGATTTCCGTCATGCAGAGTATTAACAATTGGTAGCTTGACAGCAGTACGGAACTGGGGCACGTTGAGGGAGAGACAACCCTTGACGAAATTCTCCTGAATTTGTCTTCAACGTGCTCAAAGCCCCACCTGGGGCGCCCACAATCATCTCGCTGGACTAAAACATCTTTCGTTGAAGCTTCGCGGCCGATTAAAGTCGTCTCGGTGGACATTGGTGTTTAGCTTCGGTTAGCTTGCAACCGCTAACAAAGAGGTCCTCGTGCTCAACACGTCGCAGCGCGGAGACGGTGAGAGTAAAGTGCCGTTGCAATTTTCGCACCATGTGCACAAGAAGGACATCAGAAGACGAGGAGGAACTTTGTGGAGAAAAAGAGGACCACAAGGGACAACGTCAACTGCTGGACGCCATTCGCAGGATGCAGCCAAGAACTGTTCTTCACAGATTAGGCTGGGTCACGCTGTTCGTCTCACTTGTTTCGTACTCTTTCTGAACAGCCTTCATATGCTGTCTCTTTTACGCAGTGTGTGTGTGTGTGTGTGTGTGTGTGTACATATCAAGTTCAAGTACAAGTTTATTGTCAAATTCATCCATTTTCCGATCCGCTTCATCCTCACAATGGTCGCGGGGGAGGGTTGGGAGGTGTTGGAGCCATTCCCAGCTGTCTTGAGGCCGTAGGTGGGGGACACCCTGAACTGGTTGCCAGCCAATCGCAGGGCACACAGAAATGAACGACCATTCGCGCTCACAGTCACACCTCGGGACAATTTAGAGCAGGGGTCGGGAACCTTTTGGACTTAGAACACTTTGAGACAGTAATTCTCGCCTTTGTCACATCCCGGCTCGATGACTGCAATGCCCTTGACTTTGGAGTCAGCCAGTCCTCCGTGAAGCGCCTTCAGCTGGTCCAGAATGCCGCTGCTCGCCTCTTGACTGGTACTCGCACAGAACTCCTACTCTGGCATCCCTTCACTGGCTCCCCCTACATTTTAGAGTTCTCTTCAAGATCCTCTTATTTGTTTTCAAATCTCTAAATGACCTGGCGCCACCTTAGCTCTCTGAGCTCATCCGCCCCTACGCACCTGGCCGGCGCCTCAGGTCTGCGGACCAGACATTATTCGAAGTACCAAGACCTAAACTGAGGCTGAGAGGGGATGGAGCCTTTTCCGTTGCTGGTCCCTTTCTCTGGAATGACCTCCCACCGAACATTTGTCAAGCCTCCTCGCTGCCCATCTTCAAAACCCGCCTCCAAACTCACTTGTATTCTTTGGCATTCGACTCAGCATGACTTAGATTTGTTCTTGGTTTTGCTGTTCGGTGCTTTCTAGCGTCTTTATTACTGATTACTCATTTCATCCTCGGAATACTTCAACACGAGCACGCAGGGATCAAAAAATCCAACTCAAATCACAACAACAACAATAATGCGCGCTGCTCTGCCGCCCCCTTCTGCATGTCGAAAGCATTGCAGTCTGAAAAGGAAATAACAGAGCGCCGAATCCAAACAGAAGACGACGTTTCAAAAGAGGTTGGCCTTTTTCTTCATGTCGTTTCGTTTCCAAAGCGGAAGGCGCTCAAATTCTTTCACGGCCATGCCGAAGATGTCGAAGAAGGAATCCGGGGACAGGTGACGCTGAAAGCAAAGAAAATCACAGCATCACTGTGGCAAGAGCAACGCCAGCCGTCAACGTCCCACGTCTGCATCGTGCGGCGCTGCGGATGATCTTGGCGGCGCGGTCGCATGCACGCCGTGACGTTGCCTTGTGGGGAAGGCGGTGGCGCGTTACCTCTAATCGCGTTCGGTCCATCTCTGCGGGAAGCTTCGCACGCCCCCTGTTGGCCACCGTCAGCATTTCGTACGGGTAGACCTTGGCGCGGCAAAGGAAACGAAAAAACGTTTTCGTCGGGAGGACACAAAATCGAGATGGCAAACGTCCAGAGTCAAAGTGACCCCCTCCCGCTATTAGCGTCAGGTTTGGAGCTTTGGAGAGCTAACTAGGCCATGGAGGACGACGAAGCGTCCCGTGACCCGACGGACATTCAAATAAACGAACGTTTCCTCGAATGCTTGACTTGTTATCATGCTCAAAACAGCCACGGGACGCTTCGTCGTCCTCCATGGCCTAGTTAGCTCTCGAGGGCTAAAAACCTGACGCTAATTAGCACTCCAGTTAGCGTTCAACCAGTGTGGTGGTTGCTGTTGCCGTTTCCGAACGAACCAGTAGAGGTCGCTGTTGGATAAGACTTGCTGGAGCAGAGAAAATGATTTCGTGTAACTCAACAGGGGGTTTCGCCGTATGGGGGCACAGGAGAACGGGAATTGTGTTCATGCATGAACATTTTTTCACATTTCGCCCATGTAGGTTTTGTTCTAGAGGAGTTTGACTGTACACACAAGCAAGTGTCCAAGCACACGATGTGGAGAGAAGGGCGGCAATACTTGCTTTGGGCTGCAGCAAATTAGGCAGCGACACGCCTCGGCGCAGCCGCGCAAACGCATGCGGACCGTCGCGGAGGAGGAGGAGGAGCTGCACACACACAAGCAAAGACGTGCAGCCGCAAGAGAGCCTCCGCGTGACAAGCGCAGTAAACACGGCAAGCGACACAGAGCGTCCTCGAGACGCGGCCGTTATGTCAGCGGGGGCTGCAAAGAGACTTGAGCTTGGAGTTTGGCTTGCTTGCGTGCGTGCTTGATGTCGGCGACTCCATTCCTGCAAAATCCTTTTGAGCGTACCTGCAAATCTGAAAGGGGGGAAGAGAAAAAAAAGCTGGTTTTGGGATGATGAGGGAGGGCAGAACCCCAAAAGACAAAGGCGGCAGCGTCCCGCAAATACCTCTCCACGTGTCGCCGCTGCTCCGAGGGAACGCCGCAGATTGTGGCTGAGCAGAAAGAAAAACATCTGAAAGTGGCCGGCCAGCAAATTGCAAAGCAAAGATCGTGCGGCGTCGTCGACACAAACGTCCGTTCAAAGCTCCGACACGCACGCGACGGACGGGGCACCTCAAACGGACGCCATTATTCAGGGGATGAGCTTGTGGGTGTTCAACAAGTCACGAATTTGGGCTGCAAACATTTGGAAACGAGCCACCTTGGAGTCAAGTTGACACGAGGCTCCCAAGGACCGAAGCCCAACGTTGGAGAGCGAAAGCCCGAACGGACGTTGGTGTGGAGAGAGAGAGAGAGAGGGAGAGCGCTCCAAAGCCGACTCACCGCACGAAGGGGCTTGCGAGCGGGCGTGTCGCCATGACTAGCGTACGAGCCGCCGCCGCCGAAGGAGCCGTCGTGGCTGGCCGACTTGGGCAGGCGCCTCCTCAGGTGGTCACTTTCCTTGGCAAACGAGAGGATGCCCAATGGAGCGTTGGGGCGAGGGGGCGGAGCCTTGATTGGACAGGAGCCAGATTTACCTGCGTGGTCCCCGAGACGTTGGCCACAGACTAAAAAAAAAAGAGAAAAGAGATGAACACGAGCAGGAGCTTGCGCTCCACTTCCAGGCGGTATTTGGAGAGATGCGGCTGAACAGGAGATTTGCTTTGCGTGCGCGCGGCGACCCGCGTTACCTCCGCCGAGCTTTTGCCGCCTTGCGCGTTGCCTCCGCCGGTGGCGTCGCTCTGGTAGGACATCGCGTCGGGATGCTCAACGTCATCGATGGCCTTGACTCTGGGAAGGGCCGCCAAGTCTCGGTAAGCCATCGTCTGATCAGCGACTTTAGCCTGGAGGGGCGGGGGGGGGGGGGGGCAGAAGGACAGCGAGGCTGAAAACGGGAGCGGACGCAGGGCCAGAAAGGATTTGCTCTCGCCTTGCAGCCCTCGGTCATCTTTCCCCAATGGGGAGTGGACGTGGACCTGCCCCCCCCGTGGCCGGCGTTGGGGCTCGGACGCTTCGTGGTCTCCATGTGCACTCTGAAGCTCGCCGCGTTTTGTTGCACGGCGTGTTGCGAGAGCTCGGCTGCAACTCGTCTCGCCCCCCCCCCCAACGCCGCAGCTCGCTTGGAATCGAGCCGAGGCGTCACTCGCTTCCTTTTTGCCCCAATAACACTCGGGGACTGGAAAGCGAAAACCTGCGCAAACGACGTCGGGAAGAACGCCGACTTACGCAAAGGGAGCGCGCGGGGCTTCGGGGGGGTCCGCAGCAAGAGCCGGCGGCGTCGACCCTGCGGCCGTCACGCTTTCCGCCGCTCTCTCTGCAGTCCGGGTGCCACACGCTGGATCCTGGCGGATGGAGAAGGCTTGAACAGGGGGGGCCGCGGGGGGGAAGGGGGCCTCGCCACTTGCCTCGCACATACACGCCTTGGCCCTCGGCGAGCGTTCCGTGGCAGCGGCTGCACCTGGCGCACTGCGGGTGGTAGCGTCGCTCGCCGGCCTGGAGGACATCGCGAGATTGCGTCGGCGCAGGTCGGACATCGCAAGGCCACATTTGCTCGGATTTGTTGGGGGTTCCCAGTGAAATTGGGGGCCCGGCTCACCTCCAGGACTTTGCCGGTGATGAACTTGCGGCACGTGTCGCAGCGCACCCCGAAGCCAAGCTGGTAGTCCCGCTCGCAATACGGAACGCCGTCCCTGTCAAGAGCCAGCAGGAGGAGGAACGTTCAAATGAGCGGGCGGGGGCGGCTCAAGAACGCCATGACGGCGACGCCGGCCGGTACTTACTTGCTGATGTATTCCCTGCTCAGCATTTTTCTGCAGACGGCGCACTTGAAGCAGCCCAGGTGCCACTGGCCCCCCAACGCCAACAGAGCCTGGCCGTTGTGGATGCTGCGACGGCAGCCGGCGCAGTCTGCGGGCGGCCACACAAAGCGCCGCTCGTCAACTTCCCAAACGGCCAAATGAGGCCGAGACGGCGCGCCTACCGTTGGTGTGGCCGCCGGCGGCCGGCGGGGGGGTCGAGGGGTCGACGCAGCGCCGGCAGACGCGCTCTTGCCCACTGAAGGTGACGCAGTCGCCCGCAGGAAACGCTTGCCTGGGAAACGACGCAAAGGCGCATGCCGTCACTCGCTTGGAGGTCACTCGCGCGCGTTTGTCCGTCTCGGGGCGTTACTTGCAAACGGTGCACACGAAGCAGGCGGGGTGGTACGTCTCGCCCAGGACGGCCACCGCGTGGCCCTCCACGAATCCCCCGCAGCCGCCGCAGACGCTGCCGTGGAGCCGCTGGTGGTCCAGCGGGCACAGGCACGCGCCGCTCTCCATGAAGAAGCCGGAGCGGCTCAAGTCGCAGCCGCAAACTCAAACAAACAGGCGCACAAAAGGTCATTGCGGCACGTGAACTCACTCAGTAGCGGCCAATTCTAGACCGAGTCTGAAAAGACGGCTGAAAACGTCTTTGGGAGTTAAATGGGGGGGGGGGGTCGTCGGAGGCACCTTCGCAGGAGAAGCAGGCGATGTGGAAGTGACCGTCCTGGACTCGCAGCACCCGGCCCTTGCAGACCCCCCCGCATCGGACGCATCGGATGAGCCGCTGGGCCGCGGGAGGGCGAGCGTGAAGCACTGCGGGCGACATGGCGCGCCAAAGTCAGACGGGCCTTCTCTTCTCAGGCCGCGGGAAGGAAGTCCCGCCTGACGCCTGTGGAGGGCTTTTGCTTTTTTTTCAATATCTTGGCCAATCGTTGTGAAAGACGGCCATGCGACCCCAAATCTGCCCGGCAACAGGAGGGATTTGTTTGGTTGTCACAAACGAGATTAGAGGGAGGGGCGGGCTTCGCACAAGTCGACGGGTGCCGCTCTCCTCCGGCTTGGGCCGCTCATCCGCGGGTTGTTTCCGCATTGCGCGTCAGCACACCGCAAGCTAAGCGCACTTTGGCGCAGATGCCCAACATCTCGCGTATCACATGTCACGTCTTAGCAAGCGGCGCTTTTAGAAAGGCGGCAAAGCCCAAGAGAAACCCGAGACGGCCGCTTGATCCACTTAAACCCCCCCCCAAAAGGAGCCATTTCCTTGAAGGCTCCTGCTAAATTTGCAGCCGTGTTCCACTCTTGGTGACTTTTCATTTTGCTTTGCTCACTTCCTGAATTCTTTTCTCCCTCCGTCGCTTCAAATGATTTGGGCTAAGCTGCAAAAGACGGCAAGTGGCTTTCCCCTTTGTGACCGCCGTCGACGGCGCAAGTTTGGCTTTGTCGAAACCTGGCGCGACCTTTGTGGGGAACTTTGCAGCTCTCCAAACGAACTCGGCGGCCTCGTCCCCGTCGCGTTGCCAGAAAGCATCAAGACGGCGCCGCTTTCCAAACAGTTGGACGCAACAACCGCTTTCCAAAGCAGATGGGAAAAAGCAAAGTGCTCCAAATGCCACCAAGAAGAATATCGTGAGCGCAGGCGCAGGCGCACGCGCTGCCAAGTGAGAAGGCACCACACGAGGGAGCTTTGAAGGCGCCGTGCATGGTTTCCACCAGCAAAACTCTGCAGGACGCGTCCCGCACACGCTACCTTTGGCTTTCATGGCGCCGCCGCCGCCGCGCGTCTTTCCACGAGGACGATTCTTGACTGCAGCGGAGGACCGAGGCGAGAACGGAAGCAAGCTGGACGATTGCTTCAGGGTGACACATGCCGGGGAGGGGAGAGGGGGCCCCGAGGGGGGAGGGGGCGGTCTGAGAGCAGCGTGCGCTTTCAATGAAGGCCGCCGGGCGTGAATGACATCATCCGCTCGCTGGGACGTTTGCATTGTTTTGGTCTTCGGTGTGCACGCGCCGCACAGCGAGCAAGTCGCGGTGGTTGCATGACGAGGTCCAAAAAGGCGGCGGAAAACCCCAAACAGGAGCTCAATTTGGTCTTTTGGAGCTCGTCTGAAGTTGCAATTCAAAGCAATGCAATTGAAGAGAAAAGGTCAACCCCCCTCCCGGCCCCCCCCATTCCAAAGAGCCGAGCGTGCGCCTACCTGACACCTGAGCGGGTATGGCCGCCACCTTCTAACACAGGACGTAGTCGTGCGGCTCGAGGAGCGGCAGCCGCTCCGTCGCGCGGCGCTTGGGGATCAAGTAGAGCACCTCGGCCACCCGCCCGTCCTCCACCACCGACGCGCGCCTCACCCACTTCTTGCCCTCGGCCGGGGGCGGGGCCGGCGCGTCCCCGCTTCCGCAGATGCGGCCCAGGCTGCTGAGGCCGAGGCCGAGGCGGCCCGACGCGCTCATCTCGTCCGGGCGGCGCGGCCGAGAAACCATCCGAGCGGACCCCGGACGGAGATCGGGTTAGCGATGAGCTCGCGCTGCGGGATCAACCTGCGCGTGCACGCGTGAGGTCCATCGGGCCGCACGGGTCCTGTAAGAAGATTAAGGCCGCAGGGGTATTTTTAGTGCTGATCTTCACCGTCAACACACAATTGTTGTTGTTTTTGAAAGTCTCACTGGAAACGTTGTTCCAAGTATGTCGCCATGGCGATCGCACAACGGCAGCAGAGGAAAGCAAGAGAAGCGACACGGAGTCTCTGCTGGACCAAGAGCTGGGTCGTGAGGTCAGAAGCCACAGCTCCTTTTGGACAGATTTTTTTGGGGGGTTAGGGTTAGAATTAGGGTAACCCTAACAAAGTCCAAAGTATCAAACCAAAATCCTGACTGAAGCTAAACCGAACAGTAAGCGAAACATGACAAACCTGATGGCAGCAAACAAACAAACGTGACAGTAGCAAACAGCAACAATGAGCCGACACGGAGTGGGAGGGAGGGAGGGAGGGAGGGAGGGGGTTCCTTTTATAGCAATAATTGCCAAAGGAGCAACAGGTGTGCAGCCGCAGGGTGAAGCCCCACAGTGCCACCTGCTGGTCACAAAGCCAAACATGACAGCCACGGCCGACTGTGACGGCTCCAACGGCAACTCGGGCCTCTCTTTCCATCCCTGCGCTTCTCTCGGGCGGGATGGAATGAGAAAAGGCGGCTTCCTGACCGCGACAAAGGAGTAGGTGACCCCCAGCCAGACGCTGGAGACCAGAGGAGCCACCGAGGTGAAGGCCAGCAGTCCAAACACCGGCATCGTCGAGACGGCACAGACCCCCGCAGACCCACGTAGTCCTGACAAGCACGCCGGCGGGCGCAAACCTCCCTCAAAACTGCTTTAGCCCCCCGAAATAATTTCATTGCATTTTTTTTACAAAGTAGGATTTCTCTTTCCTTGCCTTTTGCTCATGTAGTGCATCCGATTCAATGTCATGTGGCCATCTTCCATTCTATTTGGATCGCCTGCCATTCTTGTCATGTTCAATCTCGCAGGTTTCCTGAACGCAACAGGGGTGGCGTTAGCATTTGTGTTTGATGTGGCGATATGGCGACATCGCCGCATCAAATGCTAACGCAACAAGTGACAGTTGATTGCCGAAAGTCCGGTTGAGTCGACAGGATGGATATCGGACAGTTGTTTCCAAAGGGAAACGACGTCTTCAATTTCATCCGTGCTGGTAAAACTGGTGACCGTCGTCCGCTCAAATATCTCCCGTGACGGCAGAAAGTGCACCGGAACAAGTGTTCCTTCCCTTCCAGCCACCAAGTGAACGCAGTCTTGGAGATGGGCAGAGATGCAAAGCAACTACGTGCAAAAGTACTCGAATACTCTCAGGAAATGTCCAACCTATCACTTATTCCCCCCGCCCCTGCCCGAACTTTGCTTCAAAACATAATTATCCACAAATGATCTGAAATGCAATGACCCCCCCAGAACTGAATAGTTGAAACTCACCATTCGTCCTAAAACAAAAGAAGTCCACTTGAAAAGGAAAAGGAAAGGAAATGTGCCCATCCAGTCAAGTGGTTTGGAAAAGCTTTCATCTTTTCCCAAAACATGTGCATTGTTTGGTGAGAAGGACACTGAAGCTGCAACATGGCCTATAGGACGGGACATCCTATTGGGGTTTTTTTTTCCTTGGGACTTCTGAAGACAATGTGCTGAATAAGACGCTCCACGCTGGTAAAACGCAACATATTGGAGCCACACGTGCAAACGCTATTCACAGCTTTGAGAATGCTGCATCCGTGATGCAAAAACGTGAAGAATTACAAATGTTGGACGACCTCTGATGTTTAGGAGACCGCATGTGTGTGTGTGTGTGTGTGTGTGGGGGGCTTTTGTGCGTCGGATTTTCTGTCACTTTTTGTTTTGCTCATGCCTTGGAAACGACACTTGAATTGCATCCACTTGTGTTAACTGCCAATTCATTCATTCATCTGCAATGTGGGAGGGAACCGGAGCACCCGGAGAAAAGCCACGCATGCAAAGTCCACACAGGGAGGCCGCAGCTGGAATGGAACCCGGTACCTGTGCACTGTCAAGCCCACGTGCATGAATCTGGATTGTTTTCTCTTCCCAACTGCAGGCGCGTGCTGCTGGAATCAAGCTCCGCTTCTCTATTTTGTCCAAAGAGAGAAAAAAAAGGGCACCCGGCTGTGGCTGGCCCGCTTTACCTGCAAAATACCATCTTAATGTGACGACTTTAAAGAGGCAAAGCAGTGCCAGCTGTTGCTTTGTGAAGCTACTTTTCACTGACTTGGGAATGGCCCATTGCGCAACAACTGCTGGAACGCCGGTTGTCATTGTGAATTGTTGCCGTGTGCAACCGCAACGTTCATCTGGCTATTTCTGGCCTTCATTTCATGTCCGCTTGGACCACAATCAAACCTTTTTTTTAAACGAGTGTTTTTTCCCCCCAAAAGTCTTCTGGGGGGTGAAACTCGAGCGTGCGTGCTCGCTTTGTCTGCCAACGAGGTGGCTGCACTGTTGCTTTAACTGTTGCTGCCGCAAGGAATTGTGGGTGCTTTGCTCTCGCAAAGCTTGACGGGAGGGAGCACGCCACATTGCTCGGGAGGCTTCAAGGTCGCACGGAAGACTCTTTGTCCGGCGGTTGTTGACTTTGAACGAGCCGCTTTGACCACTTCCGGGTCACCTCGCTCGCATCTCGTCGCAAAGGAATTTGCGAGGCGAACGCGACATTTCCGAGAGGCAGGCGCCGAATCGAAGCCAAGCTTCCAAAATGGCTTTGCGGCTGCACTGCTTCGCCAAGTGCAAAGCGGGTAGGAAACCGCTGAAACGTTCAACGTGGCCTCGCAGCCGCAGTTTGACCAAGTGCGAAGCTGCCATCGGAAGTCTGCTTGATTTGTTTTTTATTTTCCTTCGTCTTGCCGCGTTCACCGAGCGTTTCCATGATTTGCGTCGCTTCCCTTCATGGAACTTTGGGAGATTTTCAATGTCCTATTGTCATTATTGATTGCAATTAGGAGTCTAAAATGACTCGTCGGTTATGTATGTAACGTTTAGAAAGGCAGGTGTGTGTAAATGTTGGAGTTGCAACGATGGACAGGAGCAAGGACGAGTCCGGTGGGAAGGATGTTCCCTGTAACACACATGAAGATGTTGTCCGAGGATTGTACCTCCAGAAATGTCTGCGTCACAATTGAAACTGCGTTCTCCATAGCGTTGCGCTGAGGCGAAGAACGAGAACGCAGCGAAACGCGGCAAGCAGCCGCTTCCCTTGGCCATCGCCGTCATGCGCCTTCCAGGAGATTGAAGTCATTCGGCTTTCACATCAAAACGTGAATAGCAGACACAAGTTGACACAGACAACTTGTCTTGGATGCTATTTACATCTCCACGTGTTAACTGAGGACCCGTCACTTTTGTTGGCAGCCGCCCAAGCAAAGCCTTCAAATGAAGAGCATTTCCTCTTTGCTGGCGGCGGCGGCGGCATCATCCTGACGAGCAGCAGAGGCGTCAACTCTGCAAGCCCGTCACATTTGTCATTGGGAATGTTTTGGGTTGCAGAGCTCGACCGCAACCCTTCTTGTTGGTTTCGGGGGGGGTTTGTTCCCCTTCAGGAGGTCAAATTGCACGCTCCGTCGAGTTCAGGTCCAGCCGTTGGCTTGCCCCCGACCGACTTGCCAACTTGCTGAACACATCTCGTTGGGAAACAAATGCAATTGTCAACTTTGGTGTCGCGTGTTCTGTTGCATTGTTCTGTAAAGCGCTTTGTGACAGCTGCACTGTTGTCAAAGTGCTCCGTCAATAAAGAGGTGTTGCATTTAGATTTGAAAGCAAAAGGTGACAAACTAAATCAGAATGGACCGTGCCATTCCAAGAATATTGCGCCTGCTCGGTCCCCAGAAGCAACGTACGTTTGGCTTCACTACATCAGAGCTGCTTGCTTCTTCGCTTCATTTGTGATTCTATCGCTTTCAGGGCTTTTGGATCCCGCTCGGTTGGTTCCGCTGTCCTCTCCGAGGTTTGCATCCAAGAAGGCCGGTGGCAGCAGCAAGAATCACGGAGGGAAGAGCCCCGGTCAACGATACGGCCTGAAGAAGCACGATGGTGAGCCCAAAACATTTCTTGACAAAACTGCTGCATGCAAGATTTCACTTTCGTGCAAACTACGTGACCCGCTTTGCACCCATGGGTTGACTTGGCCCGACACGCCCAAGTTGAGCGCAGGGCCATGAAAATCCTTTACTCCATTTCAAACTCTGAAAGTCAATGAAGAAAAGTAGGAGATAGAAATAGATATCTCAAAACTAGAAAAAACGCATTGGCTGCCATATTGAAGATGTGTTCATGACTTGTATTCATCCAATGTTGTGTAAATGTGATCACAAGCTGTTGATTGTGACCTCATCCAGTGATCGTCAAGTCCCAAACTGTTGACTGCATCTGGCTTAGGAATGCATTTTGCGTCTAGAATGACATCGCCACACACTGCGCGCAGAGCTTTAGCGGCGACACGGAGCTTTAGCACGAAGGCCGTTATTGTGTTCCAAAGAATGATCGGGTGTCATCGTACATTTGTAAAAGGTTCATTCGATGCCGTCTTCACTTTGAAGGTAACTTTGTCCACGCGGGCAACATCGTGGCGACACAGAGGCTGCTGAGGTACCACCCGGGAGCGCACGTAAGTTGATTTGTGGTCTTTTCTCTACTTGGCGGTTTGACTGGTAATTAGACGTTCAATCCTATTTCATTGTGTTTGGAAGGTTGGCATGGGAACCAACAAAACTCTTTACGCGCTTGAGGACGGTTGCATCAGGCTCACCAAGGAGGTCTACATCCCCCCCCCTCGCAGTCTGGAGGCCAGCCAGATCATCAGCAAGCTTCCTCAAGGAACTCTGCTCTACAAAACCTTCATCAACGTGATTCCCGTCCCGCAAGAGCCTGCCTTCAAACTGCTCGGCATGGTCTGAGCCCGACACGCGACCATCAACAACTGCATTTTCGCACCGCTGCCTTTACTAAAAGAATGTTGCAGTGAACTGCCCCCAACACTGTCCTGTGAAAGATCAACCCTACTTTCTGGAAAAGCATGACGTCACGCAAGAAATGTTTTCCAATCAGCTGACGCTCACTTACAATAATAATAATAAGCATTAACGGAGCAATTAGTCAACGGATTGCCCTCGGAATGCCCCCCAAATCCTGATGCCCTCATTTACACAACTGGAGACCAATTCATTACTTTGCCAATATCCACACCAAGCTATTTGGAAATGCTTTTTTGGGTCACTTCGTTGCACTTTTGTTTTTTTTTTTTTTTAAAGGCCACGCCAAATTCCCCAAAGCTTTGCTGAAATGTTCGGGGCCGCTTGTCTTTGGCCGTTTAAGGAGACATTTCAGCAGGAGAGGAAATACACCCTGTGCTATCTGCAGATAGACAGCCTCGGCGATCACTTGGATGGTTATGTGGCCGTCGTATGGCTCAGAGTTTTCCTCCTACAAAGCAAACCTAAATCGTGTGATGTTGACATCAAGTCCTGCAAGTCTCTCAAACGTCTGTTGTCATTCCATCGAGTGGCACGTGGACACACGCGCACGGATCCTGTGTTTATCAAAGACAAACCTGCAGCGGTCCCACAAGTCATTTCAATGTGGCCAAAATGACAACACGGTTCCCATCAAAGCATTTTCTCAATTGGATTCCTTTCCAGGTCGAGAAAAGCTTGCAAAATGGAAACGACTGTCGAGCAAACTAGTCCTGCTTCGAACACCGTTTAACAACTAACTCTGTTTCTGGAAATAAAAAAACTGTGCTCACTTTTTCATGGCTTGTTGTCTTGTTTTTCTGCCTGCCCGCCCATCCTTTTTTTTTTGTTTGTTTGTTATTTCATGGCAGGCATTCCAAATCCTCCAAATGTACATTGACACAGCAGGTATGGACGTTTTTGGGCCCAAATGCACTTGTACACCTCGTATTGAATGTGCTTCTTCGCAACCTCTCTTCTTCCAATTGAAGGACCCACTCGCAATCACTCCCCCAAGACCTCGGCGAGTCAACGAATGTACCAAAAGACGTGCGTGGACTACCGAAGCCTCGTGGACCATGGGCGGCGGCGTGGCGCTCTGTCGTCGCCCGAGCAGCGTGGAGTGCCGTGGTGAGCGCTGCCTTGAAGATCGTGACGGGCCTGCCGCGCGAGACGCACAAGTCCAGTTGGAGGCGTTGTCAGCCCAAGAAGACGACCATCACCTGAAGGGACAAGGCAACGTCAGCCGGGCTGGACTTGTAACCGAAGAACCGGTGCACAAGCCAAATGCTTTCTGCCTGTCGGAATCAATCTCATTTTGTTATCCTCTATTTACTCTCTGTGCAACTTTCAAACCCGTTCAGAGGTGATGCTTGGCAAAGACCTCCTCGACAACGGGGCAGGTTGACAATGGGAGACTCGGACTGCTCCTGTTCTAGCTTTGGAGATCATATCCTTTGGTTAAGTGAATATGGCTTCTGATGAAATTAACTGTTGCTTGTGAGAAGAGAACATCCACCCAGGGGTGCAGTTCATTCCCTTTTTCACGGCCCTCTGAATAGGGATCGTCGGTCAGCACGGAAGGAGCTCTCGTTCTGTACTTTTGGATCATTTATTGCAGCACTTTGCAGCAGAAGTAGAAGTTGTAACAGAAGCAGAAGCGGGGAATAACCTAAACTACACATAAATGCAGTAAAAAATGAATAGATCTATCTTTCTGCATCACTATGTAAATATGTATAGAATTGACATGAATTCATACCTTTATTTAACAACACGTTTAATAAATAATGTCATCAACCCTGATTTCACTATGCATCATTATTGATTGTTTGAAACGTAGGAAAGCATCCAACACAAACGTATCAAGTGGAATCGAACAAAAGAACTCCAAGTCCCAAAGGTCCAACCCGGAAGTGGAGCGCCGGCATGATGAACCCCAGCTGCGACGCAATTGACTTCGTTTCAACGTCAGATTGCAGACGGACAAACATGACAACGATGCAAAAATGAGCTCAATAAAGACACTCCTGTTATAGCAACATTTTAGCCCACGCGGTTTAAATTGCCGATTGCGAACGCTAACTGTGACAGCCTAGCCAATCGCGATGCTACAAACACAAAGCACAACGGACACAATGCGAAGCAGACCAACAAAGCAAGCAAAGCGAACTAAAGAAGAGCACACGCGTAGCTTACCTTTGGGGCATGCCGACGACGAAGCGAGTGTCTTCACTCACGAAACACAACGCTCTGCTGCTTGAACGAACGCTCACCTGTCAGTTGCAGCCCCGCCCCTCTGAAAGCGCCAAAGCCCCGCCCCTCTTAAAGCGCCAGCTCAACCCAACAGCGGGACACCATGAGAGGGACATCGCAAGTTGTGTTCGCATTCGTGACGGTCACAACAGTTCCGTAAAACATGAGCCACCTCCTCTGACGAGACACCTCGGAGAACCGCATCACACGTGCCACTTCATCGCCATTGCCATGCATGTTGGTTGGCCCACGGGCTCCTGACACAACAGCCCTCACAGCTGGATTGATGGATGGATGGATGGATGGCTTTTTCTCAGAGCGACCCCGCTACTCACCAATATTGGTCAAGCTCCCAGAAGCCTCGGGGGAGAACAAATCCTGGTGGCGTGTCTGGAAAAGGGCTAACTCAGGAGATTCTGCGCATGTTTAAGTCGTCTTTCCAAACACAAACGCTGCCCATATACGGGTTGAAAAAGGGTTCTTGACTGCATCGGAGCGTAGTTGGAGTCTCCCGAGGGTTGTGGGAGCGCAACAGGCAAGAAGTGAGGTTGGGACCGAGAGAATACGGAGCCACAAAGAAAAGACATGTTTGGAACTTGACAAAGGAAATGCTTGTCTTCATTCCAACACAAAATACAGATTCCAATGCTATCTTCTTACATTTTGGGAATTAGAATCCTCCAAGCATCCTTGTTTAGGGTCTAGCAATGGAATCAACAGTTCAGAGCGCAACATTAGACGAGCTCAAGAAATGATCTGCGTGTCACCTGAACATGGTTGCCGGTCAACATGACCTTTGGCCGCAATGCAGACACTACTCACACCCGGCGGCAACCAAAACTGCTCAACTTGAAGGAAGCAACGACAATCAAGCGCG
Organism: Hippocampus mohnikei; assembly: GCA_026261675.1. NCBI lineage: Eukaryota > Metazoa > Chordata > Actinopteri > Syngnathiformes > Syngnathidae > Hippocampus > Hippocampus mohnikei. The sequence goes on along the minus strand of JAKGUB010001031.1, from coordinate 1,390,994 downwards.
AGGTCATCTTGTGGTCGCCTCCGACGGGCTCTCGCGCTGCACTGACACCGCTGCAAAGGTGCACTTGAATGTAAATCTTTAATTTCAGAGCACCACATCATCTCTGCGTGTGGGAGGTCACGTACAAGACACAGCAGTGACATGTGGCCTGCACTAAATGCTACAAAATCTTCACCGACGGCAAACACAAATTCTTTTCTGTTTCCGTCATGACAACTGGTCAACACATACCCAACAGCTCCATTGATTAGCGTTTCGTGACAATCACCCGGTTGTTAGCATCCATTCTATTGAGACATGTCCACAAAAATCCTTTTTCCATTTCTTATGCCGCCTGCCCCCCTCCTGAACAAACAAACAAACAAACAACAACAACAAGCGCCACAGTATTTTGCAAGTGAGAGTTTCATACATCTTCTTTTGTTGGACAAACGCTCTTGACTGCAAAACAGAGGCAGGACCCGGTCGTGTTCTTTCCAACGACAAAACAGCATCAATATAACAAACAGGCTTCTTCCTCTGAATGGCTTTCAGTGGAAAGAACCAAAAATCAGAATGCAATATGACATTTCGATTTGATTGCAGTGAGACACACATTGCCAGACATGGAAAACGGGACTGCTCGTGGATCTGTGCCGCGTTTGCTCCGTCTACATGGCTGGGTGTTGCGGTGGGATGAAAGCAACGTTTCACACCAAAAGAGGAGACGCGGCCGGCTCAGCCCAGCGGCGGTCGTGACGCTCAACGGATCCCCCCCCCCCCCCCCATGCGTCTATTCAGGGCGAAAAGGATGCCATCTCCAGGGAAATGCGCTGCCAAAGCTCTTTGGTCTGTTTGCCTCTCTTCAGGTTCTGCAGGACGTCGTTGAACTGCATCACACCCACCGGCGTGAGACAGAAGGCAGCTCTGGCGCTGCGGATGATGTTGACAAAGTCATCGTAGTCGGCGGGTGTTAAGTGGATCAGCCTGTGATGGATATACTAAAGAAACACAAAAAGAAAAAAGGAGGATTAGCTTGGAGGATTCTGAAATAAGCCCCTCCCCAAATCGCATTGCTCATTGAGGACCCGTCAACTACATTCCTTGTCAAGTGCCGTGGTGGATATCTTGCAGGTGTGGAAGAGGTTGAATGCTGTCGACATGAGGCCAAGGCCACACGGGGGCCTCCAGACTAACCAAGAAGCACAGAGGCCCCCCCCCATTGCAAATGTTAGCACGTCAAGACAACTTTTAGGGGCACACGTCGGAAGTCGACGAGAAATTGACGCCACTCGTTTGCACTCATGTCGGATACATTGGCTGAAGCAGAGATAGAAGTTTGTCACTTCCAACAATTCTTCGAGAATAGCAAGTCCAAAAAAAGAAAGCGCAGATTGACTCCTTGTGCAGGTGTCAATCCAATGACTTGCGCCATTAGCGCATCGACTACAAAGCGCTCCTTCATGCATACACGGCCATCCCCAACCTGGCCCCTCCCTACCTGTCCCAACTTGTTCAGGTGTCTCCCCCCACTCGCTCCCTCAGATCCTCGTCCTCCCTCCGCCTGTCAGTGCCCCCTGCCCGCCTGAGCACCATGCGAGCCAGAGCCTTCAGTGGCGCTGCTCCAAAGCTCTGGAACAGTCCACCTCCGGACCTCCAAAACGGAACACCTCTCTCCACTTTCAAGTCCCGTTTCAAAACTCTTCTGTTTAGGACTGCCGACAATACCTCATTCGCCCACTTCCCATGTCTTGTGATTTGATGTCCTGTTTTTATACAATACTTCTATATATATATATATATATATATATAATCTAAATAATCATCATATAAATCAGCATGTATTGTATTGTATTCTCTTATCTCTTTGAGATTGTATTTCCTCATTGTCTGTACAGTGTCCTCGGGTGGCATGAAAGGCGCTTTGAAATCAAATGAATTCTTCTTCTGATGATGCTCATGTTGTCGACTGAATATCGTGAGACTGCTTGATGTGAGCATGATGAACATTCAAATACGACCAGATGATGATGATGATGATGATGATGATGATGGGAAGCAGCAAACAAAAGTTGCTTTTCCAGATTGATTTCTATGACGGGGCCCCACTGTACACGGGTTCCACTGTCCTTCCCGGTCATGTGACATTGCTTCATGGTTGACTTGTGATTTAGCACTAACTCATAACCAATCAACAACAATAAGCGGTTCATAAATGTGTCGATCGTAAACTGGTAAATGTTAAATGTGTGCTACCTGCAAGTAGGACTGTTGACAGCGTTGCACAAGCTGGTGGAAGGCAGGTGTCCGTAGGTGGGCGTGAATGTGAGCCGGATTCAGCCTCTGGAGAGCCTCCATGATGAGCTCCTGAAGAACAAACGGACTCAGGACACCTTTGGCCACTCCCACGCAGAATTGGTAGACCAAGTTGACTCCTGACAAAACACAATACGACAAAAGGTGACAAGACGGTCTTCTCCAAATGGAACAAGTGAAGGCGGCTGCAGTGTTGGCCAGCCACTGCAGTCTTCTTCAGAACCGCGTCTGTCGTACGATCACGTGTTTTTCAAGCTTTTCCCAACCAAGGCACGTTTCTCTCATTGAGAAAATGCCACGGCACTCCACTAGCTGGAAATGTGAAGGAAAAACGCCTTTGAACAAAGTCTTCGATCATTATTAGAAGCTTTGTTTTTTTGAAACATTGAAAAATCACACTATTATTCACTATTGGGATCATAGCTCGAAGCCATGGGTCAAGATAAGAGAAGAGAAGATCACCTTTATTTGTCCCTCACTGGGGACATTTGCAGTCTACAGCAGCAAAATTGGGGGTGGGGGGTAGAAAAGAAAAGAACAAAGCGTTGCATGCACAAAATAAATGTTTCAGATCAAGAAGTGTACACAGTAGAGAATGCAATCGCAATACAAGTTGCATCCATCATCAAACGAGCCTGACTATCTCTACTTCTCAACCTCGCACACCAGCTCGCTCAGGCTCCTTTCCTGTCAGAGAGGTGACGTTCAACCGACAGCCATCTTATGTCGCCAGGGATCGGACCACCGGGGTTCCCACCTTTGGCTGCCACCCTTGGTCCAGGTGGACAGATTTTGCCTTCTTCGATGTGCATCTCTGCGGTTCAACCAAAGTGATCTTGGACATCTCGGCTGCATCGTTGTTCAAGCTGTCCTTTTTGGGCTCAACGTTTAGAAGGGCAAGCATGTGTATGTGCCGGAGCTTCCGCCTCAATGGCTAAGCGGCCTAAAAGAACCGTGTGACTGCCAACAAAGGAACGACAGTCAAAGCTCCTTTCAAGGTGCTGTACCCCATTAAGAGACCCGAGGACGACCCAGGACACGCTGGATGTCACCTAGTGTGGCCTGGGAAGGCCTCGGATCCGGGGAGCTGGAAGAAGTAGCTAGTGAGAGGGAAGTCTGGGCTTCCCTGCCAAAGCTGCTGCTCCCGCGACCTGGCCCCAAATAAGCGGTAGAAGATGGATGGATGGATGATGGATGGATGGATGGTGACTCCATTTCACAGCAACAAATAATTGGGTCTTGATAAGCTCACCTAGCCTCGATGCAAGTCCCAGGAGCCATTTGACGTCTTCTGTGTAGGGTGGGCTTCGGGTAAAATTGTTTGGGTGATCATTATGAGCTCTCCTTCCGAGCATCTCCAACGCGAGCATACCTGAGCAGAGGAGTTCAAAATCAATCGACACATCCATATTTGATGGCGGAATAGTTACAAGTTTCTTGACTTTGCTTGGTAGCGTTTGAATCGGCTCAAAATGATTCTCACCAACTCGATAGGCAGAATGGAGATAGTGCATGCCCTGTTGGCTGATGGGCTGGTGGTGATGTTCCTCGTCGACGGCGTAAGAGGTGCTCGCCAGCGGACTTGGCTGGGAGGAAACAGAGGAACCCTGAACGGCCTGCAAGGTCGAGCCAGCGTGGATGCTTCCAACTACAAAAGAGGATAGGAGGACAATAGATGTGCTTCAAAAAAGGAGGAGAGCTTTTCTTCAACGTGTACACAAGACACCAAAACCCAAACCCAGGCTGTCCTGACCTGCGACAGTGGTGCTGATGGGCAGACTGGCGTCCGAATGGTAGGGATAGGCGATCTGCGTCATGGATGGGACGGGGATTGCGGGGAAGGTCACGGCGGTTGCTGTGATGGAAGGGGAGGGACCGGTAGCCACTGAAAAGGGGTAATGGGAGCCAATAAAGGCCGGGTGCATACCCTGAGGGCGAGACGGAGACACGCAGCACTGAGAAAGGAAACAGGCAAAGATAAGAACGGTTACCTTGGCCATCTTTCATATCAAAACAAAATATGGTCAAAGTCACGTTTTTGGGGGGCACTCCAGGTTTGAAGGGAACCAGAGAAACATCAAAGGTCATTCTTGACATGATGAAAGAATCAATCCCTCAAAAGAGCATGTCTTACCTGTGGGTATGTGCCTGCAGAGACGGGAAAGACAGCAGGTCTCGGGGTGTGCTGCAGAGGATGCCCCAAGTATTGAGGGCTACACACCGTGGGCAGATGCGTCTGGAGGGTGGCATACGGGCGAAGGCCGTGGGCGTGGGCGTGGGCCATCACCTGCCCCGACATGCCGTGGGACTGATAGATGTTGGACCCCACAGTTAGAACGGGCACAACAGCTGCCGCCGCTGCTGCGACTGAACCCGTGACCGCTACCCCGGGAGACTCCGCATTGGTGCCGCCATCGAACACGCCGCAGCTGCTCTCCGGGGTCCTTCTGCTTAGACATCCTTTGGGCCCACAGCGTCCCGAAGTCTCTCTTGGCTGGCTCAAGTTTCCCATGAGCGAATGCTCATACAGCCAGTACCACTGGTGAGCAACCTCAAACAACACCTCAGGATAAACGCCGCCACCTTTCGCTGCTTCTTCCACTGCCATGCATGCTTTTTCTAGCATCATGTTGTCCTGAATTTAAACAAAACACAAAAACAAACATCAACTGCTTTCGTTTGCTTGAAATCTATTTTTAGAAGGACATCGTCATCATGGATGGATGGACAAAATAAGTTGGAGTTTCCTTTTTAAATGATGCGTGTCATGGGAGAGTCCCATTTGACACCTACAAGAGTCCTGCAACTCAACAGGGGCGTGTCCGAAGTGCCCGCCACTACTCCATCTTTGCGCAGAACTGCCTCCATTTATGCCGCCGTCACCATCAAGTTGGCTGAGAACATGTTAGGAGGACTTACTGCAGACAGCAACGAGTCGGCTTAAAGGGAGGCAGTCCAGCACAGGGCCAGCTGCTGCCTCCTCATCACCCTGACACAAATGCATCCGGGACCAAGTCAAAGCAGCCCACTTTTCACATCAAGGGGTTCAAAGTATGAGACAGCGTTAACTTCCTTGGAGTTCCCTTTTCGGCTGGCCATGCCTGCTTCATGTCAGACGGGAAGGCCGGCAGGAGCTTGACCGAGGAGAGTTAAAGCAGGCTCACCTAAACGCCACCTGTGGCTTTTGACCTCTAGGGATCAACAAGCCAAAGGATTCGGTATTCTGTCTGGCATCTTGCCACAGTGTTGGGTTCTTCTGCTTTTCATAGCAGAGGACAGGAGGCTCCTAAAACGGAGAGCGAAACAACCGCGGGGCTATACTTTTGCCCTCAGAGAGATCCCCACTGCTCAAGTATGAGAAGGAGCAGTTGCACATGCGCCGTTCTCTCCTCTGGATGCACAACGGCTTGTTCCTCAAGGCGGAACAAGCGAGTCACGCAGGTTGAGTTTGGCTCACATCGGTCAACTTCATTCTAGATTTGAGAGACGTTTGAAGGGCAAGTCCTGTTTTGGTAACTGCAGCACTTGATCCAAACCTTAAAAGCCCTTGAAAACAAGTCAGTCAAGGTCTGGCATCCCAAATCTGAATCTGTCTCTTCTCTTCAACCACAACAAGTAGCCTTGCTCAAACTAGAATGCTTCACACCAAGAATAGGAAGCTGGGGGGCCGAGGGGAGCCCTTTAAAACGGTACATGTGAGCTACGATGGTTGACGGGCTGCAAAAGTGCAGCGCATGCCCAATACGTGTCGGGCTGTCGCTCATCGTGGCGTGCGCGGGAACGGGTCAATCGCGGGAGGTTGCTACATCGGAAAGTGGATCTTTGGCCCAAAATGTTTGTGTACCCCCGGTGTACGTCAACGAATTCTCATTAACACTTGCGATAGTGTCCATCGGCGTGTTGATATGATTCAATTCCGCCAGTGTCGGCTCATTTGAATCTCCAAATACATGTAGACGATCGCAACCGAGCGGCATCCATTGCAAGTTAACGGTTAACAAGAGCAACGCTTGCAACAAGCAACCCTCAGCGCACCTGTTCCTTGCATTGCACCAAGGCTCTCTGGATCTCATTTGGGTTGAGAGCGTGCGCATGAGGCAGGCAGCTCAGAGCCAGTTCGGCGGCCGCGCGGACCATGTTGAGGTCCCTCGCCCGCGAAGCGCGGTCAGCCAGTGACGCCACTTCTGGGGGGGTGAGGTGACCGTCCCAACACTCCATCAGAATGTTGAGGGCGGCGCTGCCAATCTCCATTGCCTGACCTGAACAGGGACGGGATGAGTGTGGAGAGCAAAAGATCACGTTCACGTGTGAATTGGAGGAACACAATTGTGTACACGCGGGACAAACAACTCCAATCATGCGTGCCGGGCACGCACAACTACACACGGGGCAGTGTCACACACCAGTAATCCAGGAAACGTGTGATGAGTAGGTTCTGGACAGCCAGTTGGGAGAAACAAAGTTGTGCAGACCGAGAGCGTAGAGGCCGATCTCAAAGGCACACAAATGGAGGTTTCGGTGAGGTCCCTGGTGAGCGCCGCTGACAGAAGGCTGGGTGAAAATGGAGGTGGACGAGTTTCCTCCGGCTTTGATGAGCACCGTCTTGGCTAGCTCAAAGTAGAAGTGTGCCGCCGCCTCCGACGGCTGGTTGGGCACATGGGGAACGTGACACTCTGGACGACGCCCTTTGTACCTAAACAAAGAGACCCAAAGCGCACTAAACATTTTAGAATCATCTCACAATTCAAGAACACGTCTTGAAACTCTTACGCTAGAAAACGTTTGCTCCACATTTGCAGTCGAATTCATGATGTGAACATACTGAAGATGAAGCACATTTGGTGAAATGTGATCATGTCCATTTGGCTCGAGCTGCTTATCTTCCGAAAACATTTTCACGCCAAACTCTCGCGTTAAAATTCATTTCAATTAATGCCGATAAAACGTGCTAAATTGACAGCTCTAATATATATATATATATATATATATATATATATATATATATATATATATATATATATATATATATATATATATATATATATAAAAGAGAGAGAGAGTGAAGTGAGAGCTGTCAGAGTGCAACCTTAAAATGACTGTCAAAGCCTAACAGCTATTTTCTACGGAGACAAGAGCACAATGATATTGATGCATTTTTAAGAGCATCATTTTGTTCTGCTGTAAATATTGTGACATCCCCAGTTATTAGTTACAGTGGCACCTCTACTTACGAACATCTCTTCATACGAAGCTTTCAAGTTATGAAATGTTGCCTCTTGTTAGGAAAGAAATTTCAAGCCAAAGGTGAAAAATTCCGTCTGGCCTGCTACTCGCAGCTCCGAGTTTACTGAAGGCAACTTCCATGTGGCTGCTCTGCCATTGGCTATTCCCGAGTATCATCCTGGCATCCCATTGGCAAAGTGGGACCACCACCACCATGTGTCTGTGTGTGTCGATAGCTAAATAGATGGCTATGCGTCTCCGGAGCATCCTCGTCATTCGCCCCTCGGGCCATGAGGCGTTGCGATGGTTTGACGTGAATGTCAATCACCCAGTTGACCGATCGGGCTCACTGTGCTGACGTTTGCCTCGGACATTTTCAAGCATTGTTAAAAGCCGACAAAAGCAAACGTCCTGAGATCACTTCTTTACAAAACGCCAGGCAAAAAAAACCCCTTCTGAGAGAGAACATGGACCAAAGAGGGCCAAATACGACGAGGACGCAGTCACAAGTTAAAGGAGTGTCGTTTGAATTCCTTCCTCTTTGTTTTGTACATGATGCAGACCTCTCATTGATTGTGCAATCATCCAACTGTAACATGTGTTGGTGACATACTTGGATGCATTTTGATGCTTTCGGAAACATTGATGTCAGAATTTTGGGGGGGCTTGGAACACATTAGGGTATTTACATGGAAAACGCGTTTCGGCTTACATTTTCTCGTTGAGAAATTTCTTCCAGAAGCAATTAATTTGTTAAGTCGAGGTACCGCTGCATCGTATTTTGGACGCAATGTGCCCTTACCTGCTGGTGTCGGTGCTCTTGGCCCTGGCACCGACCCCCGCCCTGTGAGATCCACTGGAGGAGGAGGATCCCAGCGAATCTGAAGACGAGCTACTGATGCTGTCGCTATCTTGACCCCGCCCCCACGACGTTGCCGCCCATCCGCCTCGTAACGGCCGCCGGCTGAGGGTGGGGGAGCTGTCTGAGGTCGTCTCCGGAGCACTGCTGTCAATGCTTGCCATACCTACAAAGAAAGACTTCATGTTATTTTTTGTTTTTTATTGTCACGATGCATCATATCAAACTTGTTATTTGGCTTTTTTTTTTGAAAGCGTGAGTGACAATTATTTCAAGAATGAATGCCGGCTGGTCCAGTATTGAAATACGGAACATGCCAAGTGAATAAAAATGGGAACATAATTGCCTGTCAGAGTGTTACCAGTGTGTTTCTTCTTCTGTCGGACGGGCGAGCCCCAGCAGCGCTGGCTGTACCCGCAGCGTGCCCCAAGCGCCAAGCGGCTCGGCACGGTGTTGTCAAGCTTGAATGCGGTCGACTCGTTTTGACCGTCGCTTGGGTTGCCTCCTGAGACGACATGGAAGCAAAGAAACATTGTGAAGCAACGTGTGGTGTCACTTCAAATGCTCAAGATGCTGCACAATTCAGATGATGTTCAGATTTAGGACAGAAGTTTGCGGTTCAAGCTGCGGTTGCATGAAAAACACCATCTTGCGGGTGACCCGGGACAATAGGCTCCAGGATTATGGCAAGACTCGTACATTTTAGATACTCATACAAGTAATCCCGGGGAGGCCATGAGGGATGACGCAGGGCGCACTGGAAAGACGACGACGACGTCTCCTGGCCGAACTGGGAAGGCCTTGGGATCTCCCCACAAGAGTCGGAAGTGAAATGTGGGATTCCCTGCTAAAAGCTGCCGCAGCCGTTCCCTGACGCCGAGATTGGTTGCAAATGGATGGACGAATACAAACGCTTTCATTATGATGACATGACAATTGCCTCTCCACACCTGGACAGTAGAAGGGAGTCTGAATTCAATAGTGAGACGTGTCCATTTCAACCAACAACAAATTGGTCGTAGAAGAAGTCGACTTCAGATGAGAAGCCGACAATCCATAGGATTCCGTAGCGGTTTAAGATGACAGGACTTTTCAGGTTCCAAAATGTTTTCATGCTGTCGTCAATTTGAGATTCAAGAAGAAAACTTACAAAAATATACATTTAGATGCTACTTCTTTAATTGCGCGCTGCCTGTGTATATTTGTACATGGACGAAACAAACATGTCGGGGGGAGATCTTCTCTCTCATATCGAAGATGTTCTGTGGTGATTTCTTTTCCTCCGTTCTTTAGCCCAGCAATGCCTCGGCAATTGCAAATAGCGCTAGTTGAAAAGAACAAGAAGAAACCCTTTATTTGTCTCACAATGGAGACATTCCCAATTTACAGCAGCAAAGTTGTGAAAGGAAGAAAGGAGAACAACAAAGTATCGGAGCTGCTGGAAAGGCAGCCACTCTGGCGGCGCCATCTTGAGGTCAGAATAACAAAACAAAACAAAACAACACACGAGACACAGGCAGTCATTCAATCTGAACTACTTTTCTGCGTACTCTTTGTTGTTTAAAGCAGTAGTAGACGAAAGAGGAGCGGATCAAAAGTGTCCTTCACCAGTGGATCAGGGACGTCATATATACATATATAATATAATATAATATATATATATATATATATATAACTTTTGCTAACCCTGTGTAATGAACTTCAGACCTTCTGTTGCATCATTCAGTCATTCAGGAAAAGAAGAAGAAGTCAAAGAAAACAGTCTTCCTATGGAGGGGCACCCAACTATCAGAATGTGAAAAAAAATCCAAATCAAGAAACACGCAGGAAGAAAAAATTCAATCCAACAACTATAAAACGAACAAAAACAATCCTAACAATAATGACAGGAATAAGGGTTGATATCGCACGATGCTTACCACAATTATTGGTGCTCTGTCCTGCAACGTTGTTGTGGACTGCTTTTTGCTCATCCGGCTCTTCACAAGCCACGGCAGATAAGGAGTTGGAAGACGAGGCCGCCAGAGTGCTTGCAGAGGAAGATGACGGGCCGTGTTTGGACGGGCTGCGTAGGCTGCCCCCTGCAGGCTTGCTCGAGTAGAAGGAGCTCAGGGTCTGAGGTTTGTGGTTCTGACTCTCTCGGTCTAATAATTTATCAAGGATCTGAAGATAGATGAGAGAAGAAATGAGAAGAGAGGCCCATCTTGAGAATTCACATTTGGAACGATGCAAGGGAAGCAAACGTGCAAGCGTGTACACACAAAGGAAGGTGAACTTTACATTGCCCTTCTCAACTGACCAATGTCTTATTTGTTCATATTTACAACAGATTTGAAATGTATGTCTTTTTATATTGAAATATCTACGTTTTTAGATTCTTTTATGAAAATCATGTGGTTTGTCCAACGAAAGGCTTTCAAGAAAAGGGAACAACACTGAAGTCGAAAATACTGTGGAGGAAAGACATCCTTTGGAATTTTCATTTCAGTACAAGAGACGGCCTTGTTCAACTAACAACACACAAACAATTCAGATTTTGTTTCATGTTTTGACTGGAAACATTCAATGGCAACCAAAGCGAGGAGTTGGTTCAAGAGACCCTGCCTGAAAGAAAACGTCCAACAGTTTTGGAAATGCCAAATGGGATTTCTCATGTGCTTTTCCACCAACAAGGCACAAAAGGCGCATGGTCCCACAGCGACAAAGTACTCAAAGCTCATCATCATCTGACACTTGACGGGGTGACTCCTCAATCACTTGCCGATGACGGCGGACATTGGGGAGTCACTATCTTGCTCATGGACGATTGATGGTCACGGGCAGCTGATCGGTCCCACAACTCTAAAAATTGGGAGAAGACCACCCTATTACAGAGCCATGCTAGCCTGGGTTTTGGTTTGGAATACTTTCCAGGCTCCCTCCAGCTCCTCTCTGAGCCCTTGGGATTTCTGCAGTTTCTCGTGTTCCTTCTTTCTGATGTTTCCATCACTTGGGACCGCTATGTCCACAACAACGGCTTCCCTCTGGCCCTTTATCTATGATCACGATATCCGGTTGGTTCGCCATGACCATCTTGTCAGTCTGGATCTGGAAGTCCCACAGGATCTTTGCTCGGTCATTCTCCACCTCCTTTGGAGGATTTTCCCATTTTGACCTCGGGTTTTCCAGTCCATACCCCGCACTGATGCTTCGGTAGACTATGCCAGCCACCTGCTTCTGGCGTTCCATGTCGGCTTTCCCTGCCAGCATCTTACACCCTGCAGTTATGTGTTGGATCGTCTCGGGTGCCTCTTTGCACAACCTACACCTTGGGTCTTGTCTGGTGTGGTATATATCTGGGCCTCGATGGCTCTGGTGCGCAGGGCCTGCCCCTGAGCAGCCTGGATGAGGGCCTCTGTGCTGTCCTTCAGTGACTGATAGGACAGGTGGTACTTCACATGGGCGTTGTCATCGGTTTCTAGGTTGCCCAGCCTTCATTCTTAGCTTTCAGGTCAGTTGCTGCCTTGCTCAGCATTTCATTCATTGGGGCTGGCCTCCCAATCCCTGGTATAACCTCCTCCTGGATTCTGATACATCGGTGCAGCACCGGAGCAAATGTGTGCCATGTAAACACCCCTCATATAGGCCTGTGCGCTTGATCGCCTGGAAGAGAAATCATGTAGTACTCTTCCATAGCGATTGGGATTATGCTTCGACCCATTCATTATGTTCAAGAATGATCATGGATAATCATCATTGAAAGAATGAATTCAGTTTCAATTTGGAAACTCTGCATCCAAACAATAGCAATAAAACATTTGCATTCAAGCCCTGTTGAATAGAGATAATAATGGGGATTATAGCCATGGTGCTGTCGGTCCTCACCTTCTTCAGCTTGCTCTGATCATCTTTATATGTGATCATGAGGGTCAGCGCAAGATCGCCCTTCACTCTTCTTGTTCCTTCACAAAGCAGAGGATGCTCTGCCTCGCTCACGGTTGTCTTCATCCCTGCAGATGAAAAAATATAGATCAGTCAAAATAAAGAAAGAAATAAACCCTAAAGACAAACTTAAGAAACACTTGGGGCAAAATAGTGTTGAATCACTGAGCAAGATATTGAGCAAGATATTAAAAGAAAAAGAGTACAGAGAGTCATTGGCAAAAATCATTTGTACTCACTGAAATGACCATTTCTGATGTCACGAGTTTCAAAAAAGGCCATTTTCGATCATTAGAATCATAGACAACAAAATAGATATTTTCAATTCTTCGATGAAAAAAACCCCGCTGAGAATACAACACACTGCTACGACTTACCTTTTCTCACTTTATTTTGAAACCTCAGGGTGCAGTTGTCAATAGTGAGGTTAAAGTTGGAGGCTGTTTGGGTGAGGGACCGAGGACCGATGAGATTGAGTGCAGTTAAGAGTGAGAAAGTTTGTTTGCATCCAGATTTGATATCTGAAAGACGGTTTGACAGGGTGGAGTGGGTTGTTGGGGTCAATGATTTGGTGGGGATGTCCAATTGGAGAGGAACCAGAGACCATGAGGACGAATGATTTGGCTGAGGGGTAGAAGGTAGAGGATGAAGAGAAGGGGACCAAGCACAGAACCCTGGGGGACACCTTGGGACAGTGTAGGAAGAGCAGTTGCTGATGTGTAATACCATGAAATACAAAGAGACTCGTTCCTCTCACTTTATGCCGCTCTGACAGTGTGGCCCCCGTTAGCCTCCAGCTAGCTGCTGGCCAGCTGTCAGCGCGCAGCCGATGTGTTTATGATCACACAATTAATTGGGAGTGATGAGGGGGAGGTGAAGAGATACTGCTGCTTTTTTCACCCCCTCTCTTTCTCTCTTGATTGCTCGCTCGCACTCACGCTCGCTTTCACTTTCGCTCTCATGCACGCTCTCGCTCTAGCTCTAGCATGTGCACACACACACATGTAATTGTTTGGTTACCTAGTGCTGAAACAGCTGCGCCAAAGCCAAGCTCTTCATCACCCAGGATCTCACTGCTGTGCTTGCGACTGGGTGGGCCGGAGCCAGTTGGAGACACAACTGCAAAGACAAAAGGGGAAGAGAAATGCTGCACACGAGCTATTCGGAAGATCCTGAGTGAGTGTAGTCGGAACTTCTCTACCTCGCACACCAGGTCCTTGTTTCGACCAGCGCTTTATGTTCCGACTTTGTCGGTGCGATTTTTGTATATGAAACCTTTTTTGTTACGAGTCCTTGTCTGGAGTCGACAATTTTTGGGATCCAAGACATTATTTGGTTTGTCCAAATCGTGATCGAGTTTAGTCCGCATTACCGGCAATATGTTGGACTTGGCCAAGGGTGATTTTGGGCACTAATTTAGTTGATTTCTTTGATGGACAGAATTTTCTCAGCACAGTCAAGATGCTGGGGGTGTATGGTTTGGTGACTTCAGAAAAGAGTGGCATTGCTTCCCCAGTTCGGGAATGAGATCTTGCGCCAGGGGAGAAGTTCAAGTACCGTATTTTCACAACTATAAGGCGCCATTAAAAGTCTGAAATTTTCTCCCAAATGGACCGGACGCCTTATAATGCGGAGCGTCTAGTGTACGAGCCGAGTTCCAAAGCCTGACTGAGAGCCGACACGCTGTTTATAGAGAGAAAAGGCGGGACGTGAGTGATGACAGGCATGCGGAAGTCCGCCAATGAGTGAAGGGTGGGCGTGTAAGAGGACGCTAAAGGCACGCCCCTAGCAGGTACCAGTCGGTGAGCGTGTAAGAGGTGAAGAGAAAAACGTGAGTACATTGTAAGATGGCTCAATAAAGTACAACCGAACTCCGTTTTGCTTCTGTTGCCTTTTTAAAAACGTGTTTCTAGCGTGCGTGCATGCATGCCGTATGTTTAAGCTGGCGTATGTTTGACCACGCCTGGCTGCGCCCAATAATACAGTGCGTTTTGTGTATGTGTCCAACACAGAAATAGCACCTGTGACTGAGACTGCGCCCAAAAATACGGTGCGCCAAATGGTGGTGAAAATACGGTCTTTGGGGGTTTTGTTCAGAAGTGACAGAAGGATGCAGCCATAGATTGACAGGCAGATGTGGACAGTCTGCAGAGATGCAAATAATCGGTGTCTGTGGATAAACAAGAAGATGGGCTGAGAGGCAAAACTGTTTACTGCTCAATCTCGGTTCCACTCTCACCTCTGGTCTTAAGTTGTATTCATGACCAAAAGACAAAGATCAAGGATATAAGCGGCCAAAATGATTTTCATCCCTAGAGAGAGCAGAGTAATCCAGAACGGGCTCAGAGTCAAGCCATTGCTCCTTTTAATTGAGGTGAACTACACGAGGTCAATTGGGCATCTGATCCGCCTGCCTCTGAGACACGTCTCAGACTACGCGTCCCTGGGTGTTCGCTACATGTTCCAACGGGAAGACATCACATGAAGAGACAATGGAAATTCCTCGGGACCCCCCCAGAAGAGCTGGACAAGGCCAGGACTTCTCTGCTTCAACTGCTGCAACTGTGTCCTGACCGCGGATGAGTAGAAGAAGATGGAAAGATGGAAAATAACAAGCCAGAATGTGAAGATCTTGATGGATGGTTTGAATGTGTTGCGAAATTGATGTCAAAGGAAAATAAAGATGGAAACAATGCAGCTTTGCTGCAGAACACCCGAAAAGTCCTTGGAATACATAAACACAAAGATTGAGTTGGATTTTGTTCTTACCTGGGGCACAGAGGACATCGAAAATAAAGCTGGCCAACATGAGAGGAAGGACAGGTCTGTAGCCGCAGTAGCTTCCATCTCGGAGCTGCTCGGCCCTCTCTCGGATGACCGACATTTCCACGAGACCCATCGGAAGTTTCTTCAGCAGAGCCACGATATCCGACTCCTGGTAAGCCAGCTTCACCTGGTCAATTCACACAGTCGGTCATGTTCTTTCTGCACATCATCAGGCCTCCTTTTGATGTTGTTTCTTGAGCGTTGACACTTGAAATGGGAATTGGACAGGTAACAGTGCTAAAATGCATCTTGGAACTAACTGGACCATTGCGAGCGCTGACCATGTTCAGCGCAGATAGGCAACGTTCCTTACTCCTGCAACTTCATCCTGTTATCTGTAAGCGGAGCTGTCCAAAGTCGCGATTGTCCCGTGTGCTCTGACTTTAGCCCCTCCCAAGAAGCTCTCAAAATGGAGCGCCCCACTGCTCAGGGAGGCTCCATCACAGATCGGCTCAATGGTGCTTCTCCATATTTTTGGGGAGCTGAAATAAATCTCGACATTTTACAGACTTGCGTTGTCTTGGTTTCCCTGGACAAGACCATTTTGCAGCCCAGATGGGACATCAAGTAGCTTGCGAGAGCTGGACTGCACAACCTTCCTTCTTCACAAAGACCAACAACTCTTCCCGATAAATGGGAGAGGGGAGGGAGGATTCTGTCCCAGTCCCTGAAAGCACCTCTTTGAGGTCTCAACCAACTCCAACTCTCCTTTGACACGCTAAATGCGATTTCAAAACTCATGAGAAGTCATGACCTGAATATTTGAGGAATTTGAAGATGAGATTGATTTTCTTTTCATTTCATGTGCGTGTTTGAATCTATTCAGTTTTGCCTGTTTATTTGTGCGCATGGGCGTGATGCGCTTTTTCAACGCCGACGCGAGGCAGCCAATAGTTCATCGTCCACTTGGGCGAAATGGACTCTGAGGCAGATTTAGACCGCTATGCTGAAAACACATTTCATTTAGCATCAAAGTTAAGACTCAAAAGCGAGGTCATCAAATGGCTGAGCGTGGAACCTCTAAAGCTTTGGTAGATGCCGGCGGTCTCTGGAGTTCCAAGGAGAACATGCCGGTGTTGAAGGCCAGATTATGGAGCTCCAAGCGCTCACTGAGGACAGTGATGAGGAAGGCTGCTTTTGACAACGTGTTGGTGGCCACCTGCGTCTGATGGCCAGTCGACACTTTATTCTTCTTCGCCTAAACAAACAAAAAGGCAAACATGCAGACGTGAAACGATGCGACACACGCCTAGAGCAGACATCGTTCTCAATACATGAATGCGCATGAACAGATAGAGAGAGAGTAGAAATATATTTTGGATCATTCTCGTTATACTCGACAATTCGATGCTGCTTTGTGTTGTCTACTGGAACTCATGCAATCTCCACAAAATCCATTCAAGTTTGGGACGGTGAGATGACAAGAACGGCATTCAAATGAACAGGTTCAATGTCAGGCTTGCGCAGGGCTCGCCGATGATCTGATCATTTGAATCAGGCGTGTTGCCACAGGGAGACTTGGAAAACATGCGGGACAGCGGCCCCCAGGACCGCAGTTTGACACCTCTGCTCTACGGGATGCACGCACACAAGTACACTCAAGATTCCGATTCCAAAGCGCTTTCTCTACTAAACAAAATCAACTCTTACCGTGTTAAATAAAGAAAACGAAAGAAACAATGGAACACATCGAATTAAAAAACACTGAAATGATTCTGGTCAGATGTACAACATTTTGAAGAGTCGGGAAAGGACACGAAAATGTACTGAGGCCAGTCTTTTTTGGAAGACCAACCAATCGAATGATCCAATGAAACACTTTGAAGTTGAAGTCAACTTGCCTTCGTCTGTGGCTGCTCCACTTTCAGGTCAGGAGGGTTCGCCAGAAGTTCCTTTGCTAAATCCACAGCCAGCTGACAGGCTTCGTGATGGTAGCCGTGAGCGTGGAGAGCCTCGGCACATGCAAACAGCACCTATTCAAACAGCAGCAGTTCAGATCGTAGCGTCACATCGAAAACAAATCAAGGAGAATCATAAAGAACAGGAAGCATTTTGACGGGATTTGACCTTGTTTGCATGAGCACAATAAGGCTCAATGGCCATCGCTTGGGATATCACACACGGCCTTCATGACATATTGCAAATGAGATATTCTGGTCGTTACTGTTAGTATGATCTGGTGAGCAGCTGAAGGGTTCCCTCAGAACCTTTCCGAACAAACGGGGACTGTACCGTCATCCCTATTTCTCTGCACTGTATATCGAAAGTAAAACTTTGAGATGTCAGAAAATGAAGATGAAGAAAACTCATTTTCTTGTTGCAAACAAGAGAGCTCAACTTGCCTCCATGCGTCCCTCTTGCTCTAGCGGTTTGATCCCTGCAAAGATGTCCGGCTCGTCTTGGTGGCTGTCGAGCGGCTGTCGATCGGCTCCCTCCTCTGAAGCGGGGCTCAGGTAGTAAACCTGGTAGTCGTCTTCGCACACGAGTCCGTCTGCTTCTGGTTGAGCAATGGCGCACGCCGCGGGTTCTCCGTCTTCTGCTGCTCTTCCAGCACATGTTTCCTCCCCAAGACCTTGAGGAGGCTTGGTGGAAAACGAATTCTCGCCTGAACCGTCTAACGGCGCCGCATCGCTGTTAACCAAGTTTCCATCTTGGTTGTGTTCCAAGTCCTGCTCTGGCCGATTCTCCAGTGGACGAGAAACATCAAACACCACGTCGGTCTCTTTGAACGGTATTGCGAGAGGCGCGGTCTTCAGCGCACGACAGCCGTCTGCAACGCAATTGAATATCGCGTTCTTATTATTGCCGCACGCGTTCCCGTCTTGACGCGGCGGACCGGGGCAAGGGAACGCCTCTGGCGCCGGGGGGTTAAACTCAAAGGTGTTGCTCGCCTCGGCCCCCAAAGCCAGACAATGGCCATCATCGAGGCTGAGCTCAGCAAGGTCTGGCTCCAGAGAGCTATCCTCGCTGCTGGTTCTCTGTTTGGCGTTGATCGTTTTACATCCTCCAAAGATCCCCCCCTTCCCAAAGCCCTTCATAAGTTTGAATTTGCCCCCAGAGGTCGAACCCGATCCTTTGTAGAAGCATTTTCCTCCTCCGTCTTCGAGAGACAGCGAGACCCCCCCTCCCAGACGAACCAAGGTAGTTCCGCCTCCATTCAGCGAATAAGGCCTCTTCTTGCTTAATGTCGTCTCCTTTGGCCTCACGACAACCTCGTCCTGAGACGGAGCGCTTTCTCTCGCTTTACAATCCGCTCCTCCTGCTCCAACAGCTTCGCCGACGGATCCTCTCACTGCTCTCTGTTGCTGATTTCCCCTCGGCCAGCAGCAGAAGGTGGCCGTCTTCTTTTCAGCGCTAGAGTAGGTGATGCTTTGGAGAGGGTAGGCCATTTGCCAGTTGAAATAACACGACTCCACGGCAGGTTTGAAGCCCTGGAAAAGCTTGTCCAGCGACTTGCGATGCTGCCCGCGCTTCACGATCTCGATAACTTTAAGGTGCCAGTGCTTCAGGTGACTTGCCAGTTCCAGACGCCTGGGAGAGATGGGACAAGATCGGATTAGGATGCATTCTTTGAAATACATCAAATGTTGTTTTTAACATGACCTAAACAGACATAGATGACCTCATCAAATAACAATAATAACTACATTTGATGTGATCAACCGTCCTAGAAGTGACATGAACCTAAAACTATTTACGCATTTCAAACAGAATATGAATTTGGAGATTGTCTGAGAATCAAATCAAAGAGTGCGTCTATCATTTGAAATGCGTCATTCAGCGCTCCAGATAAGGAAGGCAATCGTGTTTCTACAGTTGGAGAAGAATTGGAATGTTTGGACGCAAACCTCGGAACCGTGTGTGGTTTTCATTTCTCTTCAAATGCACCCTTTCGGATTATGACTGAGAATTGTGATTCGAGATATTTATGAGGTTGTAAAGAACTGAAAAGAGTCATTGGAACGCTCTGAAAATGTCTGAAAGTCTTGCAGGCGTTGACAAAGCACAAGTCGTGCAACCCCCCCACACCCCCCCCACCACAGCACAATGTCACGATTCATTGCAATATCTGAGAAACTCAAGAATGTTTTCAAGGAAAAGATCACTGCAGTTTTTGTTTTTAAATGCAGGCAAGCATTTAAAAAGAGATTGTCTCCTGGAAACACAAAAGAACCGTGCAATGAAATGACCTTTGACCTAAGCAAACATTTCACTCATTGACCGACATTGAAAGCGAAATACCAGCGGTGCCCAAACGTTTTGGAGAGAAGATCAACTTTTCCATCAACTAACCTCCTGTTATCGTGGACACACACACACACACACACACACACACGTCATGATGAGCAACAGCCCGACACGCAGTCATGCGATGCACGTTTGCAGCCTGTCAACTATCGCGGCTCGCACGTACACGGCGAATCGTACATGCAACAAACTCTGAATGAGAATCATGAGAACGCTAAAAGATATGCAGTGCAACAGCTCTGATCACAAGCCGCAATTGCAAACTGCGGAGCGCTAACAACTTGCGCTGACGCAGGTCACGCGCCGCTGCCAAGTGAAAGATTGACAGTACCTGCTTTATTTGATTTGATTTTTGTCATCGTTTTTGTCAAAATGAGACTGACAGGATGATTAGGGTGCAGTGTACACATTAACACCAAAACATATATATGACTGACACAAAGCACAAAGACAAACAAATGATTGTTTTGTTTTGTTTTTTTCTCCTCGCCACCCCTCATGATCGACTTGGGACCGGTCTGCGATCTAGCGCTCGATTGCGATCGACGTAATGGTCCCTGGCATACACCGTATGTTCAAGATGCACGCTAACTGGGAGGGTGAGCAGTGAATGAGTTTTCAATCTTGACTCTGACATTATTCCAATGTCCTTGTTTTTGACAAAGATGGCCCCCCTTGACAGCTCTATCGAGCTCCGCATCTTTGTTTTGTTCACGTTTCTCTTTGACATACGTTGAAGATTGAACAGAGCAAACATATGCGGTGATGTGAATAATCTGACCTGCAGGGGCTCATCGTGGGGTCGAGCACCGCGAGCTTCCAAAGGGTCACCATTTCGTCGCACATGCTGGCACAGGCATGAGCCGCTACATCCGTTTGACCGTTGCTGCGTCCGGTGTGTCCGCTGGCGCTGCTGTGCGACGTGGACGTTCGGACACTATACCACCAGCTGATGATCTGAAAATAAACACAAACATCACGCAACGGTCGACGCTCGGGCCCTAACCAATCAACATTTACAAAAATAAGAATTCAAAGCTGCACCTGTTCATATGTCAGGCACTGCTCAGTGAGTATCTCGAGGAGCGGCGCCGCGTTGCTGTCTCGTCTCTTTAGCATCTCCCTCACAATCGACAGAAGGTTCCAAATGCCCTCCGGTTCTCTGCCTCTTAGAGGTCTTAGCAGACATGCCCACTCAGCAGCAGCTGGGGGCTCGGTGGACGACAGATACATGGAATTGACGTCGCTGCAAACACAAACACACGCACACAAAAAGGAGCAATGAGCAGCATCGTCGACAAGGATCACAAGCAAAATGGAGGATGTGGTCACTCGCATGGCAATGACGGCAAGACCAAGACTTTTAGGCTTTCTGTGCAACTTGGCCTCGCTGATGTTTTGCAAGTGTGGCTGCTACAATCAAGTAGCTCATGCTACATTTGGAGTTGTGGAAGCCGCCGTTTCACAGCAAGCGATGCACGCAGCCCCCAGAGGTCTCGCTCGCAATGAATGAGGCTTTCTTCGGAGCATGAATTGGACTTTTCATATAGACTAGCAAGAATTAGGGTAGACTCGTCAACTTTCTTTCAAAATACCTCTTCTTAAATAGGTTTGAAAAATCACCGAGTGAGTAAAAACATTCCAGTGTAACGAGTTGAGCCAAAATGGACACCAGAAGAGTGCGCGTCCGGATGTGGATGTCAATTGGACAACCTGAAGACAACAGGTGAAGGCCCACAAAACTTATGGAGCGTCTTCTTGATGTTTTCACTCAGAGTCGACTCATCCAAATACCAGGTGCTCTGGTCGGAAGCTGAAGGTCCAGCTGTGGGGTCTTCAAACACAAAACACACACACAGATACGCAAAGTCCATTTTTTATAGTCATTCAAGATCAGGATCTATTATTAAGCATCTTATTCCCATTTGGAGTTCAAGCCTACAAGAGATGTTGAAGGCTATGTTACCTGGAGCTCCGCACAAAGTGTTGATTGCAGTTGACTGAGAGGATAAGAGCTCATCAAGCAGTCGTTGGGCTGTGGGCAAAATCTGAAAGGCAAAGCCACACGACACATCATTGCAAAGAGCCAGCACAAGGAAGAAGCCAGGCATGCCAAGGGCGATACTCTTGGGCTCAATTTACGGCGCATCAAGGAAACGACAAGTGGAATTGGAGTTGTTCCGAAATGTGAAGAGAGAAAAGCACATTGAATATACTCCCATGTGGAATTCGGGATCCCGTTTGAAAGGGATGAGCACTGAGCTGGAGAGCTTACAACAAATGTTTTGAAGACTGCCCTCAAGTTCATTTCATGACCAGTCAAGTGTACAAGGTGATGTGAGGCTGTCAGGTCTGAGAAAGACAATGGCGCGCAGTGAAGCAGTTGGTGGGAGTGAAAGACCAAAAGAGGTGGGAAACTAGGTGAAGGCCTCTGTGAGGATCGCTAAGAACGACAAAAGATTGTCCCGAGGTGTGAGTGTGAGCGCGGATGGTTGTTGGTCTGTGTGTGCCCTGCGATTGGCTGGCAAGCGGTTCAGGGGTCCCCGCCTGCTGCCCAAAGACAGCTGGGATAGGCTCCAGCACCCCCCGCGACCCTGGTGAGGATCAAGCGCTTGGGAAGATGAATGAATGAATGAATGAATGAATATTCCATTCAGCTGCCTTGGTAATAGGTTGTTTTATTTTTATGGTTTCATAAAACCCTTTTTTTTTTCAGGATCTCCTCAAATTGGAATGTTTCTCCTCAAATGACATCATTGGTGAGCAAAACTGCTCACCAATGGGAGGGGGAAAAAGATCATTTGTGTTCATTCATTTGGTTTTGGCCCTTGGAGAACTCTCGTTTATCCCAGAATGGGAAAAAAAGTTCCCCACCTCTGCTGGAAACCAGAGAGCTGTCGGTTGTAGTTTGCAACCCAGCAATTGGAGTTTGGTTCAGTTCATGCTTTTTCAAAAACGGACATTTTATGAGAAACCCCCCCATACCTGTTGAGGTAGCTCACTAATTAGATACTGGGCAAATTTCTGGAGCTGATCCCTCTGAAGCCTGGACAAGGACTCTGACACGGGGGCCCTCAGACACACAGCCGAGGCCTGGAGAGAAAGCAGAACTCTCAAGAACCGGAAAACATGACAATGGAAACAGAATCCAAAGGAATACGGCGACATCAAAACAACAGCGACAGAGTATGGTGACACATGACAAGGTCAAAATCAAGAACCAAAGGAGCTCCTCAGATGCCTCCTCTTGGTCTACTTTGCATTTATGTAAATCTGGTCAAAAATCCGACTGCTGACACATTCAAGAAAAGCAAACAAATAACAAAGGCGCAATCACTCAGTCATGAACATTCCGGGTGCAGACATAGAGAGGGTGACCTCGACGACAAGTGTTCTCAACAATAAACTAAAGTGCTCAAGCATCGCGGACGCCCTGATCCGAAAGGGGCCGAGCTGGCCGGCTCTGCCTGCTCCGAAAACCTTTGGAGTTCAGGGGTCACTCCTTAAGACCTTCTCTGACTCTGTGGTGGCCTCGGTCGGCCCTTCATGACGGCATAGTCTGCTGGTCAGGGTTGGGAATTTCTCAACTGTGAGACAAATCACGTGGTTTTTTTTTTTTATATATGATCTTCAAAATCCACAGTTAAACAAAAGGAACATGTTCTAATCCCAACTCCACAGCCAGGGCAAAGAAAGCCCATTTGGAGAAAAGTGAAGAAACATTGAGAAGGCACCACATTCCCTTTTTGTCTCGTGAAACCGACCGAGTCCGTGATGGCGTCAATTGTGGTTGGATGACTTACATTGTGAATCCTGAAGAGACAGAGCGCCACCACGTGGGCACACCATTTGGCCCCAGCGCCACACGTGCAACTGCAGGAGGTGATGCGGCAGCGGTCAAACATGGCTGCCACGTTGTAGGTGCCTTTGGATTGTCCTGCCTGACTGTTGGGTACGACAGTCGCGCTCAGATGGAACCCTGGCAGCAACGACAAACACGAGACAGAAACTTTGTCTTTTCAGAACGCCAATATCCATGAAATGGACACACCAAATACAGTTACGTGAACAAAAAGGAACACACCATGGAATTCAAGGTTGGTATTATTTTTTAGTACTAAAGCATTCTCTAACACGTGCCTCACGATTGAGAAGTAAGAAGAGGATCGACTCTGCTCCCGCATTCATCTGTGAAGTGTTGACCTCTACTTGAGTGGAATTTCTCTCGGCTTCCTCGTGTATTCCAAAAACATGCAACGTGAGTTTCGTGAAAGATTCCAAATTGTCCAATCGTGTAAATGACAGAATGCACCCGCAGATTGACTGCCGACTGGCAGGTGGGGAAATGGGTACGGACTCGGCCCATGGCCCAATCCTGCTTGAAGCGTTTTAACCACGTTTTTAACCGTCCAGAGTCCACTTAGTGGCACTTGCACTAAAAGTCAAAACCTCAATGTGTGTAGGCTTCATAATTTGGGATTTTGAAATGACATGCATGAGAAAAATAGGAGCGGACTAATATGAAAAATGTCCGTTGTTATTTTTATTTTGGTGCGGAAGTGGGGTAGTCATGGTTGTCAAAACACCACCACAATATGTATATGCCTGTCCTCACTCATGTCCGCCTTTACTTTCTCTCTCTCTAAAGAGAGAGATATAATAGATATATTTGACAACTCCTCAGTGTCCCCCTCCCCTCAGGTCATCCTTGATAGCACCCTCTCCTTCACGTCCCATATCAACCACATCACTCGTTCTGCATATTTTCATCTTGGAAACATCCACCGGCTGCGCTCTTCTCTCCCCCCTCACTCCACTGCTATACTTGTTCACACCCTGGCCACCTCCCGACTTGATTACTGTAACTCCCTCCTGCTCGGTCTCCCTCAAAAAACCCTCCATAAGCTTCAGCTGGTCCAGAATTCAGCCGCTCGCATGATCACGCTCACACCATCCATAAACCGCATTACACCTGTCCCCCAACATCTCCCCATTATACGCCGCATTCAATATCAAATCTTGCTCCTTACATTCAAAGCCATCCATAACCTTGCCCCCCCCACCCTCCTTACCTGTCTGACCTCATCCATATTCCTACACCTGTCTGCTCTCTTTGTTCTTTCTCCTCTCTCCTCCTCACTGCCCCCCCTGCTCGCCTCGTCACCATGGGAAACAGAGCCTTCAGTCGCTCTGCTCCCCAGCTCTGGAACACACTCCCCCCCCCCGCTGACCTTTGTAATACAGACTCATTAACGCATTTCAAATCCAGCCTCAAAACTCATCTGTTGAGACAAGCGTATTCACTCTGACCATAAATCCATTGTCTCTATTTTGTTTTATTTGATCTTATTCTCTTTGATGTCGTTTTTAACATTGTATCTGTATCTTTAACTGCTTGTTGTAAGGTGTCCTTGAGTTTTTAGAAAGGCGCCCACAAATAAAATGTATTATTATTATTATTATTATATATATTACACGCCCAGCCTTCACTGATTGGCGGACTTCTTTGCCGCATGCCTGTCCTCACTCACGTCCGCCTTTTCTCTCTCTAAACAGCGTGTCGGCTCTCAGTCAGGCTTTGGAACTCGGCTCATACACTAGACGCTCCGCATGATAAGGCGTCCCGTCCATTTGGGAGAACATTGAAGACTTTTAATGGCGCCTTATGGTCGTGAAAATACGGTACACACAATTGTATGTACACACACATATTTGATCACTTACTTTTTGACATTTTAGGGGAAGCTGAGCTTCCCTTGCAGTCTTGGAGCAATCACTTCTGATGCACATGTATAGTAGGTCTGTCAGTCATGTCAGAATTCATCAAATGATTTCCAAAGCTAACTTGCATTTATTCGAACTCTATTGTTTTTGTATAAATGATAAATATATATTTTTTGCACAATAAATGCCATTTTTGAGGGCCTAAATGCGCTGAAGAAGACAAACGTTGCTAACTCATTAGGACTGTTGAAGATTCAGAGATTTTAAAGTCAAAGTTATTTGAAAAAATGGCTCCGTTGCGCCATGTAGGTCTATTTTCCGTACTTTATTTGTACAGCTGAGCAGGAGCTGGCTGGGTCTTGCTCGCCTGAAACCCCAAAATGTACTTTTGATAGGAGCGTGAAAGCCGGCAGCTCAACAAACACACCGATTTGCAGAGGGTCTTTCACAGCTCTGATCCGGTGCAACTGCTCACCACGTTGAAACTCATCCGGACTTCCATTTGCCAGGCACGAATACAACCTGCAAGCGGAAGAAAAAGACCGAAAATTTGAAAAGCGGCACCTGGTTGATCATTCAAATATCTTTTTGAGAGCCATCATGGAAGGGAGACGGCGTCGGTCTCGAGCACGTTGGCAAATTCATGAATGGAGGGCAACACTGCGGGTGGCTGATACACGACAACGGCGCGGCAAATCCCTTTGGCCACACCAGCGGCTCTCTCACCACCAATCATTGACTATGTGATAGTGCACAGGCGACAGAAAAGGAACAGAAAGACCATCCTAAAGTCAGTGATGTGGCTAAAGGATCTCAGCTACTACTAAAAACCCCAATAGATTGTTGACTATTCTTGCAAGTGAAAATGTGACCTCGGCCTTTGTGCAATTTTGCTTCTGCATTCCTGATGAGCACCAACATGTCACTTCAAATTTGCTGCTCAAAATCCAAACTAAAAAAGGAAATGCATTGGCTGCCATATTGAAGATGTGTTCATGACTTGTATTCATCCAATGTTGTGTAAATGTGATCACAAGCTGTTGATTCTGACCTCATCCAGTGATAGTCAAGTCCCAAACTGTTGACTGCATCTGGCTTAGGAATGCATTTTGCGTCGAGAATGACATCGCCACACACTGTACGCAGAGCTTTAGCGGCGACATGGAGCTTTTGCACGAAATCCGACACAAGCACAGACTATGGTTCCTCTTTACCGGTTCCTACTGGGAACACCGTCAGCCGTCTATCCAAGCAGTCCCATCGAAACCTGTTTTTCAGATCCGCATCTATCTGACGCACGTTAGCTTCGTCACGAGTCTCGATAATATTCAACATTTTGTTTGATACAGACGACATACACGAGTCATTTCAATACACTCCATCCCTCGTGCAAAAGCATTCAGAATTCGAGGGAAAGGGTTTTCGGAAGGCCAACACGGATTGGTTGTGATTCTGCATTTTCTGCAAAAAACGGTCTTCAAAATGGATGCTTGCAAACTTTGTCAACATGACGAGTCCCAAGTCTGCCAAAGACAAGAGTGTCCGGCAGCCCAGAAATAACACCAGACCGCCCCCCCCCTAAGATTTTCGCAACGGATTTGGAACAATATAAAAGGTCCATTTTGACTGGAAACAAGCGGAAAAATCTCCTCCCTGTTTCCAATGGGGGTCTTGCAGCGGTCTCACTCAAGCCCATATTAGCACCAAGAATGACCTTCTGCTTTTTTACGGGACCAAATGGACTCACCTGATATCTTCCTCGTTTTCAGGGAAGCTCCAGTATGCTATTCGAAGCTGCAGTTGTTCTGGCACGGGGGGGTAAACCTTCTCCACCACCTCAAAAGGGATGTGAAAGGCGACTTGTTTGGCCGACAACTCCACCAATGGAATGACCTGACCATCTACAACAAAAAAAACCCCAAAAAAATCAATCTGAGGCGGACATGACTTGGAATGAACAATTCAACAGCCTGGCAAACATAATCCAACCAGAGTTTTGCACGAAACCTCCAGCAGATGTATGTTCATGCTATATGCCAAGATCAATTTGCTGAATATTTCATAAGAAACATTTGAATACTGTATTAGATTAGCCCTGAAGAAACTACGACATCCGTAGACCAGTGTTGTGGTCCTCGAGACGGTCCTTGGCCTCGTTCTGCAAAGACTTTGGTTGTCTTGGTTCCCCTGGACAAGACACATGCACGTCATGGGGGCACGGTCATGAGCCAGGAAAATCCACATTGGAGATGTGGCGCTTTCACTCAAATGTGGCTGCAATTAAACGATTGCTCCAATTCTGTTTGGCTTGCGGGTGATGTCTGCATCACTGCTTCATCTCAAGTTTCACCGTCCTACCTCAAGGTTTTGTGTGTTCGCATGGGCAGAGCTGTGCATAAATACACGCGCGCCCTCAAAGCACAAATCCAGATTAAGACATTCCATCGTGTCCAGATTTGAATGCACACTCTTGATAAACGAGTCCCCTGAACTTTCGTCATATTCATTTTTGGATCATAAACCCAAATGGCTAGCCAATCCTAGCAGTCAGGCTTACATGATGGCAATTTAATACAGCAGCAAGAAAGACACTGACCTAAGTTAAATTTGTGTTGAAATGCAAAAGAAACGCATTTTTCCGCCCACCTTTTGTCTTGGCAGTCGGAGATGTGGGTCCAGAAGATTGCTTCCTCCATCCCCTCCAGTTCTGACAAAGGCTCTCGGCCTCTGAAATGAAGGAGCACAGCGAGTCCTCCTCAAAGCGGTCAGAGTCTTCAAATGAGAACCTCTCCCCATCTTCCCATTCAGCAAACATCAGTTCCATTCCGTCGACTTGTAATTTTCATCCGCCCATGGGTCGTCGGTGACTTCGCTTTACTTCTTGTCCTTTGTGTAAAAATTCCAGTTTCAGCAGTTTGTTTGTTTGTTTGTTTGGGGTATGGGCAGAGGTGAAGATGGTGTTCAGTGTTGGTTTTCATAAAACATGGGACAGGCGCGGCTGAGTTAAAATTGAAAACGTCGGTCTCGAAGAATTGACCGTTGTGCCTCAAATGAATAGAACACGTTCGTTGTGCGAGCCTATCTTGGTCAGGCTCATCTTTAGCTCAACTATCTGGATTGACATCAATCCAGTAACAATGTTCATACGACGCAGACTACATTTCCCCCATTAGATACGTGTATCTATGTCACTTGTTCATTCTCAAGTTGTTTGTGTAATTCAACGCGCTTCGTCTCTTTCAAGAGTGGACGATTGAAATCTCATACAAACAGACCATTACATTACATTGCATTGAAAGCACACGTTTGCCTTTAGACAGCCCATTTCTTGACGTTGGTTCTTTCCCACCCACTACCAATGTCTTCGATTCCGTTTGTCGTCCCTGGTTTGAAATGAAAATATTCCAATGTTGTTGATCCAGAGTAGGGCCACAAAAAGATGCTATGTAGCTTGACTAACAGCTGATGAATAATTACGGGGTTGCCCGATATTTTTCCCCTCTTCTTCTTCTTCTTCTTCTTCTTCTTCTTCTTCTTCTTCTTCTTCTTCTTCTTCTTCTTCTTCTTCTTCTTCTTCTTCTTCTTCTTCTTCTTCTTCTTCTTCTTCTTCTTCTTCTTCTTCTTCTTCTTCTTCTTCTTCTTCTTCTTCTTCTTCTTCTTCTCCTTCTTCTCCTTGTTCTCCTTGTTCTCCTTGTTCTCCTTGTTCTTCTTCTCCTTGTTCTTCTTCTTCTTCTTCTCCTTCTTCTCCTTGTTCTTCTTCTTCCTTTTCCTCCTCCACTTCCGCCTCCTCCTCTTCTTCTTCTTCCTTTTTCTCCTCCACTTCCGCCTCCTCCACTTCCGCCTCCTCCTCTTCTTCTTCTTCTTCTTCTTCTTCTTCTTCTTCTTCTTCTTCTTCTTCTTCTTCCGTTTCCTCCTCCACTTGCGCCTCCTCCTCCTCCTCCTTCTTCTTGGCGATTGGCAAATATTTCTGGGCAAAATACTGCCACCTATTCTTACCATCTAACCATCGAAACGATCCCACTCTGCCCGGACACAAATCAGGCGCGTGTTCCACTAAATCATCAGCGACAACTCTATTTCTACCAAAAATACAATCAAAATGTTAAACAATTCATGGAAGTGTGTATAATGGATCTAGTAGTCAAAGTTACTTGCTGTACTTTCAGCTGATTAGTTGTTTCCTTTCCCACTTACAATTAACACAGTATCCTTTATTAGGCTGCGAGGTTCCTATTGTATTATTGTATTATTATTATTATTATTATCATTAAGGCCCAAGCAGCGACCACTGTGAGGAACTTATTGTTTTTAATATAATTCATTCATTCTCCAAACCGCTTGATCCTCACTTGGGTCGCGGGGGGTGCTGGAGCCCATCCCAGCTGTCTCCGCGCAGTAGGTGGGGGACACCCTGAATCGGTCGCCAGCCAATCGCAGGGCACACAGAGACCAACAACCAACCACGCCCACACACTCACACCTAGGGACAATTTAGAGTGATCAATCAGCCTGCCATGCAAGTTTTTGGAATGTGGGAGGAAACCGGAGTACCCGGAGAAAACCCACGCAGGCCCAGGGAGAACATGCAAACTCCACACAGGGAGGCCGCAGCTGGAATTGAATAAGATAAGATAATAAAACGTTTATTAGTCTCGCAATGGAGAAATTCCCAATTCATAGCAGCAAAGTTATGAAAGGAAGGAGAACAACAAAATAAATAGGAGCTGCTGGAAAGGCAGCCACTCTCGCGGCGCCATCTTGAAGTCAAAATAACAAAATAACACAACACAACACAACGCATAGGACACAAAGAGTCGTGCAATCTTACTCCATTTTTCCTGCATACACTTTGTTGTCTGAAGCAGTTGTAGATGAAAGAGGAGAGGATCAAAGTATCAAACAAAACCCAGGCTGGAGTTTTGGATTGGATTGGATAAACTTTATTGTCAAATGTACTGTATGTGTAACATACAGCACAGATGAAATTTCTTCCCTCTCAACATGAAACAAGAGGAGCCGCTGCGGGTGTCCGTGCCGCCATCAAAAGAAAAGTTAACAAAAACTGTAGTTAAAAACTAACAGTCACCGACACCTGATCGAGAACATACAAACTGTGTGGCGCAACCAAAATTGGCGAAACTGCAAGAAAGTCCGGGAAGGAAGACCGAAGTTGAGGATGCGAGTTGCTCATAGCCCACGAAGTAACCTGCTCAGTCAAAAGACGAATCATGAACGCTATCTTGGTGCTATCATGGGCAGAAGGAAATGGGGAAGGAGGAAGAAACTGGCTGCACAAACTAGGTTGCGAGGTGAGTGACATGGGGATGGTTGGCGTCCAAACACAGAGATGAATCTGAAGGTGGCGCAACTCGGGGGGCTTAACTGCTCAACATGAGTACCCGACTCCTGGAATCAGTGAGCCAGCAAGGCGAATGCACCGCCGAGCCCCGTCAATGTAGGCTGCTCCTGCGGCCACACCAGTTTTCCTTGGCTGGAGCCCCGGGGCTCGCTGGATCCCATCCAAGTCCGTAGAGTCCACGGTCAGATTATTCCGTTCCGGTTCGGGAAGGATCCGGAACACAATCAAATGATCCAAATGTGGATAGAATTGAACAAAAAGACTTTCTTGAAGAGCGAAAAAGTACAACAACAGATGCTGGTTACAATAACCAGGAAAACCAAAAAGGAACATAGCGCCTTGTGAAAAG
Organism: Hippocampus mohnikei; assembly: GCA_026261675.1. Classification (NCBI taxonomy): domain Eukaryota; kingdom Metazoa; phylum Chordata; class Actinopteri; order Syngnathiformes; family Syngnathidae; genus Hippocampus; species Hippocampus mohnikei. Next base: position 1,360,190 of record JAKGUB010001031.1, on the reverse strand, counting down.
ACAAGAAGATAGCCAAAACGCCGAACACCGTGTGGGAAACTCCTTTCAGCAGCCGCTTGTGTCCGGGATCTTGTTCTTTCAGTCGTGACTCACAGCTGGTGGGTGACCATCGGTGAGGGTGGGAACGTAGATCGACCTGCAAATGGAGAGCTTCGCCTTTTGGCTCAGCTCCTTCTTCACCACGACAGACCGAGACGACACAATCACAGCAGACGCCGCACCGATCCGCCTGGTGGTCACCCACAGCAGCCTGAAAGGAACGCTAACATTCCTCTTCAACACGAGTGTGACTTGAGATCAAATTGTTAGAATGTTTTCAAATCTCCCACGTGTGCAAATTTATCGTTGTTTCTGGTGGAATTATCAGGAGGCATCAGCATTGTCACAGAAAGACACCAAGATGAGTCGCACGTTTGTTTGCAGACTAACGAGTGATGAGAGGCACTTACCTCCTCACTCACTTAAGATGTTAGCAAGTTGTTACTTGTTGTTATTCTAATGAAGTCTGTCATCTGCTCATATTTGGTCATCCTGTCTAATATTGCACATCGCTCTCATTAAATGGATTGCGATCTGAATAATGACGCATTGTAACATTCGTACATTGGCAAGAAATCAAATCCATGTCAAATGTTTTTCCCCAAAACGTTTTATTGAAAAAATAAAGTCCAACCAGTGAGACCCCTGCGTCACTCTCATACATTTCAGTCACGTGATTTCACTACTCCGGGTCAGCAGAGTCCAGGACATTCAGGAATCTCTGACACTTTGCCATGAGGACTTTGATCGCTTCTGTGAAGAGGACATTCGGCGGCAGAATTCCCGTCGACTCCACAGAAACTGAAAAGGAAAAGATGACACAAAGTACAAGCTAAATTCATTGGCCAGATGAATTGCAACAAAATTGCACACACACACACACACACACACACACACACACACACACACACACACACACACACACACACACACACACACACACACACACACACACACACGTTTGTTGGGTCAGATCGTGCAAGTGTGCTTTATGTGGGCCATTGGGAACAAATACCATCACTTATGTTTTCTTATCATTACTATTCAAGTCATAACTGAAAGTTTTGGGGCAGCACTGAAGTAACAACTTGAAACGGATTTTGATGAAATGCAGGAACTAAATGAACTTACAGATAAAGTGGTCTCGCACGCGTCCGAGTTTGACCACATTTTTTAAGTCCTCATGACGGAGAACTTCTCTGCTGCACGTATCCAAGCGACTGTTGACAACTTTCGCCACCTTGCTCCCTGAGGAAGAAAAAACACGATTAAATGTGATAACCTTGACATTGATTGTCCAACTCCCGCATTGGCCGGAATATAAGACGGCGCTGATTATAAGACGACCCCCTCTTTTTCAAGACTCAGGTTTGAAAAAAGACTTTTGGAACACCAAATTCATTTTGATACAGAAAATAATCACTAATTATGTATGCTTGTTTGAAGGGCACATTTGTATCCTGTCTTTTAAGCTCTTGTAGAGTGTCTGAGTATGATGAAAAGCGCTTTCAAATCAAATGTATTATTATTATGATGAAATATGCAAGCTTATAAAAGACGTTTTGCTCCGTGTTCATTGATTCCAATTCAAGTTGTGATAACGTCATTCGTCAATGTTAAAAACGTTGATAGTAACAATACAGCATAACACGTTCTAAGCGGGTTTTTTTGTCTCCACATTTTCAGCTCGTGGCGTGCCGCGAGATTGTTTTCGCTGAAAGAAGTGTGCCTGCCTTGGCTCCAAAACGTTTGAAAAACACCCGTGCAGAGAACGTACTTGACGGCGTCACACGCATGCGGAGCTCCAGTGGGCATCCAAACTAATTCATTAAAAAAAATCAATAAATAAAACACCACACATGCGGACGGCGACCACCATGAGCTAAAATGAAGAGGGGGGGGGTCCTTACAACTTGCTAATGAGCTTATAATTAATACACCCAAAAGATATGCGGCACATTAGAAGTGAGGTCAACAGGAACCAATGACAATATGCGCTCGGCCAATGACCACATCAGCTCACGCCGCCCCGCCTTGCTTGATGGACCTCAATGCCACGAGCACCCCCGCCCCCACCAGCCCCCAAAACGGATTTGGGCTCATCTCTTTGCTCCAAAAAGGTTGGAAATCTGCCCATCGGCAGAAAATGACACAGTAGCGCTACCGTATTTATTCTCGTGTTCACTTCATTCCAAGTCCAGGCCATCTTACCGTTCTCATCTTCCAGTTCTATAACCCCTCGTGAAAAGCAGCGTTGGAGGCGTTCCGCCTTCTCTCCGTGCAGCGTTCAAGGAGGGTGATCTCTGGCAGGAGGCGGTAACTTGCTGTGGCCACAGGAGAGAACTTGGCGTGATCCTTCCTGTCAAAGAACACAAATACACTTTTGATTCCACGGTGGCCGCACGAGCTCAAATAAACTCGTTCATTCCTGGTCATGTTTATAACAATCACATTGGAGGTCTATTAAACACTCTAATTCTCAAATGGGCAGCAGTTCTGAAGTGGCAGCACAGTACGAGTCGACAGCAGCGGCCCCCACATCTTAGCTGCCACCGACCCAAAGCATTTGGGGACCACCACATGTTTTTTTTAAAAATTCATTGCACAAACTAAAATGCCTTCTTCTTCTTCTCATACAGGATGCAAACTAACATCCATTCCAAAAACTTTTGGAATGGATTTTGTCCAGCGAAGACTGTGTGAGCTGAAAAGCGTGACCTTGCATTTGCAAAGCTCAAGTGACTTCCTCTCCCAAAGTACAACAGAATGCAGATCTGGAAGTCCTTTCAAACATAGTATGATGGCACTTTGGCTACAACTTGTTTAGGTACGCAGTTTTCACCTTCTCTTTATGTGATGTAATTAAAAAAAAAAAAAAGAAGCAAAGTCAAGCTGGACTCGGCTTCCCTCAAATTACAGTTGCATGTTTTTTTTCTCCTAAAGACAAGTGCCTGTTCGATGGGAATAAGAAAGTGCCATTTAGACCAAATCGCTGAATTATCATTTCTTTTTTAATGGCCGGGTCCTTAAATGATTATCTGGAATAAAAAAAAAAGACATTTCAATCATTTCTCAAAACTAATGTTCTTCAATTGCCCATTTGGACACGATTCTCTTTCAAAAAGTACTTGGTGCATTCCCACATGCAGCTTCAAACTTGACAAACGATCAATCAATGCGTGAAGCACAATTAATTGGCAATCAGTTAGCTTCAAAAGTTCAGAGTTCTCACCAATTCCTTTGACGCAGTGCATGACAATGTCGAGTTCCTGTCCGGGACGGAGCAGCGCGATGAGGATGTCGTCGTGTACGGGACCAATGCTGGAGTCGGCAAACACGTCTGCCTGGTTGCCAATTGGGACCCATTTGATGGCTCTGGAATAGACTACAAAATAAGGACACGTGTGACCGGTCACAACAAAGGCAAGATGGGAAAAGGGCTTGCTAAACGTCAGCTTTACAAGTGAAAGGGAAACTTTCATCCCGTGACAGTGAACAATCGGGCCGTGGCTAGCAAACATTTTGAGGATCCAATATTCCACTTTAGACCACTGATTAGAGAATGCTTTGTTAAAGCAGCGGTAGGAATTTTGAAAGGCAAAATGTAATGGTCCGCCCCCATCATACATGTCCAAAAGTTTCTTGTGTTGCTGTCACAGGTGTTGAGGTGATGTCAACCTCTGTAGGGGGCGCCATTCATACAGGCACAATGTCCGTGCAAAGTTTGGCCTGTTTTCATTTTTGTGTGGGGCCCTCAAAAATACAAAGCTGTGCGGAGGGGAATCATAATAATAATAATAATAATAATAATACCATCAGAAAAAAATGGTTGCTGTTTGGGTCCTACTTCTACATGTACATGATTGAATAGTGAATGAAAAAATAAAGTGCTTGTGTGTGTAGCGCTTGAAAATACTTGACTTTGAAAGCCAGTAACTTGGTTCAAACTTGGGTATAAAAGGGAATTCATTTTGAAATCCCTTATCGCATTTAAAATTAAAAAAAAAAAAAAAACAACATCTTACCTTTGCTGTTTGAATAAAGTTCCAGTGGATCAGAAGAATCTTTGCTGGCGCTAGCATCCTTGTTGCATTTAATCTTCAAGCGGAGCTGAATCGTGTCTATTTCCGAAACGTCGTCCTCTGCCGACTCCTTATCTAAAATAAAACCACAACGTCAGATGTCCTGTAAATGTCTGACATGAAAATCCCAACCGACAAGTGCCACCATGTACAATATCCAGCCGCAAAGAGCAGAAAATGCTAAAATATCGGCTGATCCGATTGACGTAAAGTCTATGCAGAGCATATAAAAATTGTTCATCTGCATTTAGCGGAGTGACATCTCAAATTCTCACAAAAAAGTGCTGGGAACTCCCACTATAAGGCGCCATTAAAAGTCGACAATGTTCTCCCAAATGGACAGGACGCCTTATCATGCGGAGCGCTCTGTGTATGCGCCAAGTTCCAAATCCTGACTGAGAGCCGACACGCTGTTCATAGAGAGAAAAGGCGGAAGTGAGTGAGGACAGGCATGCGGCAAAGAAGTCCGCCAATCAGTGAACTGAAACTGAAATGTTTGTCATTCACAGACAAGTGCATCTTCAACATAGCTACAAGCCAGAAAAATAAACATCTCATCAACAATTGCTTGCATTTTTATACATGAGGGAGGGAGCAACTAAAGTTGAACACGATACCGATAAAAAACATAACGGATATGTATGAGGGCTTACCAGTACTTGTGTACTCAAACAGAGAGGGGTCAGCTTTGATGGGGATGAGGCCTAATCTCTGTGCCAGCACTTCATCTTGGACGATGGATGTGTTGTTATAAATAAAAACCTTTTCAATGGCCATGGTGGGCACCTGGAAGCAGAAGCAGATAATTCTCACACAAAGCATGACACATGACCACAAACACTTGTTTTCAGCTTGTCCCGTGAGGACCCTCTCCACACACCCGTGCCACCTACTCCACCCGTCCGTGAATTCAAGGATTTCAAACATTATTGTTGAACTGTTAACTTTTTGCTCACTTCAAGAACTACATTTTGATTGGAGCAATTTTTGGTCGTTTATGATTCATTTGAACTGAGCAAGGCACAGGTTTGCCGATGCAGAAAAGATTCAACTTGTTGTCTAAATATTAAATACCGCTAGTTTGGGCTCAATGAAAAACTTTATTGACCGTCAAAAATTCTAAATTCTACATTTTAGAACTGCAATATGGTGAAACTGTTCTATGTCAAATGTGCTCAAGGTTATCATATCTTCAGAATCCAATGCCTGCCAATCCCCAACTGTAATAATGTGCAAGTGCATCTTTCAGTCAGCAAATATTCCCTTTTAAAGAACAGCTTTGAGCAAGATAAAGTGACACGATGGAGAAAGTTTGAGCCTCTTCTTGTGGAGCCATTGGATTACTGCCATGTGTCCAAAATATGCAAGCCAAGATTTTGGTTTTGCTTCTGCAGTGTCCCAAGCTGAAAGGATACGTTAGGCACTATTCATGCATCTCTACTTTCTTAGCATTTCTTTTTTCCTTCAAACTTTGTGACGATATTGTAAACTGGTCATTTTGATCACTAAAGAGAAGATAAATCTCAATGGGAAATCTGTATGACTTCATTAACTGTAGACAAAAAAGCTTTCATACGGCATCATGATACTGCATCTCGAAAACAAACCTCTGCCAGCAAGATCCTTCTGAAAGCATTGGCGATAGCTGCATCGACCCCCACCATGTCAAACTCCATCAAGTTTTCAGTCAGCTCTCCAACATCAATTCTGAAGTGCTGCAAAACATGTATGTCATTATTGCAATACAGTACAGTAAAAATACTCATTAAAATGCCACCCAAATGACGCTGTGATCTTAAGCAAGTCTGTCCAATAAATTGCGCAACGTCGCAGTTTCATAGAAGTCACCAAGCAAACAATAAGGTTGAAATGCAACGCCCGCCACTGGTGTCAAGTGTGACATCCTTTTTAGTGGTCATGCAAATGAAATAAAAAAACATGGCTCCCATGTCACACTCTTGGACCATACTTACGAAGAACCACCCAGACACAAAACTGCTTCTTCACATTGTGACATGACCAACACTTGGCTGCATGGAAGGCCTACAATATGCCAATTCTCAGTCAAATATTCATTTCAAAATGCTACCTTTCTCATGACTTTCTAAAAATACACATTGTCGATGCTGATAATGAGGTTAATCATAACATGTTAATATTAGAATAAAATATCAACTAACTGGAACCATTCAGTAATCAGAAAACATCATTACTATTCATGTACCTTTTGGAATTTCTGCATATCCCAAGTGTCATTGTAGCCGGGGTAGTTTCCAGGGAAATCCGTTGTGTGAACCTGAAGCCAACAAGTGTAGCCGTTAACTTGGTGAATTATTAGATGTACATTGTAACAATGTGAAGCAAACATTTAAAGGTCACATACACACGTGGGGGGACAGCGCTGATACTGAGAATTTGTGTCAAATTAAAATTTGCAATCCCTTAGAAACTGGCTGTGAATGTTGAGATGCAAGGAAAAAAAAAGACGAAAATGTTGGTCACAAACTGTGCTAAGCAAGAAGTGCAGGGAACATTTATTTAGGAACTTAAGATTGACAAGAGCATAAGAAACGAATGTTTGGACGAATGTTGCAACGAGTATTACCGGTACCATGATTTGTCATACTTTACTTGCCGAACATACATTTCAATTGTTTTAGTTAACGTGGAAAACGGGGAATTCCTACGGCAAAACGTAAACAGAACTTACATTTCTCACGCAAAATTCTCCTAAAATAACGCGATTACGGACTTCCTCCACGTTTCCACGGTCTGCCATTTCCGTTTCTAGCTTCAATTTTCTTCTTCTTCTTCTTCGTTGTCGTATTCTTCTTCTTCTTCTCTTCTTCTTCTTCGTTTTCTTCTTCCGCTTCTTCTTCTTCTTCCTCTTCTTCTTCTTGTCTAGACGGAGGCTGTGTCCAAATTCACAGGCTGGAGGCGTCACGCAGCCTCCGTGGACTGCATCAAGTTTGGACACGACGTGTGTTCATCTTGTGCAGGAAGTGACGTCACACAAAGGAAAAGCTGTCTTTCGGAGGACCCAACGTGTGAATTCGGACACAGCCACGATCTTGGACCCCTCCACGATCTAAAAGGAGCATGCGCAGGAGGTTGGCCAGCTCTGTTCGCTAACTACGGCAACCACGATGGCACAATACTCGCCATACCTGCGCAAACAGTGCTATAATATTCGTGCCCTTCTCGTCTAATGTTTGGCATTATCTTTAAAAACGATATTCAATAAAATGAGAACATTTAAGAAATAAATATTGGAATTAGGATTAAATAACTTTTAAAATAACTTTTGGTACATTGAAAAGATAAACACTGGGATAATACAACTTTGGTAACAATATCAACACAAAAATAAATATATAAAACAACAAACAAATGGAATTCGTAAATACAAAAATTGGCATCAAAAATCTGAAACACTAGCATAATTACAAGAGCAAAACAATCAATTTAGCAATGTCTGTACATTTTTTCCTCGCAGAATTGCTTGTTTCTATTTTCTTAAGGCATATGGATTGAAACACAGAACCCGATACCGAGGCAATGATTTTGAATTCATTATTCATTTAAATTAGCGAATGCGGTACCCAAAACATCCACAGGAGAGAATCAACGAATAAACGCCGCACAAGTTGTTGAAATAAGACAATTGGGAAGAAATTTGGATTTGATGACATCTATGCTGGCCCGAGTCACGTCTCCAGCAGCCCAGCGCTGACAAATCCTGTCTAGGATCTCCTGAACGGGTGTTTGACCCCGCGGGAAATGTTTTGCAGCGTGCAAGTGTTACACTTGATCAAGAGCAAAATGTTCAAACCTGGGATAGAGCGGCAAACGCAAGCAGTTGGCCGTCCTGTCCAAACGGCTTCGTTCAGCATGCGCTCTGCTTGTTGGGTGACAACGGTCGTCATGGAGACAGCGGCGGAGTCCTTCATCCGGGAAAGAGACGACACGCACTTGAATGGCAAGCCATGGAGGGGAAGGGTCGTTAGTTTGGACATCAGTGAACTCACGAGCAAATTCTCAATTTATATCTTGGTTACAATTATTCGTGGTGTTTGTAGAAATGACTAGAAGGAGCATTGCGGCGTGCATCTTGGGCAGACGATGCGTTTGGTTTCGGTGGTTCAGAAAGCAAGCCATTATTTGGACCTGCGCCTGGCACGAGGCTCTTCCGAGCGTGTTTGCGGAATACGGGCAAATTCAAGTACGTAGAAGTTGAAGAATCTCTTCATTTGGGATTGGTCAACGCTCGCTTAGGAAATGAAGACTGCTGACGAGTTGAATTTGACACTTGTCTACATTTTCCAAACTCAAAATTGATTATGATTCTCAAAATAGTTCCCATTCCTGATTTCCTTGTGCTAAACATCTTCAATTACATCCAAAAGTCTTCACTTCAGTTACATTTTTGTTGTTGTTGGATTGTTTTCAGTCACGTCGGTTGTGGTGTTGTACAAGGAAGAAAATGGGAAGAAAAAGAAAAAAAGGCCACGCTCCAAACCCTTTTCGGCTAAGCTGTACGTTTGTAATCATCCAGAACACATTGCGAGACACAATCAGTCATGAAAAGAGTCACAAGGCGGCAGAAAAAAAGAGAGGCAAACCCAAACAATTAGACAAAACAGAAGCGAGGGGCAACTGAAAGCGTTTTGATCAGACAGTTTGGATGTGCATAGCAGTGTAGTTCAAACATTTGGGAGGGGGGGGGCAGGGGAGAAAAAGGCGAGCGTAGCGTCTGGTGTCTTGAGGAATGAATTAGTATTCATATGAGCGACACTTTGAAGCCAAAGTCAGGGAGCACAGCTTCCAGAAAACGGCACAATTCCATCAATCCTCGGTCCTGGCCGGGTCCCGCCAGGTTACGTGGCGTAATCGTCATCGTCACTGGCTTCCAATTTGATGTCATCCGGGTGAGGGAGAGGAACGTTTGCGCTTGTAGTTCTGGTGCAGACGTACCACTCCTTCATGTCGGGCAGCTCGGGGACGGCCGGGTTGACCGACCGCTGGCTCATCGCCGCGGTCCTGCGAGTCTGCTGCTGTTGCAGGGCAAGGTCGCTCTTTAGTCCCGAAAGGGACAGGTCCAAAGGCACGGCCGACGGAGACGCACTCCCCTGCCGCTTGTGGTTGAAGTTGTCGGACGCGGCGTTATCCGAGTCCAAATTGGCGTCACGATTGGCGAAGGATGGCAACAGGCGCTTGATTTTAAGGTCGAGGGGTTCCAGGAGAGGCTGAGGTCGCCGGTGCTTTTGGATGGCGTCGTACAGGTCAAAGGGCTCCGAGGTAGGCGAGGACTTGACGTGGACTTTCATGTGCTTGCGTAAGGAGCTGGGATGCGTGTAGGACTTGGTGCAGCCCAGAGCCTTGCAGTCGTAGGGCTTGGAAGAACTGTGGACTTGCGAATGCTTCTTGCGGTCGCTGCTGTTGGCAAATCGCCGCTCGCAAAACTCGCACTGGAACGGTTTCTCGCCTGCAACAGAAGCAAAACGCAACAATCATGCTGATCTCCAATCGACCCCAAAAGTACAACAGATGACATGGACTTCATTTGTTCTGAAGATGGCTTAGTGCGTGCGTGCGTGCGTGTCAAAAATGGAACCCATTTGAAGACAATACTTGGAGCGACTTTGTCTTGGGCAGCCTGACGGTATTCTTATCGAGACGATTACACAGGCGCCTCCATGACAACATCGCCTCGTGGCCGCACCTGCAGACGTGAGGCCCGGCTGGGGCACAGCCCCAAGCGGTCACATTTGTCCCCCTACACCAGAGGTGTCAAACTGCGGTCCTGGAGGGCCGCTGCCCAGCATGTTTTCCAAGTCTAGCTGTTGCAACACGCCTGAGAAAAACGAACAGGTCCAATGTCAGGCTTCCTCCCGCCGAGCTTGCTGATGATCTGCTCATTTCAATCAGGCGTGTTGCAACAACAGGGAGAGTTTTCTTTGCTCCTGTGTCCTCTGCAGCCTACGAGAAGTGATTGATGTCGAACTCTGCACTTTCTTTTGTCATGATCAACTGTCATTTCTCAAGCGCTAACTCACAGCACTGTGTTGAAGGCTCCGTCTTAGTTAGTTTTCATGATCTGAACCAAGTTCAGTACTTGAATTGCTCAAAAGTGTTCTTACTCTTTTGACATGTAGGCACTTTGGAAGGACCTGATCTATTTGATTTTGATTTTGTCATTCTTTGGAGATTTACCCAAAAAACAAAAACATTGATATCCCCCCCTGGTGGTGGAAACTAAAGGTTGCAGGTGTGACTCGGGCCTTGTCTCAAATCCAGCAGAAGGTCAGATGTCGGAAAAAAAAAAAGTCGTGTGTTTCCGGTAACCCGACCGACGGAGAATTTCTACCTGGAACAAAAAACTTTGTCCGACCTACCGACCCTTTGCTGAAATGTCATGTTACCGGAAACACGCAACTTATTTTTCTACGCCTTATTGTCATAGCATCCACAGTCATGGCTTCAAGAAATCAAAGAACACGTATGTATGCCAATCGTGCGCACACATGGTCATGATAAACAAAGAGAAAAACACTTTGATTTTTTTGTAAAGGAAAATACTTTTGTGTCATTGAGTTTTTTTCCATATGATGGCAATGAAGGAGCTGTTGACCGTAGCTTGCAAAATGGCCAGCTGCAGCAAATGGATGCAAGGCACACAAGACGCGCGCCTCGGAAATAGGACACAAAAGCAAAGCCGCTTCAAAGGAAACGGAATCAAGTTCAGCAAAAGGTTGCTTTTGACTTGGATTTGCTGCTGCTGCTTTATTAGGACTTGATAGGCGTCGTTCTGGATAGGCGCGACGTTGATAGCACGGAACTCAACCTGCGGATGGTATGATGAACAATGCGCGCACGCGCCAACCATGGCCACCGACCACCGAGGCCGACCCCGCCCAGAGAGGCGCAACACGCCAGCAAGATTAGACTTGCCCGAGCATCCCAATCAACTTGCAATGTGTTCCATACAAACGTGGCGGAAACACACGCTCACTTGGTATCATTCCACTCCCCCCCCCAAAAAAAAGACACCAACCTTGTGCAATATTTTGCATCTTATTTTCACATCTGAAAGGGATTAACAACGCTTTGTTTTTTTTTTAAAAAAGCATATTTGCTCTTATTTAGCCTTTTGGATCACTTCAATGGCAAATAGTGACGCTAGTGATGAGCACATGCGCTACGTCAAATTCTTGTCTCATCACTATTCCGAAACCCCCCCCCCCCCCGAAAACATCTGATACTATAAGGGACACAGAAGGGATTCCAAAAACAAAGTATTGTTATTAAGCATTTCCAGTCCGCACCAATCTGTCCCGCAGGGTGGACCGCTCTCAGCGTCTGTGTTGGAACAATCCACACACACAATTGCAATCATTTAGACTTTAGGTCAAGAAGAAAAAAAAAAAGAGAGAAGAGGGGATGTTTTTGAGAAATGAACCTGTCCTGGCAACACTACTTGCAAGTACGTCTTTGCGACTGGTTCGTTGCTTAGTTGGTTTTTGGCACCCAAGCAGAAATTCACTACAGTCCATGTCTTTGCAAGGAAAACAGATAAAGCAAAGTTTTTTGCAAGATTCTCAGACGCTCGCTAACATTTCATCCATCCACGAGGCTGCCGCCATCTTGCATGTCTTGTCTTTTATTCTTAGTATGATTATTGTTGTGCTCTGCAATTGCCGACAGGGCGGCGCTTCTCATAGGTCAAGATCCAACTCGCCGTCTTACATGGCGGCATCTCTGATTGCCTGGGCTGGGCAGCAGTTGTTTCAAAAGCTAAACATCCATCCATCCATCCATCCATCCATCCATCCATCCATCCACAAGGCCGTCCGTGGGCATGATGGAGCCCATCCCAGCTGTCTTTGGGCAGTCTGATCCGTTTGCCAGCCAATCGCAGGGCACACACACGGACAAACAAGCATTTGCACTCCCAATCAGACCTCGGGACAATTTGGAGCACCAACCAATCAACCTGCCATGCCTGGACAGGACAGGACAGTCTTTGGAATGCGGGAGGAAACCAGAGCGCCCGGAGAAAAGCCACGCAGGCACGGGTGGAGAGAGAACATGCAAACTAAGGAAGGCCGGAGCCGGAATCGAACCCTGCACCGCTGCTCTGTCAGGCCAACCCGCTAACCGGCCGCTCACCGTGCCGTAAAACGTCATCTAATCCAATAATGTGCACATTCCCGCCACAGTAGTGGAGTTTGCTATTTTGCCAATTGTTTTGGACAGCTTTGCCTCCTCCCATCTCTTTGCTGGGTCATTTCATGGCATTCTAAGTCCACAGCGTCAACCGACAATATGAGCGCTGAAAGATTCTAAAGCACTGCTTGAAGACTTGGGCGCAGCTCAGAGCCAAGTTACACTTCTGCAGCTTGAAATGAAAGATTTCAAGATGGAAAATGAGTTTTTTTGGGGGAGGAGGGAAGATACAATCGTATTCATTCGCTATGAGCAGCATTCCGAAGGTTCGTTCATTCCCAAATGAAAATATGACATTCCTGCCCTGAAATATTAAGCAAGATCCACCTCAGATGACAAAACATACACAAGGAATAAGCCACAATAAATGAATGCCTAGTTTTGGTTTTTTTTGTAGGAACGTACAGTAAGTGCAAACATGAGTGAACTGTGCCATTTTCGACATGGGGGAGATCCTACACATTGGGGATGCTTTGGATGATTTCTTTGCGGCCGCCGGCCGCCAGTAGGACACCGATTGATTGCACGACGACAACGTTAGCAACACAGAATGGTCCATCCTACCCGTGTGCGTGCGAGTGTGGATCTTGAGGTTCTCGGATCGTGCAAACATCTTGCCGCAGTTGGGGAACGCGCACAGAAAGGGCTTCTCCCCGGTGTGCACGCGGATATGGTTGATAAGTTTATATTTGGCTTTGAAAGCCTTGCCCTCGCGCACGCATTCGCTCCACATGCAGACGTGACTGAGGGTGTCGAGCGCCGTCGCGACGTGCTCGGCGGTGACGTGGTCGACCAGGTCGTGCATGGAGCTAAAACTTTGGTTGCACACAAACGAAGCCATCCGCTCAAACCTCGCTCTTGAGGACATTCGGCCTGTCCACTTGCAAACCAGCTCCGATTTGACGGCGGCGGGGCCCCTGCTCGCGTTCAATAAACATTCCTTCCCTCGCCGCCGCAACATCTGTCGGCGGAGGTGGAAATGTGAACGGCTCTCCTTTGTGGCAGCGAGATGATGCTTGAAGCTCCCGAGTTGTTGTTCCCCAGCGGAGCTACGAGGAGGCCATTGTGCCTGGCGACCACAGCGACCCGCCTCATTTTACTGGCGTGAAGAGCCCGTCCGGACAAAGCTCCCAAATGGGTCGATCCCAGCGAAAGGCGTCCTTGGCTCCAAAGTCCGTATTCGTGTTAAGAGCGCAGCGGCGAGGAAATCCAAAGTAACTCGTCCCGGCGAGCTCAAGCCTCCATAGTTTGATTGACTGTGTGTGCAAATGAAGGTGAAGGCAAGGGAAGGAACTAGTGAGGGGTCGTTCGCGAACGAGCCGGCACTAACAGCCGGCTCTTTGGAGTCAACGACGGGAGCCGCTCAGACTTTTTTTTCTCCCTAACCCTAACCCTTTTTGTTGACCTTATTTTGAGATGGGTCTTTGTTTTTGGACTTTGTCTTTGTAGCACTCCATGTTGAGTATGTTCAGAAGAATATAAATAAAGCCATATAAATAATAAATATATGATATCATGTATATTTTTTACATTAGTAATTCATTTTACACATCATTTGACATGATTTTTGGGAGTAAATTAATTGAAGCAACCAAAAAACTGAGGAGCCATTTGGGAGCTGAAAGAGCCGGTTCTTTTTAGTGAGCCGAGCCAAAAGAACCGGCTCTCTAAAAGGAGCCGGAATTCCCATCGCTAGTCGGGAGGCCGCGATCCAACACTATTGTTCGGCGTCCTTGTCGTGTCTCTCCCTGCTGCGAAATAGATCCGATGTATTCTAGTTATAAAAAATAAATGTATATACACAACATAGAATTATTTCAAAGTATGTACAGTATAGGCTCTATGGGATTCAATATAGTAAAAAAAAAAAACAGCGATACATTGTTACCACGACCTGGGGGCACCATTCTGCCCATTCATCCATTCTCTGTAAGGCTTATCCTAACTGTCAGTCGCGGAAGTGCAGCAGCCTATCCCAGCTGGCTTTAGGCGAGAGGCAGGGGACACCCTGAACTGCTGCTGGCCAGCCAATCGCAGGGCACAAATAGACAAACAAACATTCATACTCACATTCACACATACGGACAAATCAGTCTTCAATAACCAACAATGAATGGAATCTGGAAGGAAATAGGGATCGTCGGTCAGCATGGAAGGAGCTCTCATTCAGTACTTTTTGATCATTTATTGGAGCACTTTGCAGCAGAAGTAGTAGATGTAGAAGTTGTAACAGAAGTATCAGAAGCAGGTAATAACCTAAACTACACATAAATGCAGTAAAAAATGAATAGATCTATCTTTCTGCATCACTATGTAAATATGTATAGAATTGACATGAATTCATACCTTCATTTAACAATACGTTTAATAAATAATGTAATCAACCCTGATTTCACCATGCATCATTATCGTCATCATTATTGATTGCTTTAAACGCAAGAAAGCATCCAACACAAACATATCAAGTGGAATCGAACAAAAGAACTCCAAGTCCCAAAGGTCCAACCCGAAAGTGGAGCGCCGGCATGATTCACCCCAGCGGCGACGCAATTGACTTCGTTTCAACGTCAGATTGCAGACGGACAAACATGACAACGATGCACAAATGAGCTCAATAAAGACACCCCTGTTCTAGCAACATTTTAGCCCACGCGGTTTAAATTGCCGATTGCGAACGCTAACTGACTGTGATTGTGACACAATGCAAAGCAGACAAACAAAGCAACAGATCGTGACCGAATCGAAAAGCTCACTTGACACATCTGCCTTGATAAGAAAAGCACACGCGTAGCTTATCATTGAGTCATGCCGACGACGAAGCGAGTGTCTTCACTCACGAAACAAAACGCTCTGCTGCTTGAACGCTCACCTGTCAGTGGCAGCCCCGCCCCTCTGAAAGCGCCTAAACCCCGCCCCTCTGAAAGCGCCAGCTCAACCCAACAGGAGTCGTTCGATGCAATGCGAATGATTTCAGCTGGAGTGGAGCTGTGGACAATGTGGACAGGCTTGCATGCTGTCACTTTGGTCTTGTCAGTGGAACAATCTGGCAACTTTTTCAAAGTCAACTTTCCATTCCTAAACTCTTTAAGTATCCGTTTTTGATGTCTCGCGCTGCCGCGGCTGGCAAAACAAACGTGCGTGGACACCTGTGCAGCGCGCTTGATGTTTTGTTTCTGGTTTATTTACAAAGCAACGCAACATCCGCTGTGACGTCTGCCGTGTTCATCTCGCTCGCGAGAAAAATGTTGATCCCGATAAAATTCATTGAAATGAATGCCGATAAAATCGCGCTAAACTGACAGCTTTAATATATGCACGATGTGCAAAGCTTGTATTCTGCTTTTCTTTGTCCCAACTTCACTGGAATTGGGTTTTTGGATCTATCTGTCTTTCAGCCATCTTTCCATCTGAATATAAAACATGAGCAAAGCAATTTTTAAATTAAGTTTTACTCAAAACATTTGAATGAATGAAGCAGACAATTGTCATGAAACAAAGATGCACTTCATTAATTTGGAGGTGTTCATTCACTGTCGTTAGTACATTTAGATGCAGAAGAAAAATGTTCAAATGTTGAGGCACACGAAATAGCGGAAAAAGGAGACACACACGCTCAAAATTGTTGCAGAGCCCATTAAAAGATTGAAAATACACACTGACAATGGATTCCTTTTTTTTTCTTCTCTTGAATGTGAAAAAAAGGTTTACTGCAACAAAATCTTTGTTAGGCGTCTAATTTCAGTAAAATATTTGACCTACACACAAAGCAGGCACAAGCGACAATGTCCATCGACAGGAACAAATCTCATGGCAGTCTCTTAATTGAGATCAACAAATGTGCACGGATTATAGTATCCAGGCTGGCTTTCAGACCTTGACAATTCAATATTTTCGTGTGAATGGAGGGGCTTGGGGGGGATCAACATTTGGAAGGTTAATACATTCCTATTAAAAAGTGAACCAAACGTCTTTTTTGGTTGTTGTTTTGTTCCAGAGAAGCTCTCGTTGAGGTCACTCCAGTTTGACATCTCCTTTCAGCGTCCTCTTGACACGCGAGTACGGGCTTAATGTGTCATCCATGATGAAGTCATACAGCACTTTCACCCACGACGTGTATTGAGGAAGGTCATCGTAATACTCCGCAGCTATTTTCTTCACCTGCAAAATGGGAACAGAAGAAATGAGAATGAGGAAGGACAACGGGCCAACGGGCCAACGTGCACAGCCCAAAACTGACCATTGCATTAGCAAAGAAAAGTCACACGTGATCAACGACCTACATTTGCACTATTATTATTATTTGGAAGTATGCCATAGAAATGAGATACAAAAACTCCCTGATAATAATTTCTTTAAACAATGAGTTGTGTTGAATTATGGCGCATACATTTTGGATGCCAATTGGTCATGTTTTTGGGACATTGAGTTCATTTTCTGCCTCTGTGAGGCGACGAGAGGCAACCTTACAACGTGAATATAGCGGCGCCTCCACTTGCAAACGTCTCTTCAGGCGAAATTTTCAAGTTACCAAAACGCCTCAACAGGAAAATATCGCCTCTTGTTACGAAATACATTTCAAGATCCAAAAGGTCAAAATCCAGCATGGGCTGCTCGCTGCAGCTCAGAGTTCCCTCAATGCGACAAACTTCGAGCTGCTCTGTCGCTGGCTAGGACCTGGCATCCCGTTGGCTAAAATGAAACTACATGACGAGTCAATGTGTAGACAGATATGTGTCGATGTCACGTCCTCGTCATTCGCCCCTCGGGCCATGAGGCGAGTTTTTTGTAAATGTCAATCACCCAGAAAAAGTCTTCAGCACTCTGCCGATCGCTCCCAATGCTGATATTTGCCTCGGACATTTTCCAAGGAGGCGTCCCGGCGGTCGAATGGTTAGCGTTCCACCTGACAGTGCAGCGATCGTGGCTTCAATCCCGGTTCTGGCCTCCCTGTGTGGACTTTGCATGTTCTCCTTCTATGCACCACTCTCATATATTGTGCGATTGTAACATGTATTTGTTACATATTTTGATGCATTTTTTTGCTTTAGAAAACATGGCTTTTGCAGGAACTTACAAAATGTTCTAGTTAAGAAATGTCTTTCAGAACATTCCTTTCGTACGTAGAGGTGCCACTGTAGACCAAATAATATTGTCTTGTTCCAACAATGATTGTCACACGCCTCCATATGTTGACGTTAATGTTGGTGAGGAACTAGCCTCAGCAACCAGCGAAATGGGACTAGTTGCACAACATTGCACAACATTGCATCGTACGTACGCAGGTTCGCTATGTGAGCCAGTCACTCAAAGTATGGCAACACTCAATGATGCTATTGGACACTTTTCTGGCAGAAGAGACCAGGAAACAAATGCAAAATGAAGAGCATCGTGTCACAGCGCCAACAGGATCATCGCAAATGTCGTCTTGACTGGCATAATGCTAACACTGTTAGCACTTCAGAACTTGTTCTCTCGGATGTGCTTCCACTACATTTGGAGATAGCTTGGCAGGCTACGGAGCAGCAGAGGCAACTACAGATGGAATATAGGATTACATTATGGGCTCAATGACTACATTTGTTTGGGTTTTTTTTTACCAGGACTAAAATCTAATAACCACCCCCCCAAAAAATAAAATATTGCGCAATAGTGATCGGGTTCTATCCTCAGGCCTTTTATGACATTGTGGACCAGTCATAATATCATCCTGGGTGTGTTGAGCGATAGTTTTGATTGATTTGGTTTTGATTTCGATTTTTCTTTCATATTCTGTCTCCTTTTCTCTCGCGTTTACTCGTTCAGGTTTCATTTCAAACCGTTTTCATCTACGCCGTTCCTTGAATCTATCGATCAGCTGCCTCCAGCCACTCGCGTCTTCTTCATGAGTGGGGATCATTGTCGTCGTCGTCGTCGTCAATCACGTTTACTTGCTCATGTCTTGCTCCATATGTTCCTATTCTTATTTCTTGCTCTGCGTGTCGCATGCTTCGCTGCTCCTCATCCACCTTTAGCGATTCTTATTTTCGCTTATTTGTCGACATAATGAGGATTATTGACGTTTTGGAGAAGATGACAGGCCATGATGGGATGGGAGAGTCTCTCTCTCTCTCTCGCTTTTTCTTTCTACCTCTCTCTCTACCTCTACAGTGCCTTGAAAACATTCAGCCCCCCCCCCCGAACACTTTCACCTTTTGCCACAGTTCATGTTTAACTCATTCACTCCCAAAGACGTTTTTAGACGTCTTTTCAGACTAGGTTTAGAATTGGCTGCTGCTGAATGAGTTAAAAGATACAAATTGATTGGGGGGGGATCAACAACTACACATTCTGCACATGCCAAATTCGCAGTGATTCTTCTTTTTTTTTCTGGAGTGCCTTTGTGGGAACCACCACTCCACCTCCAACGAAAGTGATTACTGTCGACATTTTCAAGCATACGTACCATGGGGAGCCTTCGTCCCGGGATGCTGGGGAAGTCGTGGTGTTCATTGTGATAGCCGACGTTGAAGGTGAGCAGATTGAGGCAGCCGTAGTACGAGTAGGTTTCGTGGCCCTTGAGGAACATGTAGTGTTCGGCGATAAAGTGGCCGGAGATGGGGTGTATGCCCATACCGAGCAAGGAGCCAGCCAGCATGTACACCACAGGCTTGACCCCCCACGCCCAGAAGAGCAGAGCGTCAAAGGCCAGTTGAACAAAAACATTGGTCAGCTCCAACTGCGTTATGGGTTTCGGGTTGATGCAGAGAGGTCGAATGGCGTAGAAAAGAGGCTGAAGAATAATCCAGATGAATTTGCGCAAACGCGTGCAGAAAAACCAGCCTTCAAAGTCGGTCGGGATGTCTACGTCCACGCCGTCTCCTCCGAGGTAGCGGTGATGGTCCAAGTGGTAGCGCTTGAACGAGGCCGAGTAGGGCAAGCCGATCGGGAGGTTGGCAAACATGGCAAAGTATCGGTTCCACATGGCTTTGTTGTTCCCAAAAGCAGTATTGTGGGAGATTTCGTGGATGGCAAGAGTCATTGAATGGTTGATGCAGCTCCCAAAAGCATAAGTCCAAAACAAAACCCATTTCCAGTCCATGTCTTTGATGAAATAAAAAGCGGAAAATTGGATAGCCACCATCAAGCACACGATCCATTTCAGGCGCAGGTCAGGACCCATCAGGGACTTGATTTGGGGGTATTTCGCTGTGGGACACAAAAGAAAAACAAGTTGGAGGGAAAAAAAGATGCAGTTGCATTTAGTTTACACACACGCACACACACACACACACACACACGGACGGGTACCGGGGTTGGTCAAGTGCAGAAGTCCCTAACCGGTGCCGGGCCGCCGGTCCACGGGCCATTTTGTGCCCAGCCACACAGAAAAAACAAATAACTTAACATTCCTTCCGTTTTATTCTTTTCAGAATCTGAAAAATGTTTTATTTTGAAAATTTCTCTGTTCTATCAGTCCACATTATGTCACTGTTGACGCAGGTGAATGAAGCGCTTCTCGGCCACGTGATAGGTTACCGCATAAAAAACAAACGTCTTTGTAAAGATGGTGAGTCGTACTTTTCATGCACTTTTTATTTGCGGCGTATCTTATTTTGAAGGCACGTTTCAACGTTACCATAACGACCAGAAAATGTTGCGGCCAGATAGGACGTTTCTCGTGTCGTGATTCGTGTTTCGAAAATACCACACACTTGTCGTGCAGGTCATATCGTATGATATGATATTGTTGCATCTATCCGGGCCTTAAAGGCCGGTCCCTGCAAATACTGTCTGGCATGAAACCGGTCCGTGGGGCAATTGGTCAAGTCTACACCAAAACTGGTTGTGGGATTTTCAGATGTACGTATGTGCAGTTATGGATGCAGATTTCAAAGGGACATTTTGGTGACAGTAATCTGTTCTAGTCTAAACATGCCATTGGAATTGACAGAATATTTGTGGAATACTAGTTGAGCAGCAAAATGCACACATTTTTAGCCATGTCAGGGTGTGACCATTTGTGCCCCAAAATGACAAGTCGCTCACTCGCTCAGGTCAGGTGACAGGTCACAACCATCCACGGCTTTCCTGTTTTTCTGGAGCTGAGCCATGTTTGGCTTACCTGAGGCCTGAGCAACCGGGACGTCATTTTTAGATGACAGCAACTGGCAAAATGGCCAAATCAGGTGTTTCAAAGTGAACTCATCTCCCACAAACGCAATGCCGTGTTGAGACTAGTGGGGCGGCATAAAACCTTCTTGTCAAGAACGTTTTGGGGTTGCCTTCCTTCCCCTTGAACATTTCACTTCTCCCTTGTAACTTAACTCCAGAACATTTCCGAGTGCATTCCTGAGACGGTTTGCATTCTCCCGCGGAGAGCTGGTTACCTGACCGCAGAGAGCTTATTTCGAACATGACATGAAATCCAAAGCGCTGATGTCATGCATTAGTTGTTCGGCTTTTGAAACAGGGTGGCGGATTACCGTAATGCACAGTAAAGTATTAACAATCGCTGTGGCGCTTGGCATGAAGTGTGGAGGGTGGCTTGACCCAAGTGAAAGACTGCATGCACGATTCCACAAGAAGACTCGGGCAGATCTGGTCTGACCGAAATCTTGTCCAGTCCAGTCCAGTCCAGTCCATCACATCCATTCACAAAGCAGCAGAAATGGCACGGACTTATGTAACCATCACGTTTGCGTCCACTGATCCAGAACAGTTATCTAACGTTTTATACGAAAATAGGCTGTTATGTAGATAACATGGTTAAAATGCGCCATTTGATGGCAATCGGAGAGCAATCTTTATTCGAACCGGGGTGACACAGCAACGACTGCGCTCAAACGACAAGATGCATCCAACTTGCAGAGAAAAGCGAACTCACCAAGGATCTCTTTCCTCCTGTCAGCGTGTGGCTGGTCGGTATAGACCCATTCGTAGTCCTCGCGGGCTACCCGGTTACCCATGTCAGAAGAAATAGCTTCAATGTATCCCCCGAGACGCCCAAGTTAAAAAGCCAAGGCGTTCTAAAATGGCGGTCCTTCTGCTTTCCACTTTGCCACCCCGCCCATATCACGCGCTGAAGTCGGAAGTTATAACACGGAATCAAAAGAACGCTGTTTTTTTCCCACTTATTTATGAAACTGTATTTACTGTACATAGCATAAACCTCATCGTTGTTTACAACATAAAGATGTAACTTTCGGAAGCCGGTCGTTTATGACAGCCGACTAGAACTTTGGGGGGCGTGTTCGAGAATATCCTCGGCGCGCACACCGGATCACTCCGACCGTTCGGAAACTCTGGAGGGTTGCTCAAAATATACCGTTCGCTAACTCAGAATGTACCAAAAATGGAGTGCCTGTAAGCTCCGGTTGGCTACACGGTGTCCCAGTGCTGGATGGCTGCGTTCCGAAATAAATGGGAGCGGAGCGCTCTCTCCATCTCCGTCCAAACACTCGCAAAGTCAGAGCAGTGCACCCGCGACAGAGTTATTTCCGAACGCGCCGTTTAGTGGCAAATAAAACTTTATTGACAAACTGTTCGGTTCGACTTCTGCATGAATGGATGGATGGATGGATCTTTATTGTCATTACACTTTCGTGCAACGAAACATCACTTAACAGTGAAAGCAGAGTTTAAAATAACCTCCTGACTACCAGGAAAAAAAGGTCCGATTACATTTATTTTGAAATTCCCCAATCTATGTGAAGTAATTGATATACTGCAAAAGAAATGTTTCTTTTTGTTTTTAAGCTTTGATGTTTCCTCTACAGTGGACATCGGAACCCAATACTGTACGGGGGAAACGGAACTTTATTGTGAAACAGTTAGTCCAACAAAAATGTGAAAAAGTCAACTTGACAAAGTGTTCAACATAAACTTAACTGTCCATCATCTCTTTTCTTTTCTTTCACTTTGGCTTCTATTATGCTTATTTGGTGTGATACTTCAAAAAGCAATTCCCTTTCTTGGAAACACAAAAGAAAAGCTTATCGTCTAGGATCTTGCAGTCCTCTGGAACCCTGTTTGTGATTCATGAGGGTTCCAGTCGCTACCCGTCAGTCCTTTTGTCGAAAATAAAAAAAAAACTTTTTGGTTCTTTGCTTTATTTGCTTTTATTTAACCTACAAATGTGTCAGATCCTTTTGCCTGACCCTGTCTAATCAATGATATGCTAAAATGATCATATCTTGATGTGCGGTCGGGTGTCTCTTTTTTTTTTGGATCACATACCTGCTGACGAAGACAGAAGGCGATGGATAGCAGCTATTAACCGAAAAAACCCGTAAAAATATTACAGGATTTGCAGCGATCATTTTTTCAGAGAGTTTGTAGTTCATTGTTCATACAGTCTATTTGACTGATAATCATTAAATGACTGCTTGTTGCTGGGCGCCAACAAATTCGCAAAGGCTCCGATGCCACCACAAGAGTCCTTTTTTTGCCATGCTAGTCAACATCGTCCGGTCAAGTTCGCAACGGATTCGCACATTCGGAGTTGTCGATCCAATCACGTAACAAACTAAGCATCATGAAAACATCAAAATACTTCCGTCAAATCACAGTGATGTCGCCAATGAGCTTACAATCTTCTTTGTGATGATCTTTTTACACGCATACTCTTCATCGGAGCGAAGAATTTGACGTTGTTTCTTGTGAAGCACTGACGCCAGGACGGTGCCC
The DNA here is from genome assembly GCA_026261675.1 of Hippocampus mohnikei. Taxonomy (NCBI): domain Eukaryota; kingdom Metazoa; phylum Chordata; class Actinopteri; order Syngnathiformes; family Syngnathidae; genus Hippocampus; species Hippocampus mohnikei. The sequence continues at coordinate 1,337,178 of JAKGUB010001031.1, read as the reverse complement.
AGGGACCGTCGCCAAATAGCAAGTCGCGACAAGAAAACGAACGATTCAAAATCAACAGCTTCATCATTATTCATCGTGTTCTTTCTTAAATAACAACACACATAGAAGAGCACGAGCTGGTTGCAGTTCATTTTTCATTTTGAATTTTTTTTCATTTACTTTTGCAATTTTAAAGAAGATACTGAATAACTTCATGAATGTCCGTAGATAGGCCTCCATGCAAAACCACATCATTTAGAGATAGCTAGGGGCGGAGTATACTACAACTCTTATTTGATGTAAATCTTATCTTCTGTATTTTTCACAATTTTAAGTTGTTAAATACTGCCCAATAACTTAATGATGACACAACATCATGTTTCCAAAATCAAATCGAATATCGATGGGGACTACTGTATCTGCTGATATCACAACTCTTATGAAGAGAAAATACAGTCACTTTTATTTTCTCTCAATCAGAGTTCAATAACTTCATGGGAGTTCATAACTAGGCCTACAAAACTGCATCACATATAGATGGGGACTACCTGCTTATACGACAACTCTTATAGGATGAAACGGTCCTTTCTTGCATTTTTGAGACTTTTTTTTGCTATTCCTGCTCAATACTTACAATCAGTACAATCATTAAGTTATTGAGCGGTAACAAAAGTGACCCCACCCCCACAAAAAAAGCCTCCAAATAACAGGAAATGATATTTTCATGAAATAAGAGTTGTACTATAAGTAGATCGTCCCCAATCTATATGTGACGTGGTTTTGGAGGCTTCATTATGTACTACGATGTAAGTTATTGAACAATAATAACAACCAAAAAGTCTCAAAAATACAAGAGATGACATTTTTATAAGATAAGAGTTGTGACGTGTGCGTGTATTAAATCAAGCTGCACGCGCATCAGAGAGGCAGAAGCCAGTTGGGTTGAGTGGCATGGCTGAGAGAACAAAGATTATATATTAGACATTGATCTCTAATATATATATATATATATGTGTGTGTGTGTGTGTATTGTCAAGGTACCGCGCCTCGTCAGGCAGGGAATTAAGCTCCAAAACAAGGGAAGGGAATTGGATGGTTTCAAGTCCTGGGACAAATTCCTAATTCGGCCACTAGAGGGAAGCAGAGTGAGCTAAGAAACAGTCAAAGCCAGCTCCGCAAATCCTGAACAATGAGTTCAAACTAATTCAAATAAGCATCGGTCAAAAGCATACACCAGAGTCAAAGCTCCATGAGAAAAAGCCCGACAAATGAATTGTGGAATTCGGTACTGATAAGGGGTTGCCAAACTGGAGGAATGTTGAAGAAAACAAAGCATTCCTTTGAACAGGATGGCTGTCTTGAAACGGTGTCTGTTTCATGGTCAACTTTTTGAAATGAAAAATAAAAAGCCAAGGTATTTATTTGGTTGAATGCTATCGCGGTGGTGACATGCTATTGACCATGAAAAAATGATGCTGATTTGGTGGGTTGAAAAATGCTTGAAAGCTCATTTGATTTTGCACACACATCAAGCCAGGGGAAAAAAGAAAAGGAAAAATATATATATATATGTTTGCGGTTTATTGTGCCATTATTACTCCAATGTTCCTCTACCCAAAAGTGGTCTGGAATGCCGTGGCTTCTCATCGATCAACTCAAGTGTATTTATAGAGCAATTTCAAACAGCCACCACTATACAAAGTGCTGTACATGGAAAAAGAAGTGGCATAACAACAAACGACAAAAACAATAAATAGCAAAGACAATAAAAACCACAAGGTCAGTCCAAAAAGAGGGGCCCGCAATGGAAAAGGTTCGATACCCTCTGAGCCTTCACTTAGTTAGAACTACGGTACCTCACCTCTAATAGCGTCTGGTCTGCAGATCTGAGATCCCGCCGGGCAGGTGCATAGGGGCTGAGAAGAGATGTGACCATGGCATGAATAGCTGTTTCAAAGTCCTGTAGAGAAAGGAGGGGCTGGCTTTCCAGCTGCCCAAGATGAAAGAAACTGGATTTAGCAACAGCACAAATTTGGTGGTCCAATTTAAAATCAATGTCCAGATTCAGAGCCAAGTTTGAGACTGTTGCCTTTAGAGAAGGAGCCAAGGAGCCCGAGTCAGCAGGCCGATGTACAAGAGCCACTCGGACCAAATCACATCATTTCTGTTTGCTTTTCATTGACATTCAAGAGATTCAATGCCATCCAGGTCTTTATTTCCTCCAGACAGGACAAAATTGGACTCGGCGAATAAGTGTATTTTTTTTTTTATCCACGGGACAGAGATCTGACAGTAATCTGCATAGCAATGGAAGGAAAAAACAAACATGTTTTCTTAAGATGTAACCCAAAGGAAGCAGATACAAAGAGGTGAGGCCCCGGAATTGAACCCTGTGGAACATGCTTCGAGAGTGGTGCAGCGGGGAGCTCGAAGCAACGATCAAATTCTGTCAGCAAAGTAGGACATGATCTCAAGGGCGAATGCCCACCTGGTGCTGCAAACGAGCCAACGGAATACTGCAAACCACTTTGTCAAACGCTGCTCGCAGCTCTACTTTATTATGACTTGTGTTCACGTGATTTATATGACCACTGTGGGGTCTTCTTTGATTAACGGAGGGGTACCGATAATTTGTCCACCAAAGTAACTCTCACCCATTCTGCAAACATGATCTTTTCTGGACTGAGAAGTTCCAAAAATGTGTCTTTTCCCATATTGATAATTATAAATGCATTTAATTTAATTCTTTTTTTTTTTCCAATTGTAAACATATTTGAGACACAAGATTCTTTCTTTCTTTCGCTTTTCCGTGAAGCTGAGCCGAGTCGTGAATTAGGGAGCCCGAGGGAATAAAAACATTTTGTAACTACCATGAAGCAAACAGAGATAAAGACTAAACCGTGGGATTTTAGGAGCATTTTGAAACAACAGCGTTTCATTTCTTGCTACACAAACGTTTGGACTTCCGTAAAAGCTCTGAGCTTTTTCTGTTGCGTTTCAGCGATGGCTCTCCCTCTGCAGCCAGTTCTCTGGCTGCCGAGGAGGCTTCCGCCCTGCCGTTTTCTAACCCCACAGCGGGAAGACCGGAAGCAGCGGGGGGCGCGGCGGCAGCGTTGGATGTGGAGGGGCCAGACGCTCTGGCCGCGGATCCTCCCATAGCGCCGCTGTCCATTAGTTCACGCAGTTTGTGTTCCAGTTCGGCAAGGCGGCCATTCTGTTCACCAATGACTTGTGTCTGTTCCAGCAGCTTCTGCTCTTGGTCCTGCAGCTGCTTCTGCTGTTCCAACTGCTTGATGCGAATTTCTTGCATCTCCCGCCGTAAAACTGTCACGGATGCGCCATTGACCTTGGCTTGCTGCTGCACTTTGGTCATCTCCGAGCGCGATGGCGCGTTCTTGGCCAGCAAGGACATGGTGCTGAGAGAACTTGATGGGCCGGCCACTGAAAGAAACAAAATGCATTACAAGCGTGTTCTGCAATGGAGTTCACGCGGATTATTGGAGCATTCACTCAAACAAAGAAGTCAAGTCTGACATTTCGATGCAATGATAGCTGTGGAATGATATTGCTGTGGAGACTGTGGCTGTTTTCCAGGAACTGAACAAGAGGAAGCACCAGAAGAAACGTCCAAACTATGCCAGGGTGACTGGGAAGTGGGATCGAACGCCAGGAAAATTGAAAGCAAATGAAAGCTGAATGGTCAGCTGCCCTCAACAAATCCGTCCCAATTTGGCAAAAAGTTTGGATACCCTTGGTCTGCAGTATTTCCGTCGGCCCCCCCCAAGAGAGAAGGAAGGTATACATAAATAAATGAAAAGAGAGACTACCAGGAGCAGAACCGATGAGGCGCCCAGACAGGTCGGCTCCGGGCAGCTTCTTCTTCAGAATGGGAACGATCTTCTCGTCAAAATACTCCATCGCCATGGAGGAGATGTCCCTCAGTTCTTGCAGAACTTCATGAGCTCGCTGCGGCGCTCGAGTCGAGTTCACATATCGAAGGACACGGTAGATTTCATCGATGACCTGACAAGAGGAAAAAAGACACAGTCCAATGAGGACAAAAAGACTGCAACCCAGCAATAAACATGAAGAACAAATATTAGGCTTCCATAAACTGGTCACAGATCCGTTCACAAGATGAAGCAATATGGCAATTGAAATTCTATTTGTTTTCTGTTTATATGGTATTGGAATAATCATAATAATAATTGATAAGCGCCTTTCAAGACACTTGAGGACACTTTACAAGAACCAAAAGCACAAAACAAGACGGTATGCACTGTTTACAGAGTATCAACTAAAGTATTCAAGGATCGTCGACAATTGGTGAATAACATGGACGGAGGAAAAGGAGGAAGAAAACAAGTGCGATTTCAACACAAAACCTTCATTTGCAGACATTTTTGTAGTCATAATTGTAGCTGCTTTTAAAACGTGTGATACATAAAATGACAACTACCGTAAATTCCGCATGACAAGGCGCTACTTTTTTCCCACACTTTCAACACTACGGCGTGTAATATGAAGCGGCTTCCCCCATAGCGGGAAAAAGATGAGAGAGCCCCCAAAAATGTCTTTCAAAATTGCACATTCCCCCATGAATTCCAAACAACTTTCTTGATCAAAGTCAAGTTGAAACAGCCAACCTTTCCAGGGATGAAGCAGCAGAGGTTGGAGTCAACATATTTCATGAACGTCATGTTGAGGAGAGAAAGGCGCGTCTCCACAGCAGCGAGGATGTCAGCATGACGAGCCAGTGAATGATTTCGCCGTTCAGACTCTCGTCTGGGGAAGGAAAAAAATGACGTGAACGCCTACAATAAATAGCACCAGAGTTGGCTGAGACATAAGAGGGCCTTGAAAAAAAATAGCATGCACATACAGCACATTGGATTTGGTTGGTAAAGCGGACCTCTTGGTGCCGGCACCAGGCAGAGACAGGCAACGTGGCTATGCTCCCCGCAGCACATCATGCCGGAAGGTGTGCGGCTTTACCATCGTTACAATACAAGTACCGTATTTTTCAAATCAGACGCTAAGCATTTCTTCCGACACGTGACACTCACCTCGGAAGTTGAGCTTTGACTTGCCTCTGACACATGCTGTGATAACGCTCCACCTTGAGGAAGCCCTGATTCAGAACACGCTGGCAGATCATATCCATTCGCTTACAAACCTGCAGGGTATAAACAACAAATGTCAATATTCTTCAAACGTGGGCATATTCATCGGTGTGCTCCAATCAGAAAAGGCCATCCGTTGGGCACTTTCCGGGCTGTGCAGATTTTCCCATCAACTGACAAATCTTGCATGCATATATACATATATACATATATCTATATCAGAGGTGATTGCTCCAAGACTGCAAGGGAAGCTCAGCTTCATATATGTATGTACGTCCAATTGTGTGGACATGTCATTGACTAAATCTGCGCTGCAACGAGCTCACCTTTTGTTCCAAATCAGCTTCTTATTAGGCCAAACAAAAAAGAGAGTGTGTTTCCGGTAACATGAAATGTCAGCAAAGGGTCGGTAGGTGTCGGACCTGGCTGAATCTCTTTTTGATTGACAGCGAAATGAGCCAATCACTGATCTTTGGGTGGAGGCATCCGCGGAAGCATTTTTCAATTAATCAATCACATGTTTCTGTTCTGAGTTGAACTGGAGACTTTTAATCATTTTAGAGACACTCTCTTTGTTGAAAACGACTCGCGACAAATTCATCTTTTATTTCTGGTGGGTTTGTTTGTAGTTGCTGTAGTTGTAGGACACGAGTTAAGTCCCTGGAGAAGAAGCCTTGTTGGTAGGACAGGCTCACAGATCATTTTCTTGAAAAGGAACGGAGAGTAGAATTCACGTTTCAATAAACGGGCACATTGATGACGGAGGCCGAAATTGAGCTTCCCCTCCTTGACAGACGAGCATCCGCCACTGATGCACACGTTTCAGTTAGTCGTCTTTTACAGGCATGATTATTTGTCGACTCTAATGTATCAATAACTGCTGCTAGTGTTGCTGTCTTAGCTAGATCACGATTGCAATGGCAGGGTGCACAGCCGCAAGTGACAAGGCGCATAAAACAGCAGATAGTTACTAACTGATATTTACAATAACAACAATACTACTAATAATATAATTGTAACAACAATAGTTATCCCGTCACGTTGTTCTTACCGAGCGCAGCAAGCTGATTTCATCGTAAGACAAAAAATGGAGGATTGCCTCGATGGCCACAATAGGTAGTCCTAAAAGTGGGTTGTTCTGATGAGTCTGGTCCACTGATGGTTGTTTGAGTACCACGACATCTGAAGGGAAAGAACCAACACGGACATCAATTCGTTCCACGTTGGTAGCCATCTTTGTCTCTGCTTGAGTGGGCGGAAATGACGTAAGACGGCTGCTTCGACTTCGTCTTCTTCGTCTTCTTCGTTGTCGTATTCGCCTTCTTCTTCTTCTTCTTCGTTGTCGTATCTTTCTTCTTCTTCTTATTATTATTAATAATTCTTCTTCTTATTATTATTATTATCATTCTTCTTCTTATTATTATAATTCTTCTTCTTATTCTTATTAGATCTATTTTTAATCTGCAGGATGTGTCAAACGCCCGCGGACCGGATCAAGCAAATGGGTTTAATCCGGCCCGCAGGGTGGTTTGGTAGTGTATAGTAAAAATAAATCAACTCCAGGTGAAGAAACAGCTGTGACTTGTACACAAGGGGATGCATATTTATTGCACTGCACTTTTACCATTATTAAGGCCTGAGCAGCAACATATTAAAACATAAACAAAAACAGAATAGAATCATTTGCAAATCATATTCACACTATCTTTAATTGAATACACGACAAAAACAATATATTGACTTTTCAAAGAGATCAACTCAACGGAATTTTTGAGCACTATCAAAAAGTGCTGCACATGGAGCAACTAACATATATACAACAATAAAGTAATAAATGAGTAACAATGATGGTAGAAGGCACAAAACAGTCAAACTAAGATCAAATCTGAGTCATGCTGAGTCAGAGGCCAAAGAATACAGTACAAGTGTGTTTTGAGGCGGGTTTTAAAGATGGGCAGGAAGGGGGCTTCCCGAATGTTCAGTGGGAGGTCATTCCAGAGAGATTGATCATATTTCCATCGCACTTAATAACTATGGGTGTCTGTGCCAATGGGGTCGGGGGGGGGCAGTCATTCAATCTACTGATGTTCCTCTTAGGGAGCGGGACAATGATGGACAACTCATGCCGGTCCTCACAATGTCAGAAGTACAAGAACACACACACACACACACACACACACACACACACACACACACACACACACACACACACACACACACACACACACACACACACACACACACACACACACACACACACACACACACACACACACACACACACACACACACACACACACCTAGCATTAATGAAATATAATAGCCATAAAAGCCACTTAAATATGTGTTAAGGGGCGGTGGGAAGTAAGAGAGGGAAAACATTTTAGAAAAGACAAGCAAAAAACTCAAAATAGCAATGACGTTGTGTTGGAAACGGGACAGAAAGGAAGGCAGCAACCCCAAACGAAAATAAAGCCCCAAACCATGTCTGAAATGACGCATGTCCACGACTGTGGCATCCGTTGACGAGATGAACAGACCTTAGATGTGCTTGAGGACAACAACAGGTTGCCTTTCCTCATATCGGCAACAAAGCTTCACCTGAGGAATGCGGACATGAAGACGAAAAAAATGGATGTGATCCAAAGTGAGGATGCCCCTTGAAGGATTTACTTTGATGAAGCCAAAAAAGGCAAAGCAGTCTTCGAAAAGTGGTGAGATGATTTTATTTGGATCTTCAAACGAAAGTTACAGAAAGCAAACATCAACGAGATGATTGGCTGGAATAAAAGATTTGTCGATCAAGCTCAACGCTCAGGCACTGTTGACGTCACCGATCTCTGGAGGTATGCTATGATGACAGGAGAGGTCCATCAAAAGTCGAGAGGTTTTTAAAAAAATCTTTTTGTGGCCTCCCCCCCCCAATATTGCTCATCCATGATGGACTCAAAAGGGATCATAAATATCCTAACTGTGGCTTGATTTATTCAAGCTCCACCAGCAAATCTCCTTCGCCCACCGTCTCTCCTGCTTTACAGTGGACACGCTTGACCTGACCAGACACAAAAATCGACATCAACTCCTTCACTCCCAAAGACGTTTTGAAACGTCTTTTCAAACTTGGTCCGGAATTGGCTGCTACTGAATGAGTTCATTGTATTCATACTCAAGAGGAACATTTTCTTTCACCCGCTGGCAACTCGCATTTCATTTTATGATCTGTCCGCTAAAGAATTTCACTGACCTTTGCTTGTTTGACGGCAGTCATACTGTTCTGCATTTTCATGGCTTCTATGACACAAATCTCCTGGCCTTCTGCAACCTTCGTGTCCACAGCAACAGAACAAATGGAAACAAAAAACAAAACAACATCACAACTGCATTCGCCATGAGTGTTCAAACTACCCGAATAAGTATTTCGATATTATTGGGGAGATAAGAACCCACTGTACTGAGTGATTACAATTTATTTGATGATTTATTTGATGACAATGATTTATTTTGAAAACGCAAGCCCCTTTTGAGTTATTGGACATTTTCCAAGATGGCGCCTGAGTAGGCAGCCTTCAGCAAGTGCTCTTCAAGAGCCTTGCTTTTTTGGTTCTTTTTTGTTGTTTTTGTCTTTTTGTTTTGTCACATGTTTGTTGTTTCGTCGTGTGGACCTGATGTGGACGGTTTTCAGCGTTTTTTTGGCTACGACATTCATCAAAGGAGAAGAAGAATCTGTGCTTGTGTTTTTTGCGCCTGTAATGGGGCAGCATTTTTCACAGCCCTGTTTTTTTGTTCAGTGGAGTCGTCGGCGCTGTTGGACAGTCTGCGTTGGTGCGGCTGGATGGATGGCTGCTCAAGTTGAGGATGCGTATTTGGAACTGAGAGTCAGCGCTTGGACTTGGAATGGATTTGCCTGGGACAGGAGAAGTGAAGCAATCTCTTTTTTTGGTCAATGGATGCTACAGCTTCTTGTTGACTTTGAAACTTAGCTTGTAGCCGACGTATGCACATTTTGAGCATGACGTCTCTGCTCCACTGGTGAACGGGCACTTTGATTCTCTCCTCTTTCATCTCAAACTGCTTTCAACAACAAAGCATATGAGGGGAAAAGTGGTTCGGACTGCACGACTGTCCGTGTTTGATGTGTTGTGTTTATTATTTGACTTGATGTGAACTGTTTTGTGAAGCGCTTTGTTACAGCTGCCGCTGTTGTGAAAGCGCTATATCAATCAGCATGTCTTGTATTGTATCTCTGGACAGTAAAAAAAAAACCGGAGCGCAAAAGTGCCTTGTGAAAAAGTGCCTGCAAACGACCCCAATAACGCCAAGGGTGAATGTCATGTCAGAACGCTTTGCCTTGGCCATAGACGCGCACTATGTTGTTATCCTACGCACGCATCGCTTACCTCATCGCCGGGCTTCACAGTAACGGCCACCACTGTGCCAGGCATCGGCGACCGCAGGATGCTGCTGGTGTCTTCAGGAACTTTATCTGGCATGTAAGCGTTTAATTTGGCCGCCAACTTGGACAGAATGCGAACTTTAAACTGAAAAAACAAAATAAAAAGATGTCAGTAATTCAGTCATTCTGAACAAAGTCATGAGAAAGCCATATAAGCTTACCGAGGTGCCCAGATACTGTAGAACGATGTTTCCTGAAGCGTCTCGGGATAGGCACTTCGCCAAAATAGGAAAGCATTGTGAACACGGATGTCATCATGAAAATCGATTAAAAAAAAAAAAAAGTAGCTCCAGATGGCATATTTTGTTCATTACCTGTAACATTCGGTGCTTACTATTGATAGTGAGCGGTAGCAGCGGCGAAGCCAAGTTCCACTGTCCGTGGACCTCCAGCCGTTCTCCGTCGATGTGCGCCTTTGGAGAGAAAACCACCTTTGAGACTCGTGACGTGATACCATAGCTCCATATAGAGCTGAGAAAGACATTATCTGCATCATCTTTGATGATTAGTCCACGTTCACGTTTCGAAATGGGATCGATAAGATAATCCAGCTCGCACTGGAGCGTTTCGCAGCCGAGTGCGGCGAAGCGGTTGGGATGAGGATCAGCACCTCCAAATCTGAAACCATGGTCCTCCGTCGGAAAAGGGTAGAGTGCCCCCTCCGGAGATCTTGCCCCAAGTGGAGCAGTTGAAGTATCTTGGGGTCTTGTTCACGAGTGAGGGCAGGAGGGAGCGAGAGATCCACAGGCGGATCGGTGCGGCGTCTGCTGTGATGCAGACGCTGTATCGGTCTGTCGTGGTAAAGAAGGAGCTGAGCCAAAGGGCTCATCACCCCCTTTCTTTGAATGCGGACGTGGTTTGTGTTTGCTAGACATTTTGGAGCATATTGAGTGTACTTTTGCTATTATGGGACCGACCTGTCAAATTTTAGAGCTCAATGTGACCCCCCAGCCAAGAAGTTGGCTTCCCCCTGTATTCAAGTAATCCAAAAGAGACTGCGTATGATTCTTGTGGTGGTGTGTGTTGTCATGGTGTTGCTCCACTGTTTCTGTTCAAATATGTGAGCATGGAGCCAGTGGTTCCGGAGATGTCGGGCTTCAAAGGAAGGCGGCCTTCCTCTTTTTGCCGAACTAACAGGTCGGTGGGCCACAGCTGCCAAACACCTGCCCCGACTGACCTCAAATTGGAGATGCCATCACATCACCTGGTTACATTTTTCAGATTTTTTTTGGGGGGGGGAGTGAATTGGCATGGAATGACCCCTGAATAGTTTCCCTAACACGCTGTAAGATTTGAATCAACAGCCTTTTTATGAAATCTGTTGTGTGGCTGAAATGTTGCTCAATTCAGCAGAAACAAACTTATATACTCACCGTATAAATGGGTCCGGATTTATTGACTTCCACGTCGTGCCATCGCTCTCCCAGCTGTGCACTTAGCCGCCAGCAACTGCTCTCCGCGGGTATCGAGGGTACCCTGCGAAGAAAACACCCGACGTAAATGATCATTTGCGGAACGCAAGCTGCTTCTTTCTCGTACGGACTAAAACGGTCTAGAACGGCATTGGCGAGTTGATAAGGACTCACTATAGTGAACACGTGTATGCGTCTTGTCAGTCTTGAATGACTTTTCTTGAGAACCAAGCCTGGCTAACGTTTCATTTCAGGGAGCCGTATGCGGAAAGCTCCTCTCACAACAAAGACGTTCAGCAAACACTGCACTGTTTGGCGACAGTCCCAAAATAGGACCAATTTGCCACAGGGGTTAAAATTGCATTCTCACTCATCCCCAAACAAAAGTCTCACGAAACTTTTCAACGCATTTGCAATCTTCGTTGAGAAATGTAAACACGAAGGCTTTTGCTCATGGACAACATTGTCCAAAACGAGCTCGGAAACACGACTGCGACTCCATCAAAGCTCTCTGCTTTTTCCTGCTGAGGTATAAATGTGATAGCTAGGATGAAAGAAACTATGGCCTGGCGTAATGGAGGGGGTTCTCACCTTAAATGACCTCGCACGTTCTGGAAAGTGAGCTGGGCTGTGATGTAAAGTGCTGCCGCGGAGGCGAGCAGTTCTCGCTGCTGTTCCACCTGCAGCTGGTGACCTTTAAAGCCATCAGGGTAAACCTCTGGAAGGAAGTTGGTGCTAATGTCGCCGGAAATGAAGCGTGGATGGGTGATTATTTCTCTCAGGAGTGGAATGTTGTGGGTTACACCTGGAGTCCAAACCACACATCGTTATGACCCCCCCCCAAAAAAGATGTTTGTATCCTCCAAATCACAATACCTCTGATAACGTAGTTATCCAGAGCGTCTTCCATCTTGGTAAGGGCTTCTGCTCTCGTAGCACCAAAGGTTATCAACTGCAAAGAGATCGCAGGTTAAATCAGAGCCGTGCTTGCTTTTCACAATTTACTTGTCATTGTGACCAGACCATCTCGGGCTGGATACAAATTGAAATTGTGATTTGGATGTAGGCTTCCCTCAATCTTTTAAAGATGACAATCGAACAAAAACTGTGATAATAAGCAGGACGGACGGCATGGTTCCGGAAGTTGTGAGACTGCCCTGAACTGTAGTATCAAGAACACACGCTTTGGATGAGGACAAGAGGGGGCTCGGCGGAAAAACCTGCTTTAAAAAAAAACAACAACATGCAAAGATGGCCGTCAGAGGTCATGTTAAGATACGATTCCTCTCTGTTAGTTGGATTTGAAAGAAACAATGTCGAATGCTGTTGAAGGGATTTCCTGCCTACTGTGATTACAATCACCCCCACCACTTTGAGGACCCCTGCAGAGGACAATGTCAACATCAAAAGAGCAACTGTTTCACATCAGGGGGTATTTTCGCCCATGTAGGTTTCGCTCTCGAGGAGTTTCACTGCAGTTGAGTTTTAGTAGTTGAATAAATTGGTTTTGAAATCAATACGAGAATCATTTTGACAATGGTGATTTCAATCTCAATTCAAATAATCCTGATGGTTTTCCCATCATCGTCCAGCCCCAATACTTTTTCACAAACGTTTGTGGTCAAAGAAAAAAAAAACAAATAGTTGTAATATATGATGATTGACTAACCTTGGAAATCATCGGATCATAATAGATGCTGATGTCACTTCCTTCCTCGATGCCGCTGTCCACCCGGACCTGTCCGTCACAAATGGATTTACCCCAAAATGTGAAAACGGTTATCCGAGTCGAGATGTAAGGTCTCGTTGAGGTCGTACGGAGACATTGGAAGCATTTTCAGAAGCGCGCTTCCTACATTGTTGAGATCCGTTGGCTCTTGGTATTGGGACAACCTTCCAATGGAAGGGAGGCCAAATGACTTGTAAGGGTCCTAAAAGAACAAATGCAACTTCAGGTTCGTTCACATGTGAACAACAGTAATACTCTCATAAACGGACGGACCCTTTAAAACGACAAACTCACTCAGAGTCATGGACCTGATTGTGCGCGTTACATTCAAATGTTATAAAAACACCGGTGGCATTTGTCAGTGATATTCACATTCAAATGAGTTAGCAACGTTCACATTGTGCCAAAGCCTAGCGCAAGCCAGAAGCTTGGATGTGTAGCGCTCACCCCAACAGGTTTCAAAGTGGGAAGTTGATGCACGTCCTTATTATTATACTGTATTTGATATGATCATTTACATTTATTGATAGACGTTTTGTTCTTTGTTATTACTTGTACATAAAAAAATGATGGCTCACTAGTTTTGAGGTCAGTCAAGTATTTGTTCAATTATTGCGTCAGTGAGTGTAAACAGGGTCACAAAATGATTGCAAAATGCCTCCATTATTACGGAAGCTGACACAGATGACTTGCTCTGGCGGGCCACGTAAAAGGATGTGGCGGGCCGTATCTGGCCCCCGGCCCTCGACTTTGACACCCGTGTCTTCAAGGATGAAACGGTCTGAACTTTGACTGCTACGTATTTCTACATGGATCCCTACGTTTCTATTTTGCTAGCTGCCGTCAACAATGAGATCTCTGTCCAAGACTTTATTTAGCTTTTGAAGCAAGCGGAAATGTCAGCCCAAAAAAATAAAAAAAGAATCCCCAATGGGCCGCTCTGTACTATTTAACATCATGTTTGAATAGGACTGGTCAATTTTAAACATTGGCACGTTGATAATTATTTGTTTAAAATACAGTTTGAAGTGTTTTCATGAAGGACGATTGGGAGAAGTTTGCGATCAATGCAACCGCGTGGAGAGAGGTGAGCAATTCAAACCTCGGCATAGACGCGGCTCTCAAAGGCCCAACCGTTGATCGGGATGTCTTCCTGTTTGTGCTGCAGTTGGTAACCCTTGGCAACTCTGATCATCTGCTCAACCAGGTCAAGCCCGGTAATGCACTCTGTTATGGGATGTTCAACCTAGAGACCAAAGTGAAGACAACAGCGGTTAAACTGCCGTTATCAAATTTTCTGCACGATAAGACACATTGTGGTACAAGGCGCACCTTCAACGAATGGCCTATTTTGAAACGGGTTTCATATATTGGGCGTAGCGCGTTACATAAGGTGCAGAGAATGACTTGAAGCTGCGTTTGTATTATGCATCCACTAGATGGAGCTCCACTAAAGAGAATCCAACATAATACCGCTCGTTTGTATAGAGCCTTCCTTCCTTCCCAACCGCCGCAGCTGTAACAAAGCGCTTCACAGAACATTTGCAATACTTCATCCAATAAATCAGAATATTGATCCACGTATTAGGCGCATGGGATTATATGGCGCACTGATGGCTTTGGAGAAAATGGAATGCTTCTAGGTGTGTTTTATGGTGCAAAAAGTACGGTAACTAGGATGGTAGAGCGTGAAATGGAAACGCGGGCCATTCTAGACTGCTAAAAACTGAGAAAGGTTTCAATACAGGTTTTTAACAACAACAACAATAAAAAAGGTGACAAAGACATAATAGAGCCAAGAGTGTTGGTGTTTTTGTGAGCATACCCATAACATCTAACTCATGTCATTATTGTCATGTGTCCCTGATCCAGATGTATCGTAAATACCTGCAAAAAAAAAAAAAAAAAGATCCAACTGCTGATCTCCTTTCTCATATTAAACTGTTGAGAACAAGCCCAAATATGTTGGGCTTGCAGCAAAAACCAAGGACTTGCTGCTCCCAAAGGGTTTCAAGGAACAAGGCTGCCCGTCCCAACATCATCCCGATTATAAAAGGGAGTGCGGCGGAATACCCCCCTCACATTTTTTGGTAAACATTTCATTCTATGTTTTTCATTGGACAACACCGAAAAAAAGGACACTTTGCTGCCATGTACAGCAGTCGCCGTGCGTGGCTTATGACACAGACAATTGACAGTGCTAGCCCTTCAAGAGAGTTAGAAATCCCGAAACCGCTGGCAACAAACATCATGATGTGAATTGAAAATCTTCGAAAAGATGGCCTCCGCTATCAGATGAACAATTCTCTGTCTGAGCTGCACAAATGCGGCCAAGACCATTTAGAGATTTGGTGGCGCTAGCAGCTTATGTGTAAAAACTTTGGACAAAGAAATTAGGACAAAGAAATTAGGGGGGCAACTCCTTGTTGGAGAGATACGAGTCTGCTTCCAGACTGTTTTTCAAATCATTGTTTGCTTCTTCTCTGGTGTCTTAAAATGCGCAGATTCAGTTGGATTTCAAAACAAAACATGTCGAATAAAAACCAAACGGGAATGCACGTGAAAGAATTTGGACACCCATATGCCACGCACCTGCAACCGTGTGTTCATCTCCAAGAAGTAGAAGTTCTTGGAAGAATCGACTAGGAACTCGACTGTACCAGCAGAAGAGTACTGCACCGCCTTTGCAAGCTGAACTGCTTGCTCACCCATCGCTCGTCTTGTCTCGGAGTCCAGGAAAGTGCTACGAGAGTCAAAGTTGCAGAATAACAACACGTATTTCTGTCGAACAATAAACGACTCACGGAGAACACTGTGAAAGCCCCCCGTGAAGTGTCCAATCAGCAGAAAATGAGACTTGAAGCCCAACTAGTCACTGTTTGGAGACAGGGTGCTGTTTGCGCTGACAAAGCAAAACAATCCCTAAAAATCTGCTGGACATGATTTGTTGCCAAAATAATAATAAAAATGCTGATTTGAAACTTGCTATCTGAGGCATCTTGAATCCGGTGTTGCATGACATCAGCTGAGCAACGCTGTCTTGGGTGGCGATCGAGGGGAGGTCGAGTTAGAGACATTGAGATGGTGGAAAGAAAAGCCCCCGCGTCCAGGAAGTACTTGTTATTGTTAGTTTCAGACGCAGCACGAACGTTGCATTGCTAAAATACTGCAATACTGTTTTTCACAGTGCAACTTAGCTTTTACTGTGTTATACTGTCTATACTGTGTCCTTACTGTGCAATCCTGTTCGATGTGCAAAACTACTTTGCTGCTGGAACCACAACCTCAAGACCTCAAGTGCTAAGCTACTCTCATCCTATGTTTTTCCTTTGTTCTGACTGTCTCTATAAGAAGCCGCTCTAGCACAACTCTAATTGCCCCACGGGGATAAATAAAGTTTTCTGAATCTGAATCTGAATCTAAAATGGCTACAAAACGGACCTTTGTGTGACAAGCAGCTAAGACAAGAAGAGCTCTGATGCTGGAAGAGAGGCTAAAAGTCATCCAAACGAAAGACGGAGCAAGCAAAATAAAAGACATTATCCAAGAAATTGATGGAAGTGAAAGTGAATGCTGAGCGTAAAATTTGCCATTTCTTTCCCTTTTTTTCTTTCTACACTGACAAGATGAAGTGTGTGCGCCTACTTATGCACTATTGGAATAAAAATAGAGTACACATACGTTTGTGTGTGTGGTTGTGTGTGGTTGGGTGTGTGTGTGTGCGCTTACATCTGAGATCAAATTTGCTACAGTGAAAAACCCCCTGTTGTGAAAAATTGTCAAACATGATTTCGTTGTAGAGGAGTTTCACTGTATATTCATTATTTTGAAAGCCAACCGCATTCCTTTCTCGCTAACCTGGGAGCTTCTTCCACGACCTTCTGGTTCCTCCTCTGGATAGAACACTCTCGTTCATTCAACCAAAGAGCATTACCGTGTTTATCAGCCAGCACCTATGAGAAGAAACGTAGCTCATTTAAGAGTTATCTGTGTGACAATAAATATGACTTCAACAAGAATGTAATTACTGTACTTTGCAAAACATCGATTTGTACATGACAAAACATTTGTTTTATTTGGACCTAGTATTGAAATGTCACATATTTGCACTCAATATATTTAGCAGAATCCCAGAGAACACTTTTACCGATGAAAGCAAATGATTCTTAAAACACTGTAAAATAAATATCAAATGAGGATTGAAATGGGCTAGGACAAAAAATGGTGAATGCTTGGAATCATTTGCAAAAAGCTGGCATACAGGACCGGAAAAAAAGAAGCATGTGCCCGCTCCTTTCTTTCAGATTTGCTTTTTTGCACATTAATCCCACTTTGTTTCAGATCATTACTCCGATTTTAGTGTCTCACAGACAACCACACACAGGCCACCTTATGACCAACAATGACATCGTACCTGTCAGACTAAATTAAACGTAAAGCCCATTTCCAGACCCCAAAAAGTTAAGACGTTGTGTAAAGCGTAAATAAAAATACAATAAGATGATTGGAAAATCCTTTTCAACCTCTCATCAATTTAATATACTCCAAAGACATTCGTAGTTTCATTTGTTTTGAATTTGATGCCTGCAAAACCTTCCCAAAAAGCTGGGCCAGCGGCATGTTTTCCACTATGTTACATCATCTTTCCTTTTATTTATCCATCCATCCATTCTTTGAGCCGCTTCTCCTCACAAGGGTCACGGGTATGCTTGAGACGATGCCAGCTGTCTTTGGGCAGTAGGCGGGTACGTGTGTTGGCGAGCCTAGCTCGTAGGGTGGTAGTGATGCGTCTAGTGCAGCATGCTAGTGAGACGTTGCATGTAGGGATGCATGTAACTTCCCTCCCTTAGTTCCTGCCGCTGACCAACCCAGTTTGGGTAAAGGAAGCCGAGTGTGTAAGTCTTCCGAGGTCAGTACATAGCCTCTCCTTCACCAAGACTCCTATTGTGCCTCCTCGTGGCATCAAGACGGTAACTGGCCCCCTGCGAGGCCAGGCTAAACCAGTAGGGGATCTCGGGCAGCAGTGGGCCCTAGAGGTGAGGTGTGCAGGCCCACTACAATGTGGACACGCCTGGCACCTCACCATCCACTGCCCCATTGCCATGTGGGTAAGCCCGGGGCGTATGGCTACGGGAGTAAACCCTAACGAAAAATCTGTGTTCGGGATTCACACTGGGCAGGTTCCCGACAGACTGGATTTCTGGCAGTCCCCTGCAACCGCACTCACTTGAAGGTCGTCTCGAGTCTTTTCTCCTGCCACTGGAATAAGGTGTGTGTGGCCAAGACTGTGGGGAGGAATTGCGCGCCCGCCCCTCACACTAAATCCATTAGCAGCGCAGGCTTCAGCTTCCACCATAGAAGTCCTCTGGCGATGGGACAAAAGTAACGGGGCAGGTCAAGGATGTGACTGGAAGCTTCTAGCTTGAATCCTGCACAGAGGCGGCGCAGGCATGATGGTCGTTGTGAAGATGGGATGGGACAACATCCTCCTTCGGCAGCATCCTGTGCGTCTGGGCAGACCTATTTAGGGACCGCACTGCCCACCCCTTACAGGAAGGGTCTAGAAAAGGTGACCCAAACATTGCTTGTTCCCCCCACACCGGGTGGCCTACCGCAGCCACCAAGGCATCCCTACTATGCGGTCAAAACGCAAAAATAAAACGAAACCCATGACTATGAATCTGGCTACCTGGAATGTCCGCACCCTCCTCGATGTTCGAGACGGGATAGAGAGACCTCGAAGACGGACTGCCCTCATTGCACATGAGCTGAAGAGGTACAACATAGATATTGCGGCACTTAGTGAGACTCGGTTCTCTGGTGAGGACTCACTCACAGAGGTTGGTGAAGGCTACACCTTCTTCTGGAAGGGTCTCCCGGAGGATGAACGCAGACTCCACGGAATTGGCTTTGCTGTAAGAAGCAAACTACTCGTCAACATTCCTGAGTCCCCCAAGGCATCAGTGAGCGGCTTATGACCTGGCGTATCCCCTGGTGAAAGGACGCTTTGCTACTTTGATCAGCGCCTATGCCCCCACCTTGGATGCCGACAACAACACCAAAGACGCCTTCTACGAGTCCCTTGATGCTGTTCTATCTACAATTCCTGACTCGGACAAGCTTGTCCTGATGGGTGACTTCAATGCCCGAGTAGGCACTGATGCCACACTCTGGAGACAGGTCATCGGAAGTCATGGGACGGGAAAATAAACAACAATGGCCTCCGACTCCTCTCTCTGTGCTCTGAGCATCAACTGATCTTAACAAACACCATCTTTCAGTTGAAAAGAAGTATGTCACATCATGGATGCATCCCAGGTCCAAACATTGGCACCTACTGGACTACATCATTACTCGCCAACGGGACCAAAATGATGTCTGTATAACTCGGGCCATGCGTGGGGCTGAGTGCTGGACTGATCACCGGCTGATCAAATCCATACTCAAGCTGAGAATTCGACCACCACACAAGAAACAGCAACCTCGAAGCGATTCAACTGCAGAGCTCTGGAATCCCCAAACTGTGTGGCCAACTACCGCAGCAAACTAGCAGAGGGCTTGCCACCCTGGAAGAGGACAGCAGTGTCCTTGACATGGAAGATGAGTGGGCAAAATTGAGGTCAGCAATACACGAAGCTGCCTCCGTGACCATCGGCTTTATCCAAAAGAGACATCAAGATTGGTTCGACGATAGCTCTGCAGCAATACAGGAGCTACTGGAAACCAAGCGTAAAGCCCACGCCACACTGCTCTCCAACCCTCACTCTCCACTTCTCCTCTCTCACTACAAAGCCATCCGTAGTGAGACACAGAAACAACTTAGGATTATGGAAAACGAGTGGTGGCTTAGAAAAGCCCAAGAAATCCAGAGGCACGCAGACAACAACAACACATTTGCCTTCTATGATGCTGTTAAATCCTTGTATGGTCCACAAAGACAAAACATCGTTCCAGTTAGATCTGCAGACGGCTCTGTGCTACTCAAGGAAAAAGAGCAGATACTTGAGCGTTGGGCCGAGCACTTCCACTCTCTGCTAAACAAAATAAACCCCTCTGATCCATCGGTCCTTGAAGCCCTCCCAGAACTTCCACCAGTTCCCTCCCTCGATGAACCACCTAAGTTCACAGAGGTACTCTCCGCAGTCAGAAGTCTTAAAAACAACAAAAGCGCTGGCTCAGATGGACTCCCAGCTGAGATCCTCAAGAAGGAGGTTACCTCTTAAAGCGACAGCTACACCACCTCATCTGCAAAATCTGGCAAAACGAGACACTCCCTCAGGAATGGAAGGACAGCAACATTGTCACCATTTACAAGAGGAAGGGAGACAAGTCATCCTGTGACAACAGCCGTGGCATCTCCTTGCTCTCAGCTGCTGGCAAGGTTCTTGCAAAAATAATGCTGTTCCGCCTAACAATGCACATCACTGAGGATATCCTCCCAGAGACACAGTGTGGCTTCAGACAGAACCAAGCACTCTGGACATGGTCTTTACAGCACGTCAAGTCCAGGAGAAATGCAGGGAGCAAAACAAGGACCTCTACATTGCCTTCATTGACCTCACTAAGGCCTTTGATACAGTTGACCGGGACATTCTTTGGCGCATACTGCAGAAATTGGGTCCCCTAAATTTCTTGGCATCCTCAAGCAGTTTCACAGTGGCATGCAGGCATCTGTACTAGTTGGTGGCCAAAAATCTCCTCCTTTCCCGGTGAAAGTTGGGGTGAAGCAGGGTTGCGT
Organism: Hippocampus mohnikei; assembly: GCA_026261675.1. Lineage (NCBI taxonomy): Eukaryota > Metazoa > Chordata > Actinopteri > Syngnathiformes > Syngnathidae > Hippocampus > Hippocampus mohnikei. Next base: position 1,316,744 of record JAKGUB010001031.1, on the reverse strand, counting down.
GCTGGCCCCAGTCATATTCAATCTTTTCCTGACGGCAGCCACACTCCTCTTTCATAAGACCATCCAGGAAGATGGAGGTGTGAAAATACAGTTCAGACTCGACGGGAGCCTGTTTAACATCAGACGCCTACAGGCCAAGACGAAGACCCTGACTAGCAACATCCACGAGCTACAATACGCAGACGATTGTGCTCTCTGGCCCATACCCCAGCTGCCATGCAGCATGCTCTGAACACTATGTCTTCTGTTTATAGCGCACTGGGGCTTGTGATCAACATCCACAAAACAGAAGTCATGACGCAAGAGAAATCTCCACCCCCATCTTCAACATCAGCGGCGCCGCCTCAAGGTTGTCCAGCAGTTCAGCTATCTCGGTAGCATACTGACACCCTCCTGCCAAATTGATGATGACGTCCAGGCTCGGATCAATCAAGCCTCCCATGCTTTTGGCAGGCTACGCTCTCGTGTTTTAAAGCAACCACTTAAGAACACCAACGAAAGTGGCAGTCTACAGGGCAGTGTGCGTGTCCACACTGCTCTATGGGTCAGAAGCCTGGGTTGCGTATCGACGTCATGTCAGACGACTCGATGCTTTCAACATCAGGTGCCTCCAGCGCATCCTCGGCATCACTTGGCAGGACCGTGTTCCTCATACTGAGATCCTCCAACGCACCAGCTCCATCAGTATCGAGGCAACCTTAGCCCAGAGGCAACTCCGCTGGGTCGGCCACGTCATTCGGATGCCTGGTGATCGTCTGCCTCGCCAGGTGCTCTATGGTCAGCTCTTGGCAGCCAGCAGAAAGCCTGGTGGTCCAAAGCTGCGGTACAAAGACCAGCTGAAACAGACTGTGCAACATCCAACCCAACAACCTGGAGTCAGCTGCAGCTAACCGGCCACTCTGGCGTTCCTTATGCCACAAAGGGGTCACATGCCTGGAGGAGAACCGCACCCAGCAAAGGGTGCTGCGGCGCCAGCAGAGACACCAACCTGTACACGCTGTTCCAGCTCCACCTCAGCCTCCCGATCCAGGCCTCACATGTCCTAACTGTGGCAGGATATGTGGTTCCAGAATCGGGCTTCATAGTCATCTACAGTGGCATCTCCGACAGCAAAGATGACCACTGACCAACACACCACAGCAGAAGGAAGCTACGTCATCTTCGACTACGATGGACTGCCAAGAGAGAGGCGGGTACACCCTTTGAACAACATTTAATGTGATTCGGAAGCCTCCTGAACGCCTCCCTGGTGAGGTGTCCCGGGCATGTCCCACTGGCAGGAGACCCGAGGATGACCCAGGACTCGCTGCAGAGACCATGTCACGCAGCTGGCCTGGGAACGCCTCGGGATCCCCCGGGGAGAGCTGGAAGAAGTGGCTGGGGAGAGGGAAGTCTGGGCTTCCCTGCCAAAGCTGCTGCCCCAGCGACCCGGCCCCGGATAAGCGGTGGAAAATGGATGGATGGACATCCAAACATTTTCTGTACACTTACTGCGGCATACCTGAATCTCAATGTGTCTCGGGTTATCGATGTATTTCTCAATAAGAAGTCTATCATCTCCAAAGCTTGATGCTGCTTCCTGGGATGAAAACCGGAACCCTTCCCTGTAATAAGAAGACACACCAACACATTTCATGGTTTTAGTCAAATATTTGCAATCATAACGTGCTGGAGCTATTGACCAGCACCATCTCAAACAAGTAGCATACAAAATATATATATTTTTGCAGCAGCAGAGGTTAATATATTGTGTACACCACGTTGATGTTGGTGTATTTCATCAATTAAAAACCACTTGGCCCCATTTCTACAATTCCTCTACAACGAAATCATGTTTGCAGCAAAAAAAAAAGTCACAACGGGACTTTTCTCTATAGCAAATTTATGTCAGATGCACACACACACACACACACACACACACACACACACACACACACACACACACACACACACACACACGCGCACACAAATGTATGTGTACTCTTTATTTTTGTTCCAATAGTGCATACCTATGAGCACGCACTTATTTGACACTTCATATAGCCAACTTAGAACGAAAAAAAGGGAAAGAAACTGCAAAATTGACAATCAGCATTCACTTTCACTTCCATCAATTTCTTGCAAGTCTTTTACTTTGCTTCCACCATCTTTCATTTGGATGACTTTTATCCTGTCTTCAAGCGTTAAAGCTTTTCTTTTCTTCACTCCTTGGTGTGCAAAGGTCCGTTTTTGGAGCCATTTTAGCGATGCAACGTTCGTGCTGCGTTTGAAACTAACAAGAAGTTTGTCTGCCGCTGCTCAACCCGTTTTGTTTTGTGTTTTTTTGTTCTTGTAAAGTGTCCTTGGGTGTCTTGAAAGGCGCTTATAAATAACATGTATTATTATTATTATTATTATGATGATTAATAACAACTACTTCCTGTACTACTCGCATGTGCAAACCAGTGTGGTGGTTGCTGTTGCCGTTTCTGAGCTAAGCAGTAGGAGTCGCTGTAGGCTGAGGTTGGATTAAACTTTTGCAGAAGGCTTTTTTTCGCTGTAGTGAATCTCGTTGCGAGGCAAGGGCGGAGAAAAAGATTTCGTCAAACGCAACAGGGGGAGTTTTCGTTGTAGGGGGAGCAGAAAAGTGGGAATGGTTTTCATGCATGAAGATTTTTTCGTTCTACAGGGGTGAAATCCTGTGGGTTTCGTTGTAGAGGAGTTGCACTGTACTGACAGAGACGTACCTTGTGTCCTCATCATTCCATGCAACTCTCATTCCTTTCCCTCCTCCTCCCGCGGATGCTTTTATCATGACTGGGAAGCCTAGCAGTAACAAAAACAATCAAGCAAAAAATAACAACAGTCCAAAATAAGTACACAAACAAAGAAATACAATTTCATTGTGCCCAAATGAGGAATCTTTCCAACATCGCCAATGAATGCTCACACACAGTGAAAAAACGGAAAATGTTGACAGTACATGACACCGAGAGTTACGGTATTGTACCGTATCAAGGAATCTGTGGAACTACAAAATAAAAGCAGCAGAAAAGGTCCAATTGGTTTTTGCTTGTTTTGATACAAAAATCTAACTGCTCATAAATGATGACTTACCGATGTCTTGGGCGATTTTGACAGCTTCCTCTGGAGTCTGGAACAGAGGGTTTTGGTTTCACAAAACAAAAGGAAACCGATAGTTGCATTTGAAAAACAACCAGCCATGAAGATAGCACTGTTAAGAATACAAATGTCCTTAAAATAATCATCCTCAACAACTGCAATGATCAGATCACACATAAAAAAGTTAGCGCTTTTCACATACCTTGACCACCCCATCAAATCCTGGGATAGTGTTGACCTTTGCAGCCTTAGCAATCAGTTTGCTCTCAATTTTATCCCCCATGGCTTGGATGGCATGAGTGTCGGGGCCAATAAATGCCACGGACTCTTTGGCCTAGAAAATGCACAACAATAACACGTGACAGTTAAAGCCAAATGCGATCGGTCCTTACCTGAGACATCAGCAACTGTGATGTCATTTTCAGTTGACAGAAAGTGGCAAAATGGCCGCTCCCCGAGATGGCTAAAAACGGCTCGATTGTGCTGCTTCACTCAAATTCCACATTTGAGTTAAGCATGCACAAAATGTCACTTTTGTGCATGCAGTCGAACCTCTTTCCAACATACGTCAAGGGACATGACAAATCTGTACGTTAGAATGGTAATTCGTTGAAGCCATTTCCAATCAAATGGCCACCAAATGTTAGCAAAGCAAATGCTACTCGCCATAGGCAACTGCCAATGCTGCCAACTATCATCAATCATCATCTCGGGCTGAGCTTCGCCCGGGAGATTGAATTACGGCAGGAAGTACAACAGGAAGCGAGTTGATCAGTAGTGCGGCTAAGCAACGTCGGGGAATCCTGCGCCGTACATTTTTGTTCCGAAGCAAGGTCGCAGCGGCAGCTAGCTTCCCGCGGTTTGTCGTAACAAAGGCCTTTTCACTATTTTGGGACAACTATCTGGTCATTAGAATGAAGTTTATGTTCTAAAGGTGTTCATTGAAAGGAAAATCGGCAAATGGATGACGTGAAATCGGGATTTGAAAATATGAACGTTATAGCAGCGCAACCGTAAACAGGGTACGTTGAAAGGAGGTACGACTGAACAGACACTTGAAGTTAGAATCCATGGCACTCTTTGATAAGTGAGACCCCTGGCCAGTGAAGAACGAGGACTGTACTCACGAGTCTCTTTGCAAACTCTTTGTTTTCGGAAAGAAAGCCATATCCTGGGTGAACCTTGACCAAGAAGCAAAAAACAAAATAACAACTTTGAGACATACATAGCTGGGGTAACAACATTCACATTTCAAAACAGTGGCGCTAGCCTGTTAGCTGAGGAGGGCTAATAGCTGCCTGCTTTGCTGTCAAATCAAACATCGCTAAATAGCTGACAACACCAACCGATAAAAGCGATTGTAACGTCACCCAAATGATCTTATCTTCTCCAAGTTTCACAAATGTGACGATAATCCGGGTCTGAAGACATCTATTAAAGTGTCCTCGGGTGTCCTGAAAGGCTTGCTTATAAATAAAATGTATTATTATTATTATGAACTTATTTTTCATCTTCGTGGTGGTGCCACCTGCTGGCTAAAAGAAATACATTTTTTTATTCTATGATGTTTTGCTCCTCGTCGTAGAACCAGATCTAGCTCATATTTGCTCCAAAGAATGTTTTGGCCCTCATGATGTGAAAACACAACATTTGTGTGTTCTTCAAACCGGACAAAATGATCAATATTGTATTCGTTTAGTTTAGTGTGCGATTTGAACATAATTACTCAGTTGCGTCCCTTACAAATAAAAATACATTTCAACTTGTTTTCGAATACATTCAAATTTGTACTAACTCCAACCTAACGTGCAAGTAACTGAAAGACTTCAGCAGGTCGTGTTTGGAGATTTGAATAAGTCTTGGGATTGGCCAAGAACATGGGAAGAAAGGCAGGATGGTGCCGCAGTGGAAGAAGCGTTACATTATGCAGATACAGTCAAATCTCGGTTTTCGTACTTAATCCGTTCCACAAGACTGTTAGAAAACCAAATTGTTCGAAAACCAAAACCATGTTTCCCATTGGAATCAATGTAAAAAATTTTAATCTGTTCCAAGTCAAGAAAACAACTTTTTTAAACCACTTTTTTTTACAATTTCACACTATAAACTGTACAAATGTAATAGGAGAGCAGGTACTATGTAAAATACTGTACAAACAAACTGTAATTTTTTCCTGGACTCATAGCTGCTCTGCCATTGGCTTACCGAGCATCATCCTGGCCTCCGATTGGCCAAGAGGGACCTCACTGTCTATGTGAGTACATTCTGAAGCTAGATCCGTAGCATCCGATTAGCTGCTCAGAGTAAATTGCTTATGGCTGGACGGACATTCAAATAAACGAACGTTTCCTCGAATGCTTTACTTGTTATCATGCTCAAAACAGCCACGGGACGCTTCGTAGTCCTCCATGGCCATAGTTAGCTCTCGAAGGCTAAAAACCTGAAGCTAACTGGAGCGCTTCATTAGCGCTTCATTATCGAACATCCCTAGTTAAGGGTGTAAATAAAGAGCCCGAAATGTTAACTCATTCAGTAGCAGCCAATTCTAGACCAAGTCTGAAAAGACGTTGAAAAACGTCTTTGGGAGTGAATGAGTTAATACATGAATAAATATCGGACACATACTATTCAACAGGAAAGACTTACAGCTTGGGATTTAGTGTCTCTGACAGCATCCAAAATGGCATCCATGTTGAGGTAGCTCTGAGTAGTCGGGGCGGGGCCAACACAGACTGCCTCATCAGCCATCTTGACATGAACCTGGGTACGGAGAACAGTACACGGTCATTTACAACACAATACATCCTGCCTAACGTAGCGCTTTCACAACAGCTGCAGCTGTCAGAAAGCGCTTTACAAAACTGTTAACAGAGTCAAATAATCAACAACGCATAACATAAAAACCCGGACGGTGGTGCAATTTTAACCACTTTACCCTCATACGCTTTGTTGTTGGATCCATGATGAATACAAGAGAAAATGGACACAAGAGTGCCAGGGTGTGTACAGTATGTCTAAAATGCCGATACAAAGCAAAAGTCGTCAAAATATCACGCTTAAGGGGAAAGCATGAGCCGCTCTGGAGACTTCTTACTTTCATTCTTTTCTGATTGATATCAAAATGATTTATTAGATCAAAACACATAACACGGGTAGGACTAGACAAGTTGTTGACTTCTTCCTCCTCCCTTGAACATAAGAGCTGTGTTGAACGAGGACTGATTTCTCTTACCTTTTTACCTTATTTTCTGTCAAATTATGACTGTATATGTTTTATGTTCAATCAATAAACAAACAAACAAACAAACAGATGTGAATTGTGTTGTTCCAACCACAAATAGCCCATGAGTGAATATTCAGTTAGAGGGCAGATTCGTATACAGTCATGCCTCCGTTTTCGACCATAATCCATTCCAGAAGGCTGTTCGGAAACCGAAACTATGCTCTTTAAAAAAAAAAAACAGATGTGAATTGTGTTGTTCCAACCACAAATAGCCCATCTTTATTGAACACGCCTGTTCATCATGCTCCAGAAGGCTGTTCGAAACCATGTAAACGAGGAGTTCACTTCCGACGCTACCCGTGGAAGCGTCACTTCCTCGCGTAAGGAAGGCGAGAGGAGTCAGGTGACGCATTCAAGTGCATCAGCGCGAACATGTACGCAAGCGCGTCTTTTGATTTTAACCAATGAGCGCCGACGCAACGACGTCACACATGGCAACAGCTAAGCTAAGCTAGCTGAGACGACACTCCAAGTCGGACGGACACGTTTTTCGGCCATTCTGTGCGTTTCCCTTTTTGTCCAAATATATTTTTGACGACAACAACTGTCTTGTCCACGGCGTCTTTTATCCGTTCCCGTGGGGTTTAGCAAGTGTGTTTAGAAAGAGACCAAAATCTCTTTACTGCTACTCGTGTTAGTGTCTCAACATGGCTGCGCTCTTGAAAGCAAAACAACGAACTCAAACGCGTCTTTGTTCAATGTTGTCAACTCATATCCGGATTCATTTGAGGCAAAAATTTCCTCAATTCTCCGGAGAGATTTTCATCAAAATTTGAAAACCCCACAACTCCGGGAAAATCCGGAAACTTTCATCTCTGACTGGTGCCAAAAAGCACTCGTCGACGTGGATGGGTGTCTTTTGAAATGTTCTTGTCCAATTCCCCAAACAGACTTTAAGGTACATTAACTGAGGTGAGCTGACACGAATAACAAGATTAGCTAGGCCAGTTTAGCGCCGGCTAATGCAAACATTAGTGCATGTCCATCGGTAGCAGCAGCAGCACTTCAACTTGAAATAGACTCCACATTAAATGGCAAACTGGGAACTGGGAAAGCCCCCCCCCCCCAAAAAAAAACTGTCTTCAAACATCAACACCTTCAGTGTCATAACTCTTTTCTTGTTGAATAACCTGCTCATTGCGCAGGTGACTTTCTCTGCCCTCTCTCTCAAGCGCAGAGCTCTCAACAGCCCATATTCAAAACTCGAGTCAAATTGAACTCACAGCATTGGCGTCGACGTCACTATGGACAGCAACGGTCCGAATGCCCATCTTCTTGCACGTCTTGATCACCTGATGGGAAGAGAGGGACATATTAGCACATTGATCCACAGACAAGAAATATTTGTCATCACAGATTACAAATCTATTTTTTAAACATTTTCTCTTGTCTTACTTTACAGCAATTGACTCCATCAAATGTAGGCCTTTGATTCGAAATGAGATTTGTCAATGTATACACACACAAATGTCTTTTTCTAATGTATTACAAAAAGACAACACGCCAATTTAAGTCAAGCAAAAGCTAAATTGTGCATGTAAAAAAAAAATAAAACAACCACAATTTCATCGCACTTCGTCTCTTCAACATTCTGAAAATATTCTTGCGTTCAATGAGAAACTGTTTTGCAAAGTCGTGCACTCGTTTATATTGTGCACGACAGATGTCTCAAAGGGGACCCAAACTATTCTTATTACTTTACAATATTGTTCGATGAGGAAAAAATGGAAATGATTGTTTTTTTAATTTTGACTGGTTACATGGTCATTTGCATGCTTGTTTGTTGACATGAGTCATCATCATGCGCTCGTGTTGCATCCCTCTCCTTTCTCTTAACTCATTCACTCCCAAAGACGTTGTTATACGTCTTTTCAGACTTGGTTTAGAATTGGCTGCTACTGAATGAGTTCATAGTTTGACAAATAAAAAAGAAAGAAAGAAAGGAAGAAATTGAGAATGACAACCCGGACCAAACCTGAATGGCACAAGGCCAAACAGCAAGCTCCATCCAATTTCAAACTATATATGCGGCAATCAAAGGCCTCGGCGCTCTGATCAGAAGCTCGATGCTCATGCTAATATCAGCCTCTATCACGTCAGTTATTCGGATGAGTTTTTTTCTCATGAAGTCGTTGCATTCTCTTCACAATCATGCAGGACTGAGAAAGCAGACACTTTGTGTCGCACGTTCTGCACGTTGGAATAAGTCCAATTTACAGTAGCTTCCTGGATGTTAGGCATGTCTTCAATGTTTGAAGTAGAGAATAAATTCCTAATAAGTGACGATTCAAATGTTTTTTTTCATGTCATATTTCCTTCGAATTGAGTCATTGCAGATTTGTTTCCTGTGCTTGGTTTGAAAATGCAACTGTAACTGACTACCACATTTTGACTGATTTATTTGAGTCTTTCTTTAAGCCAGAAAGTCGTCATTTGAAATGAGTTTTGTCTGTGATCTGCATTTTTCTACAAATGTAAACAACTCAATGAACATCTCTCTACCATTATGATTTCATCATTTTTGCCAGGGCTTGTATAGCAGGCAGGAATATACTGATGCAAGTCACATTCTCACAAATGAAAATGTCTAAAAATGAGCCAGTAAATGAAATGTTCTAAATGTATTTTGTGAGTGAATTCATCACAGATTTTAGTGAGCAGCAGTTGATGAAGAAGCTGTCCACATTGAAATCAAAGACCATTTGCAAGTGTGGGATGCAATTCAACTTGAACTTTGTGGTATGAAAAGTGGTTGCAGAAATGGCATTTGCGATAGAACTTCATTATGGTGGCTTCAAAAAGTAGACAAGTTTTCCTTTCCTTGAAATCTACACCGAGACGTGTGTGTCATATGGAACAGATCATCTGCTCCAGTTCAAGGTGAATGACATTTTTGGAAGTAGTCTTACCCTACAAGCAATCTCCCCTCTGTTTGCTATTAGAATCTTGTCAAATGTCTGTGGAAGGAAATGAAAACAATTAACTTGTAAAAAATCGGTCTTTTTTTTTAGTGATTAGTGAGAAAACTAATACAAAGTACCACACTTCACATAAAACAGGTATTCAATGATGAGTGGGGGCAGGGGGGCAAAAATAAAGACTCAATATATTACAACAGGGCCTTAAAGTGAAATCAAAGATTTTCTTCACCAAAAATATAGAAAGCAAATGACAATGACGTCTCGCCTCCCGCCCGCCTCTTCTAGAATTTGCCAAATGTCTTTATTCATCCTGATACCAAACAAAACAAAACAATACATTCACCTCTATACACCCACAAGCCACAATACAAATCCAAGATAGGTGGCAGGCCAATTTTCGGGCAAAAAATACATATGCTTCCTAAGAGATATTTTCAAATATACAAAGCAGTAATTTGGACAAATATCTTTCAGTGGCAAGGATTACACCACAAATGGACGTTTTTAAAAGTGTCCAGAATTAGGGTACAATGCTATATGACAATAGGATCCTCAGAAATTACTACATAGTCAAAAGCAGACAAGAGTTGAACATTATATATATATATATATATATTACCTTTTCATTCCGATTGGGGGCGGTGGAATACTGAGCCTTGCTGTTAATAGCACACCATCCGGACTGGAAGGGGGCATGCTGCAAAACACCACACACCTCTTTGTCATTTCAGGAATTACAGTACAGTACTGTATTGACATTTATCAAACACTCCGCCTTTTATTCATGTGTGACTTTCAAAACAGCCATTATTTAGTATTTGCAGTAGCGCTCTCCTGCATCATGCAACTATATTATGATCATTGTTGTGATGGTTGTTCTTTCTGTAATAAGAAAAAAGTGTGCAATTAAAAGTGTCCATTAAAATCGAGCATTGTAATCGGGAGTACGCTCTCAATGAGACGTTTATCTGCTCAGGTACATTTGGTGACACGCTTCATCACCACGAACATCAAGTTAGAAGTCGACAAAAGAAGAGAATATCTGTTCGAGGTCTACCACGAAGGACGTTCGCTCTGTTGGAATGTTTTCCGCTTAGCTACAAGGTGATGACTTGTCATCTCAAACCTTCCGTTCATGCGTGACTCTTCTCACCTTTAAAACAAACAGCAATCTGGTTGGTGGTGGCAAGATACTGCGTGTCGCCATGTTGACTCAAAATATACAAATATCTTGTGAGCTTTTTTTTTTTTTGGTGTTTCTTTTCTTCTTCTTCTTCTTCTTCTTCTTCTTCTTCTTCTTCTTCTTCTTCTTCTTCTTCTTCTTCTTCTTCTTCTTCTTCTTCTTCTTCTTCTTCTTCTTCTTCTTCTGTGTATGGCAGAGTCTCGTGTTTTTCCCAGTGTTCGGTTGATGACGCCGGTTGATGACGTCACATACAGTGTCCTACAGTTTTCGTACCCTTGTAACCTCCCAATGAAAACATTTGTACTCTTCTACTATGGGTATGAATGTCATAACATCAAATGTGGGAAAATTGAACGGGGCCATCGATTGAAATGACACATATATCATCTTCTTCTTCTTCTTCTTCTTCTTCTTCTTCTTCTTCTTCTTCTTCTTCTTCTTCTTCTTCTTCTTCTTCTTCTTCTCTTCCTCTTCTTCTTCTTCTTCCTTCTTCTTCTTCTTCTTCTTCTTCCTTCTTCTTCTTCGGCCGAATCCCCAAACCCCCGCGCCTCTCAGTTGCGCATTTCCGCCAAGGCTGCTAGTGTATACTGTATAGGGTGTGAAAAGTGCTCCGCCCCCTCGCACATTTGGAGACCTTGTTCTACTCTTCGATTGAGCACGCAACAACAATCCCTTAGACCAGGGGTGCCCATTACGTCGATCCTGATCGACCGGTAGATCTAGGACTCGTCCCAATTAGATCCGAAAGGCGTGGAAAGATGTATCCCATTTATTATTAGTAATGTGAACTCTGACTTTGGTCTTTAAACGTGTTGTTAGAGTACAGTATCATTCCTTCTCCTCCGTGTCATTCCTCTCTTCTTCAGGTGTTGTTTCTCTCTTTCTGTTCGTTGTGTCTTTTTGCGACGCTTGAAAGAAACCCTGTCGAATGCTGTTGGAGGTATTTCCCGCTCACTGTGATGACAATCACCTTTAGTGCCCCGCGACCCCCACCACTTTTAGGACCTCTCCAGTGGACACGTTTACCTCAAGCATCCGTGTTGCTGATGTTGAGGAATTTGGCCTTACCATGAGTACTATTGATACTCGTCTCTTTCCTGAACATCTGTTCGCACACTTAAAACAACGTATGTAGTGTGAAGTTTGATCTTCTTCCTCCTTGGTTGATTAACGGCCCCCAAGTGTCTTCTGTTGTTCTTCTATGCTTCCTGATTGAAATCTGGACCCCCCAGGAGCCCGAATCGATTGGTAAACTGCAGAAAATCAATGAAAACCCTTCGAAGTAACTGTTCATCGCCTCCAGCCTTTATTTGGATTACCGACATTCTCCTGGTCCGAAGTTCAACGAACACGCGGGGAAGAAGAGGCCGCTCTGAGCCCAACACTGGGCAAACATTCCTGAGCACGTCCAGGACCACTTGAGAAACATCCTAAGTGCTCGCTGTGGCCACGCACCAGTATCACACCTGGGATCATCCAAAGTTTCATGGCTTATTCAAATCAACTTATTACAACAGCAATGCATGCATTCATTTTGATGGCAAGTCAAATATCAATGCGGATTTGAACTTGCTCAGGGTCAGATTTTGTTTTCTTTCTGTGGGATAGTCGATTCTTTTTCTCCCCGAAATGATGTAGCAACCCCTTTTCCCATCTTGAGTCTTCGTCTGTTGTCATTCAAACAGCATTGGAATGACTTTTCTGCTGAATGTGTCACTTGAGGTAGTCCAGCTTGCATTCAGTCCATATTTTTCCATCGGAAAATTGGCTTACAACTTTGGCTTTGCTGCGTGTTTTGCAGAGCAGACCTTTCTCACTCGAAAAAGGAAACACACATACTTGGACAGCCATTCCAACTGAAAAGAACCGCAGTTGATTTTTAGTTTGGTTTGGGGAGTCGACGTCTCACATTCACTGCTCGCTCATTTCGCCGCGATAAAGGGTTAGCATTAGCCTCACTTATCTCCGCCGCATTGTTATTGTTATGGAGCGGGTATGAGCAGAGCACACAAGCGCAAATACAGGACAGGACTGCGAGTGCCGTCCGTGATTTTGCGCTGAGAGCGTGCAAGCAGTCCGCAGTTTAGAGGGAACATTTGTTGGATGTATTGTGTGCCGTGCGACTGGCTGGCAACCGGTTCGGGGTGTGCGACGCGCACACTGGGCTAAGCCCCAGCACGCCCACGACGAGCGCGGTTCAATTCAATCTAACGTCTACTTTCGGACTTCCGGCTTGAGTGAACGCTGGCGCATTTGGCTGCCGCTGCTCAACCCGTATTGTTTTGTGTTTTTTGTTACTGTAAAGTGTCCTTGGGTGTCTTGAAATGTGCTTATAAATAAAATGTATTATTATTACCGTATTTATTTATTTAGCCGTCCGCCCATCCAATTTCCAAAATGAAGCAGTAAGAATCGCAAACCACTGGGTGGCGGTAGTTCACTTACAAAGAAGAGAACGAATATGACAACCAAGAAGACCACAACGAAGAAGAAGCAGAAGAAGACGACGACAAGCAATACCAAATGAAACTCTATTTACCGAGTAAAAAGCGAGTCAAAAGTATTTATTACCTGGCTGACGTTTAAAAAGGATTTGCCTCAAGATCGCTCAGAAGTTGCGCTATTTCGCAATTAAATGGCGGCACAGGGTGGAATTGTGTTTCAGGAAAAGGTCAGCCGGATGCTCTGCAAACAGAATGGAAAACCTGTCCTCAAACCCAACAAACCTCTTGTCCTGAAAGATTCAGTGACCACCCGCAAACCCAAAAAAGGAGGTCAGCCTTTGCTTGTAATGCGCTAACACCGATTTGATATATTACGAACATACAGCCACGATCAGAACTACATTAGCACAATAAGATGTGCAAGCCAAAGTTTCCCATAAGACTAGATGGGTATGTTGTGTCGATTGATGCGCTGAAATGTGCTGAATGTATAAATATTTTTGTTTTTTTGTTGTTCCAGAGGCCACCTGCGTCACAGAGTTGTCAGTTATGATGGCCTGTTGGAAACAGAACAACTTTGTGGAGAGCCTGTGCTCCAAAGAGATGGGCGAGTTCTACTCCTGTGTTGGAAAGGCTCAGGTACGTGTACATGTACAAGGCAGTTGCTACGCTTAACAGTGGGACCCTCCACCAAGTACAAGTACCGTATCGTGAATTTTAGAGTACAAAAATGACACAAGACCATTTTTTTTAGCTAGCTAGCTTCCTCTGTCATCCCCGTTCACTGATATGCGGTGCGATAAAAAGGAATGTTTCACGGGACTACGGTAACAGCAAAGAAATTCCATGTGAATTGTCCCACATGTAATTAAATTCAGAGCTGAACAATTTTATGAAACAAGTTTGATGCAGACAGTTCATTCTACTTGTTAGGGTTGTGAACTTCTGAGATCAGTGACAATTTCACCAAATTATACAAAACAAATGTGTTTGCATAAACACGAGGAAGTCATAAATCACACACATACATGTCAATATGATTTCAAAGACATATCCCCCCCACCCTTGCAGGCTTCAATGAAGAATACATCAGGAGAAACTACGCTCCAAGGAGGACGTCTGGGACCAAAACAAACCAACACCCTGTTGAAGAGATATCCCACTCTACGATTTGAGATCTAGGAACAGGATTGATGTTGAACATTTGTAATAACAGTGTTTCATCATTTTAAAGTGTCAGTGATATTTATCTTGTGGACCGACCGGAAATATGTCTAAAAGTTTGAAAGAAGCGACTCTGAGTCCCATATATTCATTCATTCATCTTCCGAACCGCTCGATCCTCACTCGGGTTGCGGGGGGTGCTGGAGCCTATCCATTTTGTCAGAAGATTGTGAATGAGCGATTGAAAATATAATGGCAGATATTTAGAGAAATAAAATCTCGGATACTGATATTTATCAGTTTATTGACACCATGCTTGGTGAGTCGGGCTCATTCAAAGTAGAGTACTGGTTGGCAAAATACTGGGAGGAAGCGGGCGAGGCATTCCATGCTTACAGATGTCCAAATATAGATACTCCTCTGTTCATGAAAGAAAAACTCACCAAAATATGAAAACCAACGAGTGAAGAGGGTAACCTGTGAAAAGCGCCATTTATGGTCAGATGTGCAGCTAAACCCCCCCACACCACGCCAAAATGGATTTCGCCACACTTTAAAAAGGATTTATGTAACCAATCACACAACGCACTGTGCATTGATTCTCATTCAGTCTGGTAATTTTGCAGTCTTTCATTTCAAATTGGGGCCGTTTCATAAACCTATCGACACCACCTTGTATTGTAGTCTCAATATGAGAACGGGCAAAGCCGTCATTTGGCCGACAGCAAATTAAACGCATCTGTTCCGTTACACGACACAATAATGTGTTGTATTTGGCATGAACATGATAACAATAAAAGACGGCTTTCCGTTCATGAAGCGATCTTCTGTCAGCTCACAAGGTTAGCATTTTCTTCCTGCAAAAAATGAAAAGGCAGCTTATTGCCGAGCAAGAGAATAGAACTGGTGTACATGTATTCTCTGGCGTTTGTGCCTCCATGACCTTTGAGCTGGATTTTGTGTTTTTTTTAGGTATGAACAGCTGTTGAGCTGGTCCCAAAAACTAGCTTGAGCACCGATCATATTGATCGAGTATTAGCGACCTGAATGAAGCCCATTAACATTCGGCCATACTACCTTAATGACGGTAGCAAGCTCCCGTAGCGTTTGTTCATATCGCTCTTCCAAACTCTTCAGGTTTTCAGGCTTAATAATGTGCTTTCGAATACCCAAACTCCCTGCTTCGGTCACCATCTGAAGGAAGTTGTGCTCCTGAGGGAACCACAGAAAACTTGATTTAGATTCAGACCAGTTATTTGGACAACCCGACGAGACATCTTATTGCAGTGGACGGGTTGGGAGGACCAGAGATGCTAAGGAGGCCAGTTTTCTGGAGACCTGGCTGGGCCACCTAGAGCAAAAGTCTCCCACGTGACTGTCCAGACTTAAGTACGAATAATTCATTCAACTCGCTGTTCGACAACAGCAAGATGTGCAATCAAAAGTTTAGAAACTGTCAAATCAAGTTCACCTCATGAGAAGTGTATTTCAGGTACATTGTGAAATGTCACACTAAAGACAAATATCCGTGACTTTTTGTGAGGGAAGCGTGGCGTGTATTAACGTGGAGGCGTTCAACCTGAATTCCAAGCAGAAAGGTGAAGGCCAGGCCGGGTTTTCCCGCTCTTGCCGTTCTTCCAATTCTGAGACGAGAAGCGGGGAAAGGATGAAGACACCGCCATTTAAGGATGGAAAAAAAAAAAAAAGGCAATTGAATGCAGGATTACTTTCACAGCCTCATCGAGGTTAGCATACCTGTGAATGTACGTCCTGATGTACTGCGGCGCATCGTAGTTGACGACACATTTGACCCCGGCGACGTCGATGCCTCTGGCCGCCGCGTCCGTGCTAATCAACCTTCAAAAGCCAACGGAAGACGGACGCTTACAAATGAGACCGCGTATATGGACATCATGCTGGACATGGGGTGCATATTGTAGCGGGGTGCTTCACTGATCCCACAGGAAGTTTGAAAAAAAAACTCACAAAGGTCTACTAATGACGACATTGAAGAAATGGGAATGCCCGTCGGATTTTTCATACGCATCGTCCGAAGGGCGTATCACTCAACTCACCTGAACGTGAGAGCGAGATACGACGAGAGGCACGACGAGAGGCAAGTTGCTCATTAGATTGGGAGGCTAATCGCTATGAAAAATAGGATGAAACAGTCTTGCTTATTCTCTAATTTACTGCTTGTAGCATGGTAACGTTGTGAATAAAACATTCGTCACAAGTTGTAGTCGTGCTCATGTTCACTGTTGGTACAACTAACGATGACGTGCGTTTGATTATTTCGTCAAATTGATCGCAGATTACACATGCGGCGTCTTGGGAAGAGGATGTCAAGCCACGTCAATACTTAGCTGTATTCATGATTAGCAGTCAATTCATCTTTGCAGTGTGAGATTGGAAAAAAATACTCGCATTTTGTGGTCTGCTGTATTCATGATGCCACACGAGTACATCATATTGCGCTCCATTTATCTTGGGGACTAAACCTGCAGTACACAGCTGCTGAGGTCATGTTCATTGTTTTCAAACAATGACCCTTGAAACATTCGACTTTGGAGTTTCAGAATTCTGGATTAGGAATATCAGTCCAAATAGGAAAACGGGTCCCCATGATGAACATTAGTTATCGTGGCTTCCCATCGGGTAATCCGATGGAACCGAAAAACGGTTAACGTGAATTTCCAAACTCCTCAGGCCTGCTACGGAATTAGTTCCATTGTTGCAGCATTTGTTTATAATTGTATGGATATGTTGTTGTTTGTGTTACTATTGTCCTATGCAATTGAATAAGTCGACTGTTTCAGAATTGGAAATGGGGGACCTCTCTCAATGCATCACGGGACTCCTACTTTTCTGATCAACGAGTCCCGCGGGACTAAACTGTCAAATGATCACTGTTGTCCACGTCCCCGGTAAATTGCTCTTTCAGGCAATCGGGATGACTAACGCATCATTTCAGACGACCATGATTGACATCTATTTCATTTTGTGGATAAGCAAAGCAGGAATCAGGAAATGTGGAAGACGTATCAAGGGCTCTCGATTGAATGTGTTTTTAAAGTCGCTAACCGAGTGTGTGACGAGCGAGGATTGTGCATTCTTACAGGTGTAGCTTTCCTTGTTCAAATTCTTTCAGCGTCTTCTTTCTTTCTCTGGGAGACAGCCTCGAGGAGAACTCTGCGAACTCGAACGCCACCAAAGAGCTGGATCAGCAGGTGAAGTCTGACTCCGACAGACGGGAAAGATATTCACACACCAAATAGCACCGACGCTAACGCATCAAAGGGTGTTTCTGGCTAACCTGTGAGCCGTCATTCTGGAGTTAACAAAACAAAGAATGGGTCGGAGCTTCATGCGCAGGATCAAGTGAAGGATGAGCAGAGGTTTTTTGCTCAGCGTACAGGACAGGTAATACTCCTAGAGAGAGAGATATGTCAAAACAAAAACAAAAACCATCCAAGCAATTGATTCCGAGACGCACAGTTTGCCAATCCATTTGCATTTGCCTCCGTGCACAGAAAACTAACCGTCAGACTTTGGGGGAAGTCAAACTGCTCGGCTTCCTGCGAGTCCAGAGTTGGCTCAGGAAGGTGACGGCAACTTTCCGTCTTGGCAGATCTGAAAAGTCGCGGCTGATGGAGGCCCAGCTGCTGCAATTTCTCCGGATTTTGGGTGAGCGTGGCGGAGAAAAGCAGCTTCTGAAGCGGCATTTGAGGAGGAGACAAGCTATGATGGGGTGAAAGGGAGTCAAGGGTCAACACCAAACGTCAGCATGTCAACTTCATGAGATAGGACATCATTCTCAAGATATGGAAATCACATTGGTCGTCGTTTCAAACAAGGTCTCCGGGCGCAAAGAAGGTCTGGTAGGAAGCCGTCATTTGTGTAAACGACGTGGTCACTACGCGTTGACTTGAAGACCCAGCGCGTAGCGGACACGGACTGGCTGAAGCACAGGCGGCATCTGTTCTAATTGACAAACGCAATCTGAATCCCAATGAAATTACAATTGGATTCAGACTTTTTATTGCAACTTTGGCGGTGATGTGGAGCATTTTCATTCCGTTTGGGCATTCCGTTTCATTCTAATACAATGATACCTCTGCTCACGAACTTAATTGGTTCCCAGAAAGGGTTTGTGAGCCGAAAAGTTTGTCTTCCGAACATTTATTTCCCATAGGAAAGCATTAAAATGAGAATAATCCGTTCCCAGGTCCCCATAAACATCATTTTCGACGAAATAAGCCTTAACACTACACATAAATAGACCTTATTTTATGTATAATAAATGTGCTATTGTATTGAAATTAAAGAAATAAACTGTACTGTCTAATAAAGTGGTTTTATTGACCTTTGTGATGGTAGTTGATGGCTTGATGGAATGGAGTGGGAGGGGGAGGGGGGGAGTTCCGGTTTGGAAGGAGAGTCGCCTTCCATAAAGACTGGAGCTAACTCAACCTCCGGTGTGGCTTCTCTTCTTTGCTTCTTAGAAGGAGACTCTTTCGATCGTCATTTTCTTTCGTGTCTTCTTTGACTTAACACTAGCCTGTGGTGGGGTCTTTTTCGGTCCCATAATAGCAAAAGTACACTCAATATGCTCCAAAATGTCGAGCAAACACGTGAGCGTGCGTCAGCTTCTCGCGGCCGCCACAGGGGGGCGCTGTTCGACCGCTTGGTTTGGTTCGTCCGCCGAAAACTAGTTTGTCAGCTGAGATTAAATGCTCGCCAAATTAATGTTCGTGAGGCGAAAAGTTCGTGAGCCGAGGTATCACTGTACATGGTTACATGGATTCCAATGGTTCGTTTGACAGCGTGTATATTTTTTTTTCCAATTGAAATGCTTTGCTTACAGGCCACATTCAGGGTGGATGGAATGTCTTTTTTTGTTTTTTTTTAAAGCCTCCAAACCCGCTGCAGTCCCGCCTGGAGGCCCTCACCTGGCTGCTGTGACATACAAGGCTGCCTTTTGCCTGAAGATGTTCAGGGGTGTCCGGTCCGCCGCTCCATACACTGCCTTTTCCACTTGACTGAGCCAAGACTGACGCATGCCGTCAATCATCTTGTCCGCCTCATCAATAATCTGTGCCACATAATACAATACATCAGAACGGCAGTTTGAAAATAACAAAGCCTGGAATTGTGGCAACCTACCAGGAATCTGAGGTGCTCCAGACACATCCCCGAATCCTTGTTGATATGATCGACGAGTCGACCGGGAGTGGCCACCACAATGTCGGCTAGGCATCGTCTCATCCGGCCTCTGGAAAATAATGACGAACTCAAATGCATTTATAAAGCATGGGGGGGCATCTTGACAGCTCTTGAAGCGAGTTGGACGTTTCCCCATCACCTCTGTTCAGAAAGCGAAGCCGCCTCGGCCTCAAACGACTTCTGGCCCGTCAACATGACCACTTTCAGAGCGCTTCCCTCAGCGTATGTTGCAAAAACCTTGCAAACCTAGACGGGGCAAAGGAACAACCGCGTCCAGTCACGACAAAGTCAGCATTCAAGTCCCGTTTGGCCTCATTCACGTTGTTATTGGGGCAGAAAAACAAAACTTGTGAAGAAGACGACCTGCTGGGCCAGCTCTTTGGTCGGCAACACAGCCAAGGCGCGGACTTGGCATACCACCCTCTTCATCAGCACCTGACGGAAAAACAACAGCGATCGTTTCCTCCAAGCTCGAGTCAAACGGCTGCTCGACATTCTGATAACAAAAGTTTTCGTCCCATAATCGGAGTTGAGGAAGAGCGCAATCTTTATGGGGATTCCAAAACTGTGGTGGGAGATGAAGCGGCAAATTGTCATTGAAGTGCGCTTGATCAACACCATCGCGGTGCCCATTTGGCTTTACGGAGGCTCACCGTCACATTCGCACGCACGATCGTACGCGAACAGGGCACGTGTTTTCCAAAATGGCCGGAGGGATCGTTTTGACCAAGGTGGGGTGGCTCAAGGTTGCAAATTCCACCACGAGAACCACATACCAAGCTTACAGACAGATCGCGGCGGCTGCATATTGTGTCCGTCGGGATATCGTTCCCGATTTCATGACTACATGACGAGAGTAGTTAAGAGAAGCGGCGTGTCATGCGGAAAGGGAAAAAAAGAGGAAGAATTAGACAGCAGTACCGTATTTTCACGAGCATTCGGCGCACCGTGTTGTAGGGCGCAGTCTGAGTAACGGCTGCTATTTCTGTATTTTACACATACACAAAACGCACTGTATTATTGGCCGCAGCCAGGCGTGGTAAAACACACGCCAGTTTAAACATACGGCATGCATGCAGCACGCTAAAAATGCGTTAGCTTGAAGCATAGCGTAGCAGCATGCTAAGACATAGCTAGCATGCTAAGACATGCTAAAAACACGTTGGCTTGAAAAGCGTAGACAGACGCTAAAAACACGAAGCAAAACTGAGATCGCTTGTACTTTATTTCGCCATCTTACAATGTCCTCACGTTTTTCGATCAATCATCACCCAGAAATCCATCAAGGTCCTCATCTTCTGTATCCGAATTGAACAATTGTGCAAGTAGCGGTAATCCATCAAAAACGCCGGGTTCCCTCTCGTTGTCAGAGTCACTCTCATTGCCTCACTCACGTCCTCACTCACGGCCACTTACACGCCCACCCTTCACTGATTGGCGGACTGCTTTTCCGCATGCCTGTTCTCACTCACTGCCGCCTTTTCTCTGTATAAAAAGCGTGTCGCTCTCAGTCAGGCTTTGGAACTGGGCTCATATACTAGACGCGCGCATTATAAGGCGTCCTGTCCATTTTGGAGAACATTTCAGACTTTTAATGGCGCCTTATGCTCGTGAAAATACGGTACTTGAAATGTGCTGCATGGTGGAAGCAATTGCGCTCACTTGTATGACGGGGATGACGTAGGCCAGCGTCTTGCCACTTCCTGTGGGAGCAGAAACACAAACATCTCGGAGCTCGTAGCCACATTGTCCAACCAGCAGTCCGTTCTGCGCGCCCTCCAAGATGGCTGGGATGACCTCTGCCTGCACTGTGTGAAGAAAGGTCACGTGAGCAACGTGTACATGCTCAGGACTAAACGTGTTCCAAACAAACCTGGAAAGAAGTGCTGAATCCCACGATTGTGCAGCTGCTTTAGCAGCGACGCGCTAAGTCCTCTGACGTGGGAGCAAGGCACCAGTTTACTTTTCATGTCTCGCGGGATCACGTCGGGCTGAGCCAGCCACTGAGGCAGGACCCTATGAACCTGTGAAGCGGCAACGCACCATTAGGACAAAGTGGAGAAAGCTCCGCAACGAGCATTTGCTGTATTTGACATTGGGTTCTTCAAATGGCGTGCTTTCGAGTGTGACAGTCATTTACCGTGACATTCCACATACTTAAACGTGCCAATCATGGGCAAGAAACAAAGTGAGGACACGTTCCTTTGGACTTTTCCTACCCATTACGATTTGGAACATTAGCACCCGAGATGCTTTCGTGAGCATCAACAACTCACGGCACCTTTTGAACTGGTTTGTTTTCAAAGCCTCCCAGAACGGTGAAACCAGATGGAGAAGAAGAGTCCCCAAGGAGGTTTCTTTGGGGATGTTATCTTTTGTCTCTTCAACCTCTCCAGCTCCACCAATGGCAGCAGGCTCTGAAAGTCTATTCAAAACGACGCAGTCTGGAAAGGAACAAACCAACACGCGTGATCATGTTAGGAGGATGGACAAGCTTTGGAGATTTCAGATGCTGAAAATGGATAAAAAGCCAACACACACACACACACACCTGACTGGATATCGTTTTGCGTTTCATTGCCGACTTTCTCTCTTGGCTTCTCTTCATCCTCAACAGGCTCTGAATGAATATTGGCAGAAACATTTGCGACTGGATCCTTTGATTTTTTCTTCTTGCGTCTTGGGCTTTCTCGGCTGCCGACGTTGTCAGCTTTTCTTTTCTCTCTAACATCACGAAGATGCGCGTGTGGTTCCGAACACGGTTTTCTGTCCCCTGTGGAAGCTTGCTTCTGCTTCTCTTTGGCCTTCTGATGCAGTTGGGCAAGCAACGCCAGGGACCGGGACTCTTTTGAAGTACTTCCATCGAACTCGTCTCCAAAATACCTGCGTGAAACATTAACAAAACAGCAGAAATATTTGGTGTGTTTGAAAACAAATCTCAAATAAAGAAGACATCTTCGAGTTTTAACGAGATGCGTGAAAGCTAAGCAAGTTTCAAATGATCCTACAGCTGGACAATTCTTTCCCCACTTGGCTTCTATAAAAACGGGTGAAAGCATTTCCTTCAGCACAGGTAAACGGCAGAACTCAATAGCAGGGGACGGGACTTAAAACATCTCCAATTTCTTTTGTTTAAAACAAGACGTAACCACGGAGCCACCCAAGATTACGTCTGACTTCATGTTTACGAGATCATATTTCCAAGGTGCGCAACATATAAATTGGCACCATAAGGCTCATGCATGACAGATCATCAAATGAGCGCCTCGCTTTTCCCAGCGATGCTGTTATTCACAAAAACAACATTTGGATGATTTGACAAGAGTTGCCGCAACAGTCAGCAGAAACGAGTCTATGGACAAAACGTTTTAAGTACATGAAAGTCTTCTCGGAAGTACAAGTGCAAGAACCGAGCCCACCGGAATAATTAGCACGTGTCTACGGGGTGCGAATCCATTTGAAATATTGTACCCATTCCCAGCCGAAATAGAACCGGGATCAGTTCCGAATTCAACTCGGGCACGTTTCACCTGGCAAATTGGATCCACGTGTCACGAAGAACTCCTTAAGTTTGCTCAAACGAGGGTACCACATCAAACCCCTTTAGTAAGAGACCACTCATTCCTACCTGTTTACTTGAAACAAAGACATTGTGTCCAAATACGTAACTTTGGTGTTGTTCAACTGCTTCCCAACTACTTCCTCCTGCGCTTCTTTTTCTTCCTCCTCCTGCTGCTCCTTTGTTGAATTTTATATGGCGGCGAGAATAAAACAACTTTGGGTCAACTACCGCCACCTACTGGACTGGAGTGTTTTGCAGTCGAAAGGCAGGTGGCAGAATGAATTGCAGACATCGCGGACCTTTGCTGCATTCTAAAAAGGGAGCAAGTCGGACGTTTCCAATTTACGACTGAGAAGAGTGCACTCTCGAGCCTCCTTGAATTCTTGTTTTTACCGAGGAAATTGCCTTTAATATCCTCACTGACGAAATGAAACAGAAGCACTTGGAGGATAGGACCATTGTAATTCGACAAATGTTTGGAAAATGGTCTTGGCCCTGTCCAATGTCCAAATCTTCGCACTTCCACCCTTGTGCCCCTCAACTTCACCTTTTCTGTTGAGGGTACGACTATGAAGGCTGTCCCCAACCCGCTTACCAACCCCAAATTTCCTTTTTCGTGTCAATTGCGTTGTAGACAATTGTTGTCGAAACAATGACGGCCCATCCGCTAAGCTTACTGGATGTGGTTTCAAGAATGAAAACAGTGATAGGTTCCAGTGTTTTTTCCATTTTATTGAAAACAAAGTTTTACCAAAGCGGCTGAACTGAAGCAATTGCATTTTTTGTTGAGCATTTCTGTTTTGGAAAAAAAAATCTTCTCACTGGGGCCAGATGATTCTGGTGTGCAAATGGAACAATGCACAGTTTATACCTTGAGTGAAAGATATGACATGATTTTTTCAAAGGCTCTATTTTGATGTCTTTTGTTCAGCTCACTGAAAAAACATCATGTTCCAAGAAGGGATTTCTTGATTAGGAAGATGACAACACCAAACGTGGTGCTTTCGGGACATATCCGACATGGAGAGACTAACATCAACTCAATTATGTATTATCGAAAAGGAGTGGACAAGTGTTTGGTATCATGTGAAAATATTGTGTTTGGAACGGTTAAATTCTCTCCTCAGTTGCGCCATATGTCCATTTAAAATGGGCCCCCTCACAAAGCATTTTTGGTTTTGCCTAACAATCTGACCATTTTGGTGGACCCTGGCCATCTTGCAACGTGTACACACTGAAAAAGGTTTGTTTACTGCCATCAAAACATATGCGGGCCTTTGCACAGTCTCTCCAGTCTTGCCGCCTTTTTCTGTCTTTGTATTCTCCACCGACAGAAGAGCAATCTGCTCTTCCTTGACAACTGCTCCGTGCAGTTTCTTTATGCCGATAACAAAACCAAATGTGAACACTGAACAGTTTACAACATGAAAGCCGTTCAGGTCACATTTCCGAAATGTTTACAGATGACCCCAAAAAGCCACCCATTGTCATCACTCCGTCGAAAAACATTTGGGATTATGATTTTTTCACTTCAAACTATTTAGAACAAGCACTGCCCTCGTTCTCTTCAGCATTTCCAACATGTTTACAGTACACAGACTGTTCTGAATGTTCATTGAAACTTTGTAACTAGGTTTCCGTTGTTCAGTTGTTCAATCTTTGGCAGCGGAGTGAGTTCTTGAAAGAACTTCAAGCTTTGCAGTCCGTTTGTCAATGCGCGTCTCGGCTGCGGATGTCCCGGGTCCATTTAATCATCGTTTCTGGCGATCGATAAAGGAAGATGAGTTTGGAGTAAAGCTCTTCTTCGAGCTCCAGCTCTCCGGTCTCACGCACCTGAAATGGAATTCATATGTGTCAGTTGGAGGAGGAGAACGGCAAACGTTTGGTTTTTCAACGATATACGCATTGTGTTGTGTGCTGGGCATATTCTGTGTGGGGAAAATGGCATGTAAAAAAAAAAATGGATATACAGAGGGTTGATATAGGGCAGGGTATCAATTCATATTTCCAAAATGGATTCGATTCCAGGGCCCACTTTGATCACATTTAGGGTTAACTTGATTTTTGATTCCGTTCAGGATTTGGAGCACTACCAATTTTGTCTTCTGAGACAATGACATTCTGAGAGGAAGAAGAAATGCTGCAAATAGTCGAAACGTCTTGCTCTAACTTTAGTGCATTCGTAAAAATATGAATATTGACATCCGGAATCGAGTCCAATAGAGTTACATCAATCATGTATGTTTTATTGAACATGACCTGATCAAAACAAGACATAATGAAAATCGATTTCAACCACAGGGCAGGCTGTGGAAGTTTGGCTTCACGGTCCGTTTCGTCCACTCATGTCCTTCAAGTTCAAATCTCTGAGGTCTGCCCAAAACAGCATACATGACACAAAGGGAAGCTCTATTTATTGATGAGGTGATTTCGGAAGGCAGTTGGTGCCAATCAATTCGATTTTGGGGTTAATTAATGTAGAGGGAGATGAAGACTTTTGCAAGTTATACTTTGTCAAAAGAATTGGAAAGCCTTCTATCATCCCCCCACTTTTCAATAAAGTGCCACTCATGCAAAATCTGAACCAAAGACCCTATTTTCCGCACTCTAAAAACATTCCCATTTCACAAAAGCCAACAGTGCGCCTTCTAATCTGACGTGCCTTCTGTATGGATCAATATTCTGATTTCTTGGATGTGGTATTTTAAATATTCCGTCAAGCACTTGATCACAGCTGCAGCAGTTGTGCAAGCTCAACATAAATCAAGCCGCATTATATGGTATTCCCTTTGGCGTAGCGCCATCTAGTGGATGCATAGTTCAAGCGCAGACTTCTACTCTACAATGCGGTGCGCCCTATCTATGAAATTAGTAATTATTAATAAGCCATTCATTGAAAGTGCGTCTTATACTCCGAAGTGCCTTACAGTGCGGAAAATACGCTACATTTGCAACGGTGATGGTATCAGGACAAAATGTGCAACAGGAGTGTAAATATTTGTTTGGAAGGCCACTGTAATCCGAGACGACTGACCAGGAATATGTCCATACAAAGCTTGAGTATACGGTCCACGCACGGAAGCTCCTCAAACATGATGGAGTGCGAGATCTCGCTGAAGAAGCCTCGTACAAACTTGCCAATGACCAGGACTACAGACACGTACAGACCCATGATCCTAGAAAGATGGCGAACAAAGGAGAATCATTGTGTGAACGAGCCAAATGAACATCATGTCAAATGTCTGTCAACATCTCAAGTCTCCTCATTTCCCTCAGTCCCAAAAGAAAATCACAATTTAATATCAATTTAAACTCCTCCTCCTCACCTAGAAAGCCCTTCACCTCCGACCTTTCCTTTTGTTTGAAGTGCACATTTTGTGTTTGAAGCTCTTGTAAAGTGTCTTTGAGTATGACGAAGAGCGCTTTCAAATCAAATGTACCCTTATTATTATGATTATTATGTGTCCCAAATGAAGTTTGATGAAATGCAATATGTTTTCAGAAGATTATAATTTGATTTTGTGATATCTCAGATGTTTTTTTCCAATTTCTTCATCTGTCTTTTCCATGAACAGTAACGCAAATGCATCTTAGTCTCCTCAGAGTTGCTTGATTTGGGGGTCTTTGAAAAAATGGACTTTGGTCTTTTTCACCCAATCGGTCTTTACTGTCGACTCCAATGGAGAGAGCCTCGTTATTATTGTTATTGCAAGAAGTAAGCTTCAATACCAAGATGGGGCAGCCATTTTGGATTAATGTCATAACAGACAGAAAAAGACATACCGTCAATTCCGGACTATGAGCCGCTACTTTTTCCCCCAAACGTTCAACCCTGCAGCTTATACAGAGATGCAACCAATTTGTGTCCTTTTTCTAACGGCCGCCAGGGGGCGCTCGAGTAGAAAAGGTCAGATGAAGACCGGTCTTTATGACACTGTTTAATTCTGACACTGAGGACGGTGAAAATTAGAATGTATTTTTAGAATCAGTATCTTTTACCTTTGTCAAATGATATATTTCCACATGATATTATAAAACGGATTTCATGTTACCTCTAATTTCCTTTGTTACAATCATTGTGCATGGGTACAACCATCGTTTGGAATTGGATTGAAACAAGCTTGCAATCTGTGCAGCAAAAAAAGGGGTGACGCAAAGCTTTGACGTTAGTTCAGCACTTATTGAGTCACTTTGATTTTCTCTCCGTGTGTATTTATTTCGCATTTTCGAATGATGATTCTGCCTGTTACCATCATAAATGAACATCCTTCCAAAACAAAAACTGAGACTTCAGCGCAAGATAGCAAAATGACAAATTCAAAACGGGATAAAACAATTCAAAGCAGTCATTTCCTCCACGGTATCGACATGTTGTTTTGTAATCATGATCATATATCCGCTCGAAAATGATTCCCACGCTGCGTGTGAGTAAGCTTTGCTCACCCGTATCCCGCCAGGAAGCCGAGACTGGGCGGGCTGACTTTGTCATTGAATACAATCATGGACAGGACCCCGCAGGAGGAAGCGGCGCAGCCCTCGATGGCAATGTCCCACCACTCCTGCTTGCCGCTGGAGTTGCGTGGATTGTCGCTCATCAGGGACAGGGTTATATTCTGGTACCTTTCTCCATTCCCTACAAGACATCGACAACAAGGTTCAAATCGACTTTCTTGTCTTTCCGCTCCAATAATGTTAGCGCGATGTCCCATGAAAAATAAAAATGGCCAAAAATAAGGTGAAGAACTCTTCCAAGCATTTCTTTCAGAAAAATATGTCAAGTAGATAATTCATTCTAAATAAAGAAGAGTTGGAAAAAGTGTGAGCGTGAGTGGAGGTCGTTGTCTTCTCTCGATATTTGCGTCTGCGTGCGTGCGTGCATCCAGACCGGGGCGATAAAATCGATCGTTTTTTTTTTCTCCATTCCTTTTGACAGGGCACTCTGTCAGATGTTCCCTCGCAGGTGATGACCTGGTCCACCAGGGCGAGTCAACCCATAAAAAGTTGAAAGAAAATGTACGGAGCCAATATGTGTGACATATTGATTTGTTCTTATTTATGGATAGAATTGAAATGTTTGTGTGACCTTCATATAGTTGAGTGGCTGGTTTGGCCTCTGCTCCGTTTGGGGCACGAATATAATTTGGAAACATATTTGGAACATGTCTGGGAAAAAAAGACAAAATACAATTGAACAGTAAATGACAGCTGGATTAAAATGAAGGTGAATAAGCTCGCAAACATATTTTGAGTTTTCAATGCCATGCAATGCAAACCCTACACTGGCTTGGTGCGATTGCCCAACAGAAGAGAAGCCAGGTCGGCTCTCACGGGGTTCCCGGGTTCCAGGTCAACGGAATGTTTGTCAAACGTGTGCTCCACAGTCCCTCCTTTTCCCAGGTCCCTGTTCAGGGGGGGGGGAGGAAATTCCAATATGAATCAGCCAAAAAGGAAAAGGCTATGCAACAGGGTAATATGATGAAGGCAAACTCAAGCTTTGACACGTTCAACATATCCTGCACTCTTTAACACGTGGCCACAAATGTGACGACGCGACGACAAGTAGTGGCGTCGATTCCCCAAAAATGGGGGTGTCACATTTTGATAGCTGCGGCCTCACTCGCTCCACGGAAAGTCTCGGAACAGAACAGCACTCGAGTGTTGTGATTAGATCAAGATGGCCCGTCTTCTCCGAGGCACCTGTGAAATTGGGGACTATGGCACCGCTAGTTTTGGGGGGGTTTTCTCTTAACTCATTCACTCCCAAAGACGTCTTTAAACATCATTTCAGACTTGGTCTAGAATTGGCTGCTCCTGAAGGAGTTCATTTTTCCAAATGACAGAATTCCGTGGTGCCGACCGAATCGGGTCTTTAAGCTCGGGTCTACAGCAAAAAAAAAAATCAAGCTTTTAATGTCACCATTCGAGGGAGGTTTGGACAGAGAAAGAAACAAACAGATTGACACCATAAAGTACATTAAATCCACCGCGTCATGTTTTGTAACAAGAAGAGAAAATACTTTACCGTTGGAAATTCCAGGACAGCCGCAACGTGAGATCAGAAGGACTTGCGAGCAGTTCTTTGATGACTTCCTGTCTGCTGGGTGGACTGATTCTCCACACCGAGCCCGAACTGCCTTCAATCATGGCCGTCACAACATCCTCATAGCCATAAAGGGAAATGAACTGCATGGCCACCTACAACAAATGAAAAGAACGACCAAATAAAACCCAATCCAGTACTTCAAAACAATCTTTGAAGAGCATATGCGTGTAATTCTTCTAACGTGGAACAGTTTCATCTTGACATTTGGGACCTTTTCCTAAAACAGGGTTCAAACGCAACCTGTCTTTTCTTCCGGCCTCTTCTGCTTGGCAAATGGTCGTTCGTCTACAGCGAACAAAAGCGCTCACAGGGGTCACCTCGTTTACCGACTGAGGACTCGGCATCAGTTGAGCCAATTCTCAGCATCTTGATCAAGGACAACTGAACATGGTCACGGGGGGGTTGAGGATTGTCCCTGCGAACTTTTGGTTCGGGAGACCACCATTTGATCATCAAGGGTAAGACACTCCCACAGCAGCGCGATATGGTTAGCTGCTTTTTTTAAACGGCCCAGTGTTAACCACATCATTAGGTTCAAACATCACACTTTACATTCCAGGGAATGACGAAAAAAGGTTTGTTTGTCAAGTCAGCGGTTTTAGTAGAAAGCACAAAACAGTAAAACTAAGATCAAGTCTGAGTCATGCTGGACAAAAATCCTAACGCACCGCATTGTTCCCAAACTTTTGGCCGAGTTTTTCATATTCTGCCTCTGTAAAAGGTTGGATGGACTGCTGCTGGACACTCATGGTGAAGAGGGGCTGCGGACACACACAAAAAATAGACACCGAAATACAACTAGAAATGTCATTCGTGTTCAAAACAGTAACAGATCATATTTGGATTTTCCCAATCCAAAATATCACGTTTTCAGCTCATTTACTTTGTTTTGTACAAAAAAAAAAACTTCATTATTTAAAAAAATAAGAAAAAAAAGAAATGGACATCTAGAACCCATAACATAAAGGGGAAAAAAAATAAAGCTTTGTGTCTATAGATATTTCCCCACTCATCAAAAAATTGTGCTTACATAGATTTCAATCGTCAAGTGTGAACCAATACCAGTATTCCGCATACATTTTACACTTGAAATAAGTAATAAATACCGTAAATTCCGGACTATAAGCCGCTACTTTTTTCCCAAACTTTCAACCCTGCGGCTTATTCAGTGATGCGGCCAATTTGTGTCATTTTTCTAACGGCC
Source organism: Hippocampus mohnikei (assembly GCA_026261675.1). Lineage (NCBI taxonomy): Eukaryota > Metazoa > Chordata > Actinopteri > Syngnathiformes > Syngnathidae > Hippocampus > Hippocampus mohnikei. Next base: position 1,286,552 of record JAKGUB010001031.1, on the reverse strand, counting down.
GCCAGGGGCGCTCGAGTAGAAAAGGTAAGGTGGAATATATGCGTGGAGGAAGACTGCAACTTCTTGTCTTGTGCATCAATTCAATGAGCGTGAACATACCCTCATCGTGGAAAATGCAAAAAGAAAGGCAGATGACGCATTGCTATTCTGTTGCTAGCGTGTTGTTAGCATGTTGCTAGCGTTTTACTGCCGCGTCACAGACAGGCACCATTTGGGATGAAAGTTAGATTATTATTATGATTGTTAAGTTATATGATGAAAACTTTGAAAACTCTCTCTTTCTTTGTAAATATGTTTACATGTTTTAATGTGGGCACATGCAGCTTATATACGGGTGCGGCTTGTGTATGTACAAAATGGGTTTTCCTATAAAAATGTCGTGGGTGCGGCTTATAATCAGGTGCGCTCTATAGTGTGGAAATGACGGTAGAAGCAAATAAATGGAAGCACAGACAGGTGTCCATGCTGCTTACCTCATATCCTCCTAGTTTGACGGTAACAGTGACATCAATGGGGTGGTTGACCACACCCACTACAGATCTGACCAATGAAATGAAGAGCAGGGGAAACCATATGATGCACACTAAGAAGATGATGATGAGTCCACCCATTCCATATTTCACCATCTTCTTTTTCTTTTGTCCTTTCGGCTGAATTCATTCCCAGTGAACAGACATATTTCAGACCGTTTCATAGGTTGCAGAGGCATGGCAACCAAAACAGCCCCGTAGCATCGACAGCAGGGGTCGGTCACCAACTTTTGGGAAACGGAGAGCCACTTGTTGGCTACTGATTAGTGGGAAGGGCTGGCCGTTTGACACGCTCCTTTGAAAGAAGAAATGTGCTCAAATAACCTTTGATCACAGTCACCTTAAATGTTCACATCATTTACAATGTATGTGAAGACATTGCTCATGCTATGACGAATTCTATCAATAATTAGGAAAGAGATAAATATCAATCTGCAAAACTCGATGACTATAAATATCTGCCAGTGTTGACATTTTCAAATGATTATTTCCACCACATCGCCCTGAGATCACAATGTCCGATCACGAGTGAGCCATTTTTGCAATGGGTCCGCATTGACGACCCCTGAGATTAGGAGCCTTCGGGAACTTCAGGGTGACAATCGGTGACATTCCGCGTGCCGAGAGTTTCTAGAATCATCTCCTCTTTGTGTTGCGGGTAACAAAGCAAATAGTTCCTAATTCAACTTTGTCAATCGATTGAATGTTATTTTTACCGGGCAACAACTTGAACACTCCTGCCGTTGTCCGAAAGCTGATGAAGTCGGGCTTACCTTCTCGGTCTCACGGCTGCATTTGATGATGAAAATGTTTGCATAAATGTCCTCCACACACATCCAATTGGACAGAGACAGAGTGGTATCCGTCCAAACCCAGTCCATTACTGCTCGCAGCTCTACAAGGAAAGGAACTAGCCGAAAACTACACACACACACACACACACACACACACACACACTTATTGTTGAACTCAAAACACTCCTTAAAAATGCTGTGATGTACAAACAACATCAAATCATTGAAAGATTCAGGATTGCATCGTGGTCATACCCTTGGAAGAGAAACAAGTTGAGGTGGGTGTAGGTTTTGGTGAGGAAGTTGCCAAGAATACGAGTAGGGTACCCGCAACGGATCTGGTACGCCGACAGGCCAAAGTAGATGCACTTGACAAAGTACCACAGCTGGGCCACAAAATTCTGATTGAATCTCCTACAAATGGGAAAAAAAGTCGGAGCAACATGAAGAAAATAACGGAACAACCACATTTGTTTTGTTACCATGTCAGCAGGAAAATGTTCGATTGAAATTCACCTTTCAGTGACAGCAGGTAGGATAAAGAACATCCACAGATGTATCCCAAAGACAAGAACAACCTGGGATAAGAGCAAAACCATGGTTAAAGGCATTTCTGAATCCGTGTTCATGAAATTCTTATTTGCGCGGACAGTGGAACAAAGGTTTGGGTGATGAATCGTTCCAAAAACACGGACTCAAATTAAAATCCAATTGTAGGAAAACGGAATCAATACAGCATCTCCTACAGGAAATGATGTCAATCCCAAAAATAATAACTGTGACAGTTCGGAAGAGAATCCGATTCTACAAATGTAAACTCAGATAAAAGTAGACCCAAAAATATTTATTTACAGCCAAAAATGGCAAAAAGCAGACAAAGTACAAACAATGACGCTGGTAGACACCTCAGGAGAAAACGAGAGAAAGCAAAAGCACTTGTCAGCACAAGGTAAGGACAAAATACAAACAAAATGAGCTGTCATCAAAGGACCAGCTGACCCAATCGTGAAAATACCAAAACCAAGAGTCATCATAAACACAGGCAAACTACTTACAGAAAACCGAGAACCAAGAACGGAGAATGAGAAGACAGAGCAATATCGACAACTTCTAGTAAACAGCCATTGAACAAATTGGCTGAGCAAAGTGTAAAATGATCAGGCAGTCAGTTGTCATCTGGGATGTCCTTAAACAGTCCGTGTTCCAAAGAGGAATCGGTGCGCAGCAGGAAGGAAGGAAGGAGCTGAACACCATTGCCACTTGCTGGGAACTCAACAGAACGGAATCAGGACAGTACTGCCCCATCAATGGACGCCTTTTGGCACATTATCTGGCTTGGATGGGTGAGAAGAGTGCAAGGGAAGAAGAGACGGATCCAGAATCCAAAAGCGAGGAATCCACTGTCACTCCTCCAGACCGTACCCTTCCCAATTGACCAGATACGGGATACAGGCTTCTCTGCAGCACTGGAGCGCCGCAGGGGACCGTTCTGGCTCCATTCCTATTCATCCTCTACACCTCGGACTTCAGACACACCACTCCAAACTGCCACCTTCAGAAGTTCTCCGATGACTCTGCGATTGTAGGCCTCATGACAGAGGGAGACGATCGGGAGTACAAGGGACTGACGAAGGACCTTGTGGACTGGTGCCAGCAGAATCACCTCCAGATCAACCCTAGGAAAACTAAGGCGTTGGTTGTGGATTTCTGCAGGACACAGTCCTCACCTGTAGACTGTAAATTTCCCCAGTGTGGGACAAATAAAGGATATCTTATCTTATCTTATCTTATACTTCTGTCCCTGCGCCTAGAGTCCAAAATTTCTCTCGCCGTCTACATAGGTTCGCCGTCAATCACCCGCGGAGGAGGAAGCAGGGTTGGGGGAATCACCAGGGGGCTGGATGCCATGGGTTTTAGCAGGATAACCTGGAAGACAGGTGGACCTTCATGGTGGGTGCCTTGACGGAAATGGGGTTGACTAGGGCTTCCATCTCGAAAAGGTCCTGTGAAACTTGTGCTATGTACCGGCCAGATGTCAATCCTGGGTAAAAGCTACACCTTCTGCCCTACTATGGCAACGATCCGTAATGGCCCCATTTGCAAGAGGCAGTGGGTGACGGTGTGGTCTCACTCCAGACACATCAATCAGAGTTAAAATGATAAGTTCTAAACGTTAAATATAATGATAAATTAGAACTAAGTTGATAAATAGGGAAAGGTATGGAAATATCCATTATGAATACAAGAAAAATTGACACAAGAGTGCCAGGGTGTGTATATATATAAATCCGATACACAGCAAAAGTTGTAAAAATATCATGGTTAAGGGTAAAGCATGAGCCTTAATAGAGACTTCTATCTTCTTATTCACTTTCTTTTCTGATTGATATAAAAACTATTTATTAGATATAAACACATAACACGGGGTAGGACTAGATAAGTTCTTTACTTCTTCCTATTCCCTTGAACATAACTGTTTTAATGATGACTGTGCTGAATGATGACTGATTTCTCTTACCTTATTATTACTGTATATGTTTTATGTTATGTTCAATAAAACCAAACCAAACCAAACCAAAACCAAACCAAACATAAGATGAGATGAGATGAGATATCTTAGGACTGACAGTCTACAGCAGCGAGATTGGGGGGGTAGAAAGAAGAAAAACAAAGTGTTGGCACTTTGACTCTATGGATCCTCCACAAGCGTAGCTGAACCGATGGTATCTCAACCAGCCCCTCCTGTGATGGGAACAGCGATGGTTGCTCTCCATATGCAGCCATGAAGGGAGCCTGCCCTGTGGCCGACCAGATGAGTGTATCGTGTGCAGACTCAACGCATGGCAGATGGATGGCCCAAGACGTGGGTTGATGGAGGCGCACGCATCTTAACACAGATTCTAGGTCTTGAATTTTTTTCTCTCCGTTTGTCTGTTCGATTGGGGGGCGGTATCCGGATGACACGCTCACCATGGCTCCCAGAGCTTGACGGAAACATCTCCACACCTGGGAGACGCATTGTCAGTCAGACACAATGTCTGCCGGGATCCCCATGAAGGCAGAATATGTGATTCGTGAGGAGATTGGCTCCAAGGCAGATAGTAGCTTGGACAGGATGATGAAGTGAGCCGATTTAGAGAAACGCTGTCGTGCGAGGTAGTGACAGGTCCAATAATGAGATGGCAGTAGCAGGTTGTGCGCCACCAGAGAGAGATTGGTGGCAGTCGCAGGGACGTACGTCGCCGGAACAGGGACGAGTGGCCACCGCAGGAACGAGCGCTGCCGGAACAGTGACAAGTGGCGGCCGCAGGACACGCGCCACTCTAGCAGGGACGCGTGGCAGCCACGGCCAGGATTTCAAGGCGCAGCTGAGGTGTCGAGGGGATCCAGCTTGGTGGCCTACAGGCTTGCATCTCTGATTTTTGCTTTGGTTTTTCAAGCCGAGATCTCCAACTCTCACTGGAATGGTTCACCGCACAGCTCTACTTTGAATATTGTGGAACAGGGGTAGGAAACTCTCATCCTGCCTGTTTGAGATCTCTCCCTACTCCAAACACACCCGATTCAATTGATCAGGATCTTTTCAGGCTTCCACAGAGCTTGGTGATGAACTGATCGCTTGAATCAGGTGTCTTGGAGTAGAGAGAGATGGAAAACCGGCAAGATATGGCTCTCGAGGAACCTGAATTCCCCACCACTGCTGTGACTGTTCACAAAAAGACATTTTGGGGATGTCCTTACTCCAATTTGACAGTGCTTTGATTTGACAATCGCAGAGATTTACAATCTCACATAGGGTAAATGTCAGGACAATGTTCAAGACACTTGTTTTTTTACTGTACAGAGTTTCTTGACTTCTTCAGAATCAAACCACGGGATGTAATCATGACGTGAATAATATGAACAGGCGAACTGAACCTGGAAAATGAGTTTCCCCAAGACAGCCTTACGCAGGTACAAAGCTCTGTCGATGATCATGGTGGTGAACTGTATGAGAAGCATCACCAGAAATGCTTCGGGAACTTGGTCCTCTGACAAGGTGGAGGCAATATCAGCTGCCGCGCTGTGTTTCTAAGGCCAAAAACACAAGATTAAGTCAGAAATCTTTTGCTTGTATACTATACTGGACTGGACTGGGTGGTGAGTGGAGCAGCAAATCTCAGTTTTTCATGGAGAAAGCTTATTGACAATTTGTGCCTGCTTATTCAAAAATTTAGGGGGGGTTCAAAAATGTTTTCATTTCAATGCATTTATGTTATCATGAGCGTCAATTACATGCGTTTTTTTGTTGTGGACGGACCTGATATATATATAAATATACACACACACACACACACACACACACACACTCACACACACACACACACACACACACAAACACACACACACACACACACACACACACACAGTGGGGAAGGGTTGCCTCGGAAGTGCTTTCTGCCTGCAGTGAGCAGACTCAGAAATAAGCAGGGTGAAAAAGATGGATGGAAAACTTTGACTCACCCCAAAAGCCCAAAATCCAAAGACGATGACGATGAAGTCGACAACATCAGTCAGGAACATGAGTGCGTAGACATCAGTGGCCACACGATAATCAGCTTGGAGAGCATCAAAGAAGAAACCCCGAACGGGCTTTAAAAGTCCCCCGATTCTGGCCAAGAGAGAGAGGCAGACGTGTTACACTTCTTTCCAAATGTGAGCTCCATTTCTTTGCAAATTTGCAAATATTTTCATTTGGCATCAAATGTTCATTCTGACACAATATTGCTATTCATTATTTTGAGGTGCTGTATTTATATTTGAATATGATACCAAGCAAAGCAGCATTCTTTGTAATACAACGCCACATGCTGAAAGTGAATTCAAAGTCCAGCATCGTTGCTTGCCCTCTTGTAGTTGCACGTTTTGGGGTGGTGCTCAAAGGCCTTCCAAATAGATTGTTGTAGCTGGAGTCTCCAGTCACGGAATAGCTTGACAGCTTATAAATTGTGTGAACTAACCCGCCGACGAATGCTTGTTGTAGCTTGCGTATGCCAGCCTGTATGCTATTGTTGGCTCGCTCTTTCCTTCTGACTTTCCTCTTCCTGGTCCTGAGGTCTTTGCTGGGTTCCGCGTTCTCAGTGGGGGGCTTCGCTGGAATGGTCATAACATATCAAACAAACAAACAAACAAACAAACAAACAAAAAACAAATAGAAACAAATAGCAGACAGGCAAATGACATTCTGGAATACTGTCTGACCAAGATGACGGTTATGTCGCAACAAAATGGACGTTGCTCTGTCCAAGTACCGAGCAAGATGAACTCAAGTCCATGAACGGAGTCAAAATGATCACAATCCTGATGTGTCGCAAAAGTCAACTCCTAACAATGAGGACAAATGTCATACATATAATTGCTGAGAGTAATCATCTGATACATTTTACGTGTTTATCTGGAAAGAAAACGACATCTCTACGCTGTCTGTTAACTCCTTCACTCCCAAAGACGTTTTGATACGTCTTTTCACAATTGGCTGCTACTGAATGAGTTAAGTCCAATTCCACACTGCACAAACCTTGAGAGGTCTGTTGTTTGGGTTTCTTGCGGAAGTGGAGGCCACTGCTCTTCTGTGGGATTCCCTCCAAGACCTCTTCTCGGCTTCCACTAACATCTTCCCTTTTCAGCCTTCTGGAAGGAATCAGCCCTGAAACACTTTCTTGTCTGTCCAGGGATGCTGCCGAGTCGGCTGGAAAGAGCTGGACAGAAACCTACGGTAGTTAAACGTCTTCGTAAAAAAATCCAGTCAAGTGGTCCACGTCGGTCATAGTTTTGAGTTGCTCTTATTCCGACGTACCTTTTCGTGTTGTTCCAGGTCAGTGAGATTGAGATTTTCTGTGGTAGACACCGAGTTCAATCGGTCGTCCTTGTGTTTGCCTTTTTCCTCACCGTCATCACCTGTTGAGTTCCTTTGTTCCACCAAGGGGTCTTTGTGGTCCCACAAGCCGTAACGCTATTGTCACACACAATACATAAAGATCGCGTGAGAGCAACACTTGACATTCTTTACATACAAGACAAGACTGCAACTTCTTGTCTTGTGCATCAATGAAATGAGCGTGAACATACCCTCATCATGGAAAATGCCAAAAGAAAGGCAGATGACGCAGCTTTCAAACTAAAAGCAATCCAGCTGTCCGATCAAGAAGGAAACAGAGCTGCTGCACGTAAACTTGGCATAAACGTATGTAAAAGTATGTTCTTTTAGCAGACCTGTTCTACTGCGTTGCTATTCTGTTGCTAGCGTGTTGTTAGCATGTTGCTACAGTTTTACTGCCGTGTCACAGGCACCATTTGGGAAGAAAGTTACATTATTATTATTGTTAAGTTATATGATTAAAACTTTGAAAACTCTCTCTGTGTACCGTCTTTCTTTGTAAGTATGTTGACATGTTTGAATGTGGGCACATGCGGCTTATTTGTAGGTGCGGCTTGTGTATGTACACAATTTTTTTTCAGTCAGATGTTACATCATCTTAACATGATGTTTCCATTGCATGAAACAAGCCACTCTCACATCTGCATTATTTTGACCACATATGTGCACCATTTAAATGCGTCTGTGGTATCACCTGTATAGTATGCATTCAAGTTGAAATAAAAAAGAAGAGGCTTCTCTTTTTCAGAGGCTTGTCTTGCTTTGCCTCGAGTCGAGCCGGGTTTAAAATCAAAAGATGAGAACGAGATCAGCAATCAACATTCAGGCTTTAATTTCGAGGCAATTTCCAACTGGATCTGAAACTCAAATTTGAACGATGAGCAATTGATTTTCCAGTTCATCTTCCATGTCGTGTTGCTGATAAAGGTTTTAGTATTACGAGAGTAGGACAGATTGAATCCTTGATGCATGGTAAAAAAGATGCCTCGACTTGGTGAGGAAAAATGTTAAAATTCCAATAAGCGCCGACTCACCATGAGCAAAGATCTATGGAAGAATAGAGCCAGGAGCTGAAGGAGGTCATATCTGATGTAGGTGTCCGTCTTCTCCACACCCAGGATGCGAGGTGGGAAAAAAGGCTTGTCTTCATTTAAGGTGGTCTCATAAACACTGTTCCAGGGGAAAAATCCAAACTGGAAAAGGTATTTGACCACCACCATCACCTGCAAAGACACGTAGACATCCAGACATGTTTCTTTGTTCATCTAGTTCCTTTCGAGGCCACCACACCACGTCAGCATGAATGGATGCATTTGTTTCAACTGCAACCTGACTTATATGTGTCATCACTTTTCTTTGATGTTGTGCCCCCCACCCCATCATGTTCAATGACAGTTTTTCCTCAGTCACTTTGGTCAATTTCTCAGATCAGAATTGAAATTCTCCAAACATCTTAAATCTTCACACCATTGCGTCATTTGTGCACTTTCTCATTTCTTGGTTTCTAATCTGCAAAGATGTTTGATTCCACGTTTGTACGTTGAACTAACTATTGCTGTTCATTTTCAAGAGGGAAAATGGCAGTTTTGAAGAAGAGCTCCATGAACCTGCCGCACATGTTTTTGAAATGTGGGAGGAACCCGGAGAAAACCCACGCAGACACAGGGGAGAATATGCAAACTCCACACAGGACGGCTGGAGCCATAATCGAACCCTGAACCTCTGCGGCGTGAGGCCGATGTGCTCACCGGTCAACCACCAGGGGGGGGTCGCCCTTGATTAAACATGTCTGAGGTCATAAGGCTTGGTGTGGTCAGTTGAAATCAATACAGCTTCCCCCATAAATGTGATTAGCCACAACAAATTGGTGATGTAGCAAGGGGGAAATACATTTTCAGACAGGGCCAGGTCGCTTTCAATTGTAATTGGTCCTAACTCGTTCAGGACCAGCCCATTCTAAACCAAGTCTGAAATGATGTCTAAAAACGTCTTTGGGAGTGAATGAGTTAATAAATGAAAAAAAAATCACAATTTCAAAACTGCATAGACAGATTGTTTTTTTTTTTTTAGACATGACATACCTCTGTGTAGACAATGGCGGTCATCCAGAATTTTTTAGTCGGTCTTGGAACAGTCAACATAGCCCACAGAAAGACCAAAATGGGCAGCACGAGCGATATCACAGAGGCACTGACCACGTGATTCAAAACGATGATGAAATAACAAACGAGGTCCGAGTTGGCTGCCAGCAGATTGTGCGTGGCGAACAAGAGCTTCAGCGTGCGGTTCTGGTTGTTGTAGAACGTTATGCTCTCTTCCAGCTCTTCAATAAAGAAGTGCCTAGGGGGGGGACAAAACACAAACGGGCGGTCGTCACTGTCATCCTTCAGTCAACGAGAAAACGCAAACATTTAGTTCCCAGCAAAGCTTTTCACTGAGAGGAAAAAAAAAAATCGCAAGAGTACAAGATTGACTTGAAAATGATGCGGTGAGGGGGGTTGCACTAAAACCAGAAAGAACTGATTTGATCTTTATCCCCCCCCCGCCCCCAATATCAACATAGGCTGGAGGCCATTCGGAATAATCAGAACAATTCTGCTCACGAAGACGACCGGTAATGGTTCCTGGTGAAGAAAACAGACTCCTATCAAATAAAAGGGAACACAAAATATTGAGCCCGATGTTGACCGTTGCCTCCGTCTCATCCAGACATCATGAATTCCAAATAAGCTCTTATTTGCACATCAAACAATATCTCCCCGCCCCCCCTCGCAAACGAGCATTTGCTCTGGAGCAAATTTTTCAAGCACCTCCCTGAGGTGGATCAAATTTGCTCCAGTGTAAGCTGTTTTCGGGCGCTACGCCGGAGCAAATTTGCACGTGTGAACGCTCTACTGGCGCAGCGCCGGCGTAGCACCGAAGCAAATCTTGCCGTGTGAACACCCCTCTAGTGATGGTCAAATGAAGCCCCATGAAGCCCCATGAAGCTTTGCAGCCAATTGGTTTGCACATGTAGCGAAGCTTCACGGTGCATTATACTCTATGGCGCCATCAAGTGGTCCAGAAGCCCAACAGGTCAACAGTGTTAAGAATTCAATGGCTGATCCTGCACCTTCAAAGGCTGGGCCGTTTTTGTTTGGGATGCCTGGGATCCGTGTGTGTGTGTGTGTACCTGTCTCCAAGCACTTCGCTCGCTGTTCTGGAGTGTCTGTGTTGTATAAATTGGGAATCAGGTGTCAAGTCGTTGCTGTCCAGCGGGACTTCAGGACTCAAGAGCTTTGCTGTGCTGTCAAGTCGCGGTCGAGGAGGAGACAAGTCTTCCATAATCCGGGTCTCCTCCAAGAGGCTAGTGGAGTCGAGCACACAGAGGCTACGTTCAAATGAAGCAAATAAACAATCAAGCATGCTCCCCCCCACATCCCACACTAACCTGTATTGATTTGAGCGCTCTGTCTCAGTTTGTCTCGCATCGGCATCCGTCGTGAGGTCATCACCGCCTTGAGACCGACCAGCCATCGAGCCTGCTGGAGTGTGCGAAGGCTGCCAACATGGAGTTTTCCAGGAAGCAGAGAGTATTTCAGCCAGATCTGATTACAATAGGCTTGCTTTGAGATCAATTGTCCAGAAATGGCGTTTACTTGCTGTATCTTGTGGATGAAGAAGTAGCGTTCGTTGCACAGAACAGCCGACGTTTCTCGATACTGTTTAGTCAGCAGGTCGAGCCACTGGGTCAACCCATCCATGATCGCCAGTAGTACGGCCCATAAGAAACAGATGATGTCCAAGATCCTCTGAACAATCTCTCCATGGCCTGCGGAACATAGACAGATAGAAAGAGCGCGGGAGAGGAGTGGAAGAGAAAGGGCATCGTGTTAGAGAGAAGACAACGCTTTCAAAACAAGCTGAGGCCAAAACCGTGAATTCTCAACAAGCTAAAATGTTTGAAATAGGACTTGGAAAATGCAGCAAACACATTGGAGGGCATACAAAAGGAGCCATTTTGTTTGTTTTTATCATCAAGTGTCTTTTTTCAGGTTGACAAGTGGTGATTTCATTGCTATTTAAAACCAACTATGGACGCAAGTGTATGCAATATGGAAGAGCACTTTAAAAATAACAAGAACAAGAAGAATAATACAGGGATGAAAATTCTTTTAAAAATTTCTCTCTCTCTCTCTCTCTCTATATATACACACACTGATTGAAACCGGCGAAATCACATCTGCAAAAACTTCACCAGGATGACAAAGAATGTCAGATTTATTCAACTTAAATCGCATATGCATAATCATATTGTGGAATGTATCCCAAACGGTCTCAATCAAGAGGGCGCATCTGGTTTTTGTCGAGAGAGGAATGTTTTACTTGATGAGGCAGGAAGGCAAGATCATTCGTAAGATGGAGCGAGGAGATGCAAAAATAAATATCAACTCACCAGACTCCTCTGGCTCCTTCAAGTGAGAATCTTCAAACACATCATTGTCCTCTGAACCTGCGGAAAGAAACAGCATTGGCTTTGCATGACTCAGAACATTTGGTTACTTTCCCCTTTTGCCATAGTGCCTTTCAGATGGGAACACAGTCATGTCCTGTCCCTTGATTATTTGACCGATCGTTCATAACAATCCAAATTTGTGATTGGTAACAGACATGAAGATGCAGAATCCATTTAATACGGTGAGGAGAACGTTTCTTGACCCTGAACCCTTTTGGACATCCACGCTGGGCCCCCCTGCAAGATGAAGGTTGGATTCTCGACTTCGATTGTACAGCGACGCATGCACCCCGTTATGCCCGTTCGACTTGTGCAAAATCTAGAAAAAATTCTAAATGAAAAAAAAAAAACCTTCACTCAGGCGCAGTTAGACTCGGTCTTGCACTAGACTTGTGCTGAGCATGAAAACAGGGCAGGGCCCATCATGCTCTTTCTAAATGCATAAAAAGTATGTCGACAACGTTGAGATTTGCATGTTGGCTTGGCCCAGAGCTATCCATCCATCTTCCCAAACGCTTGATCCTCACTAGGGTCGCGGGGGGTGCTGGAGCCGATCCCAGCTGTCTCCGGGCAGCAGGTGGGGGACACCCTGAATTGGTCGCCAGCCAATCGCAGGGCACACAGAGACCAACAACCATCCACACCTAGGGACAATTTCAAGTGTTCCATTAACCTGCCATGCATGTTTTTAGAATGTGGGAGGAAACCGGAGTACCCGGAGAAAACCCACGCAAGCCCAGGGAGAACATGCAAACTCCACACAGGGAGGCTGCAGCTGGAATCGAACCCACGGTGAAGTCGACGTGCTAACCACTAGTCTACCGGGCCGCCCGGCCCATAGCTAGTGTTCCAGTTTCTCATGTGCAAAATGAAGTGCCCATCCCTTCTGTGTACTGCACTCATACGATCTAGCAGGGATGTCTAAGAACCAAATGTGCAAATATTTACCTGTCACTGAGCAGGACTCTTGCGACGTCTGTTGTGTGGCACACTCGTCGTCAACTATTTCAAGTCTTCTCTGTGATCTTCGGTTTCTTTGATGATCTTTTAGAGCTCTTTTCACATTGTTCACCCACGCCTGGTAAGCCAACTGGGAGAGAAAAGGGACGACATCAATGAAACCACTGTGTGACTGTGTACAGACATTTCCCTGTGGGTTCCTCGTGCTTCTCCCCGAACTCTTGAGTCCCAGCCTTTTTCCCTGAGTTGCTTTTGTAAAGACTCTAATCAACAATGCCAAGTTTGGACCGACAACATACCTGCCATACCTGCCTGTTGTCGTGCTATTGGGGTCACATACAAACCCAAACATAGGCGCTGGAGCCTATCCCTGCTGTCTTCGGGCAGTAGGCAGGGGACACCCTGGACTGGTTGTCAACCAATCGCAGTGCACACAGAGGCCAACAACCATTCACACTCAGAATCACATCTCGGAACAATTTGGAGTGCCCAATCAACCCGCCATGCATGTTTTTCATATGTGGGAGGAAACTGGAGGACCCGGAGAAAACCCACGCAGGTATGGAGAAAACAAGCCAACTCCACACAGGGACACCGGAGCCGTATGACCTCTGCACTGTGAGGTGGAACTGCAAGTCGACCACCATGTCACCATTATTCTTATTTATAATTTTCTTCTTCTAATCTGATCACATGAACATTGAACTCAATCTCCTGTTTTGCAGACGACAACAGAGAGCCAGATAATAAATAACGTGACAGCTTTACTTTTGATCTTGACTGACACTGTCCGAGTTGCTGTGCTTGTACTGTACCAAGCAGGGGAATGGAATGCTATTGCATCATAATGACAACTGTGCATCAATCCAAACTGAACATGATTCTTTTTGATAACTGGCCCCGAATTTTTAACTCCTTCACTGCCAGCTCATGGTAAAAAAAAAAAAAAAAACAAAGGAATTGAGCTTCTGACTTCTATAGCCGTCAATGGCAGTGAGTTAAAACTCTTTTTGTCGATATTCTATCGCGTAAGACGTGATCACAATGTTGAGGCTGTGGACATAAAAGAGTAAGGGTGTCCGACCTGATAGGCAGTCTTTTTCGGAGGCTTCTGTTCCTCTGGCAACAGCTCCTGTTCACCCTCGCTGTCCGATTCAAACAGGTAGTACCATCCTGAATGCAGCACTGCGGTCAAAAGATGAGGTTACCGTTTTCGTTGACATTTGAGTGTAAATGCGACCATGGCAAATACTGCACAGCAGATGTCGACTTTCTCAGAGGCATCCCGTGCGTTTGTCATACCTGTCGCATGGTCCAGCCACGGTTGAGACCAGCCTTCTTTGTTTCGCTCTGTCTTTGTTTCTTAGAAAGACACACACAAAAAGGCACATACTGCACATTCAGTCGAGTGTCTATATAGCGTATGCAGTTTTCCCTCGCTACTTTGTGTTACTGCAGCTTTAGTGGGTTTCCATTCGTGAGCATAACTTCATCTATTAACTCACTCAGTAGCAGCCAATTCTGGACCAAGTCTGAAAAGACGTTTCAAAACGTCTTTGGGAGTGAATGAGTGAAGGGTTGAACTTGCTATCATGCTTATTTTCTTTCTACCAGTATAAAGATGGACTTTTTCAGGAGGAAAATGTATTTGACCAAAACCAATCCCATGAACATTAGAGCTGGTCACCCCCCACATCCCGATTCCCTCGTCATGGCCGCACTCTGAAAGACATTTCCGCTGCTGACTGGAGGCTGCATTCAGGAATCGAGGTGGGCGGGGCTTGCTCTGCTTCCGGCAACACACCAGGATGACGAAATGTGTGACGACATTTGTCTTTTTGCTTTCAAATGACTCGCAGTGTAGCCTAAGGTGCAACTGTGCCAAATTTGCGTGCCTTTTAACAATGCAAATTCTTGTGGAAACGGAAGCTAGTTGCCATGACTACCATTCTTCTTCTACATGGAAGATGAAGTAGAAGAACTTTGATGAAGTTTATTCATTCATTCATCTTCCGAAGCGCTTGATCCTCACGAGGGTCGCGGGGGGTGCCTGAGCCTATCCCAGCTGTCTCCGGGCAGTAGGCGGGGGATTGGTTGGTGGCCATCTTGGTACAGCGACAGTTGGGGCGCTCTACCTCCTATCCGATAAATTTAGTCTTCTTCGTTCCATCAAATCATCTGGAGAGGGACTTTTGATGTCTACACAAATCATTCCACCAACAATAGTTCATGAACATTTTTAGTGACACATTGTTGTACTGCATGTTGTCCGACCTACCTACCGAGCCTCTGCTGAAATGTCATGTTACCGGAAACACACTCCTTTTTTTTTTTTTTGGAAGGTTGTACTCGTGATTCCTACCCGCACTTTGATTCCGACTGTCTTCTTCGCTGACTTTATGTCCATCTCTGTACTTCTGCTGTTTGGAGCGAATTCGGTGCATTCTGACAAATATGAAGAGGAAGTGTCAATGAGCATAGCATTGCACTGTCGTGCGATAACAACCAAAAGCTTGTTGGCGGCAACCTCTCACTGCTGATGGGTGGGTGCTGCGATCGAGCTGTGCCGAACTCTCAAATCATAATTGCTTTGCCTCCGGGCGATACCGTGACCACATTTGTTTTTTTTTTTTTTTATTAGAGCAAGCAGTAATTTCGCAAGACAACGGCCTCAATATCCCGGATGCATCAAGTGAGCTTTATGTGCATGTGCTACACGGGACGGTTAGTCAGCCGAGTCGCTGCGATCACAGATGTGCAGTAGACGAAAGCAGGCTCGGCAGATGTGCCTAGGTGGGACAACTTTCTCATGAAAGGGGTGATTTTCAAATTAAAAAGCAAAGATATTAGCTTAGCAGGGTCATAGGCACGCAACCTATTCATATCTTTTTTTTGTTTTTTACTGGAGCGAGTTCTTGTCCTGTAATGTGTCCACATCTCTCAAACATGCTACATTTGTTACAGTATACAGTACAGTATTCTTGATTTGTGTCAAGCCCTTATCGATGGAATCCAGTCATAAAACAGAAGCGAACAAATGCGGCGAGAGCGACCAGCTAGTTGAATGGACTCATGCATTCAACTAGCTGTTTTTTGTTTTTTCCCCCCCTCGTCATTTTTGTATCCCAAAAAGATGCGGCGCTGAAAATACAACACACTTAAGAGAGATGAAGCCGTCAATCATTTCGAGTCTATCAAAAATGAAGTATGTTGATTTTTGCCCACTTACGATCTCTTGAGTTGTGATAAGGACTTGATCTCAGCCCGTTGGTGTGATTGCATGTTTTTCATGATAGTGGCTTTGAAGAGGTCAAAGCCCCTGCAAAAGAGCAAAACAAGAAAGGAACACGTCATTGCATTCACACCTCCAAGAAAGGAACATTGAAAACACTTCACATACGGACGCCAAATTAGGGACATTTTCCCAAGGACCTGCAAAAATGTCACAATCAAAGTCGTTGAGTGAGACGACGTGCTTTTTCAGAGAACAAATGAGGTCTTGTCCGATTCCGTCTTTGGCATATGTGTGTGATTAGAACAGAACATTAGCCACAAAAAAATATAAATAAATACATGTGGATAACTTTGTAGCATGAAAAAAAAAAGGCCCCTAAAAAATCCTTCCAGTCTTGACCCTGTTCTGGTGCGTCATCAGCAAGTGGCAGTGGAGGGCTTTTCTCCGGCGGGCACACCTGCTGCCAATTTGATCCTCATGGTCAGCCATGTTTTGAAGGACTTCCCAAGGGCCACAACTGCGTCCAATGACTGATCTTGTTGCTGCTCTTGCTTAAGCGTTATATCTATCTCGTCATTTGTCATTTTAGCCTCTCGCTTTGTAAGTACATGTTTGTTTGGGTTTTTTTGTCTGCTCATATTTTTGTATTTGTGAAATTGGAATTGAGGTATTTCGTTTAGAGCATGCCGTTTCTTTTTCCTTGGCTCTGCAAGCGCTTTTGCGCTTTTTGTTAAATGTATTGTTTTTCGGGTTCTTTTGACCAGAGATTTCTGTTTATACATTGTCGGTGCCATTTGGAATTGAATATATATGTGTGTGACATAAAAAATCCTTGGCAGCACCCTACCCACTCTTGAGGACTTGCACACTGCAAGAATCAAGACAAGGGCCCGGAAAATCCTCCTGGACCCCCCCGCATCCTGCCCACCACCTTTTCCAGCTACTCCCCTCAGGCAGGCAGGCGCTACAGATCCATGCGCACCAAATCCAGCAGACACTTAAAACAGCTTCTTCCCTCGAGCCATGAACTCCCTAGACAGTCACTGACGTCGTCACTCTTCTTGTACAACAAATATTGTATCTCTCTAAAATGGTTCAATGATTTTCTGCAGCAACTGTACAAACTGTCATCGTATTGTATTCGACCACTGATCACTTTAGCTCTGCTTGAAACTATGGTTCACTTCCATGACGAAATGTCCTTCCATACCTATTTGTCATATCCTTGTTTATGATGATATTACTGCAGCATGTTATACCGGAGACAAATTCCTTGTGTGTTCTCCGTACTTGGCCAATAAAGATGATTCTGATTGTGATTTTCTGACACTTTTCCCCATGGAATGTGTTTTCTGTTCATACCTGTTGTGCAAATTGGACCTCGGTCGATTGCGACTTACCTCGAGGCCTGTTTGCGAAACGCCTGCAACTCTGCTACAACGTGGATGAAATAGAAACTGAGGAAGACCCGTCTCTGCAGCAAGAGGAAGAAAAACAAATACTGTCCCAGATGATCCCAGCTTCCTCTATGGGGAGGCTGCAGTTCTTATCGCTGACTACGTTTGCTGTCGAGACAAAAGAACAACACGTACGCAATTCAAATATGTATGCCGTTCACAGATCCAGACCTGTTATACTGTGTTGCTATTCTGTTGCTAGCGTGTTGTTAGCATGTTGCTAGCGTTTTACTGCCGCATCACAGGCACCGTTTGGGAAGAAAGTTAGATTATCATTATTGTTAAGTTATATGATTAAAACTTTGAAAACTCTCTCTTTCTTTGTAAATATGTTGACATGTTTTCATGTGGGCACATGCGGCTTATATACGGGTGCGGCTTGTGTATGTACAAAACTGCTTTTCCTCTAAAAATGTCGTGGGTGCGGCTTATAATCAGGTGCGCTCTAGAGTGCGGAAATGACGGTCGTTACCTATGACATTCTTGTAAAAGTACAGTTGCTGAGTTCGATAACCTGTTACAATTTGAAGGCTAAATTAGATGCAAAAATGAAGGCATGAGGAAATAACAGCCCTTTCTTCCTTTTCATCCATTTCACACGAGGGTCTTGGTCGTGCTGGACTTCATCCCGCCTGTCGTCGAGCAGTGGTTTGGGGACACCTTGAAGACCCATTCGTGCTCACACTCGCACCTCGGGACAATGTAGAGTGTTCAATCAGCCTGCCGTGTGCATGTTTTGGGACTGTTTGGAGCAAAATGGACTACCCAGAGAAAACCCACGCAGGAACGGACTATGGTCTGGTGATCAACAGGCTCAGGATTCAAACTTATTGAGATTTTTCAGTGTGATTTTAAAGAATGTCACAATGTTCCACATACGCGCATTCGATTTTTGTACATTCAGCATTTGGGTATTCACATACAATTTTGCCTGAAATGACACTTTTCACTCTTGCATCACTACAGCACCTCGTTGCAAATGACAGTGCTACTTACGGTCATAGTATCCCTTGACTGTGCAAACCAAACTAAAGAGCTGGATCATCCAACAAAAGCCCTTCTGCATTTCAAGAACAAACACGCACGCCAGAATCTGAAAGAGACAATTTGCATCATCATGAATCCAAATCAAATACCCAATTGTTTCCAAATACTTTTCTCTCATTGAATCAAATGTTACATGCGACCAAAAGGCAGAATTTGGGCGTTCCCTCACTCTGACAAAACAGCACCAAAGTCCAAATGTCGGAGCACGTGACTTGATTTCGTACTTACTGATAAAATACTTTTGGATATGATGACTGCCACATTGTAGATGATGAGACAGTCCCACATGGCGAGGCGCGTCCTGGACGGCTTGACCAGGAGTTGGGTCCCAAAAAGCCAAAAAAAAAAACAAGCCAGAAGGTAGCCCAACCCAAAGACGGAGACCCGTGTGGCCCCAGTGATGAAGACCACTGACAGGACCAACCAGAACAAGTGGCGGAAAACCAAAACCTTAGCCATGTCCAGGTAACTCCTGAAAGAGGGGAGGAACACACAGATTGCTCATGTGCAAATGTGGTTTGGTCAAATCAAGCTGCAGCCTTCAGAAGTGGCCAAGACAGACACTGAACACACACACACACACACACACACACACACACACACACACACACACACACAAAATGTCCTCACTCTGTTGGTTAAAAACTCACGCCGGTCCTCACAATGTCACAAGTACAAGAACACACACACACACACTCATGCCGGTCCTCACAATATCAGAAGTACAAGAACACACACACACACACTCATGCTGGTCCTCACAATATCAGAAGTACAAGAACACACACACACACTCATGCCGGTCCTCACAATATCAGAAGTACAAGAACACACACACCCACACACTCATGCTGGTCCTCACAATATCAGAAATACAAGAACACGCGTGCGCGCACACACACAAGCTTGGTCGTCGGTATGTGTGCATTTTATTTTATGAAACCATGACTGCAGATCAACAATTCTTGGCTGCGGAATCAACTTTGACTGACACTCACTGAATGTGCTTAAAATTGTTGGAGTTTGTATTCAGATCAATTGTACATTTATTCTTGAAATATTCAGTCATCCATTCATTCATCTTTTGAACCGCTTGATCCTCACTCGGGTCGCGGGGGGGGGGCTGGAGCCTATCCCAGCTGTCTCCGGGCAGCTGGGATAGGGATAGGGATTTTTTTTAACAGTGTTGCATCTATTCCAAACTCGAAAAGTGTGGACGTGGCATCACCTCTCCCCTGTCTATGACAATGTCCTGACATCACTCCTCCCAAAGACGGTCTTATTCTCCAGTCAAACTGGCTCTCATCAACCGTTTTGTCACAAGGCGCGCGTGGACAACAACGGAGGGTCTCCTCACTAAGCATGCCAAGCAACATCTGACACACCCACCGAGGCACAAATAGGGAGGAGATGCCACATCTGAAAAAATGTTGAACTGACAAAGAAAGCCTTCTGGATGAAAGCTGAAACATCTGGAGCAAACTGAACAATCCGGTGGCCTCGATTCAAATTTGGCCAACATCAAAACGGCGCATAATCAATCTTCACAACACAAAATGAGCACCAAATAAAAAAGGAAGCTTTATAGAAGACCGAAGGTACCTGCAGTTGATGAAGTTGGGCGCAGGATTAAACGGTCGGCCTTCCATCGGATCTGGATTGTCCGTATTGTCTCCAGCCAGAACCAGCCACTCCTCACACTGCTCACACTGAAAGACTTTCCACTGCTGGGATGCACAAATCAGAAGCACAAAATCCACTGCGGGAAGAGACGTAGCCAATTAGAATGGAGCTTCCAAAAACAGATTCGAAAATGGCGCTTGAGGTGCCAAAATACACAGCCAAATCATAAATTAATAAATAATAAATCATAATCATAATAAAGACCTCATCAACAACTTGACCAATGCTGTGTGTGTCCTGTTGATTGGAACAAATAAGTGGGGTTTCATAGTTGTAAAAAAAAGACCCCATTCTCTGTGTTGTCTAATCATAAACATGTTCATTTGATTCTTCAAATATTGTATATGAGGGGGGGGGGAATCACACAGTAACGTGTACTATTGTGCTATTTGTTGTCATTGCAATATACTAGAAAAACAAATCTGAATCGAATCAGAACAGAGCACGCGAGGGGTTCTGAATCAACATCAGAGAACTGGCTTGGGGGGGGGTGGAAAGGCAATTGCACACACAGACACAAAACCAAATGAACACCAACGAACCGATCAGATTTTTGGAGTTCGGCGCCGTGTAGAAGTCTGGCAGATAAAGCCATTTTATGAGAGCAGAGTTCATTAAAAGTGGGGTGTTCCAGCGCCAGGGGTAATCTAGAGCAAAACAAACAACAACAAAAGTCAATCAAGGCCTAAATGAGTCGGCGTCGTACAAGACAATGAGGACAATGATTCAAAAACAAAACCGAAACGGCGGCTCGAAGGAACAGCGGACAACACCGCCGACTTGGGTTGAAATGGGGCAAACAAGAACATTGAGTTGGAAGACACTCGATGTTGATTCCCGGCTGCTAACTGGTCCCGAGCCAGGATAGAAACGTTCGGGTGTGTTGTGACAGGAAGTGCATCCGGTGTGAAAAAGCTGCCAAATAGATCATCACGGTGGCAACCTTTGACAGGGGAACGTCTCGGCGACTACTTTTGGAAATTGCCGGGACTATAATGTGTCATCTTTTCAAGCCCTTTTTCTGATCAACTGCTAGCCCATTTCTTGCTAACTTTGACTCACCAGCATGGGTCGCTCTGACATCACTTGTACTTGTTATTGGGGAAAAGGCATTCCAAACGACCATGCATGCAAATCGTGCAGTAGATGTACCCTCAATTCCGGACTATAAGCCGCTACTTTTTTTTCCCCAAACTTGCGGCTTATTCGGTGATGCGGCCAATTTGTGTAATTCTTCTAACGGCCGCCAGGGGGCGCCGAGGAAGACTGCAACTTCTTGTCTTGTGCATCAATGAAATGAGTGTGAACATCCCCTCATCATGGAAAACGCAAAAAGAAAGGCAGATGACGCAGCTTTCAAACTAAAAGCAATCCAACTGTCCGATAAAGGAAACAGAGCTGCTGCTGGGAAGAAAGTTATATGATTATTATTATTGTTAAGTTATATGATGAAAACTTTGAAAACTCTCTCTTTCTTTGTAAATATGTTGACATGTTTTAATGTGGGCACATGCGGCTTATTTGCGGGTGCGGCTTGTGTATGTACAACATTGGTTTTCCTCTAAAAACGTCGTGGTTGCGGCTTATAATCAGGTGCGCTCTATAGTGCGGAAATGACGGTACTTTCTATTTTTTTGTGTATGGACTTCATCCAGGCTTACCTTTACACAGAGCGGGTGGTATACCCACACACAATATGTATTGATAAATCATGAAGATGGCCAGAAAGAGACAATATTTGGGCCATATTCTTGCAATGGCCGCCCGGCGTCGCTGTACCAAGATGGCCACCAACCAACAACCGTGGATTATCACCAAGAAGTTCATCCGTTGACCAATCACGTTCACAGTCATCAGGAAGCAGATCTGAAAATAGAAATAGTTTGGGGAGGGGGCAGGGGAGGGGTCGATGAATTGGGATGTACATCAAAAATGCTCTGAAATGTGTTTCAGAGGGAGACTCTCGGAAGCCATCTTGCAAATGAAAACAAGTCTTTGAAAAGAACCATTTTTCGTCAAAGTCAATTGTGAACAAGCAACACATTCCTTTCACCTCCAATCCAAACTTGTAGAAAGCGTAGTTGAGCAGGTACTTGAAGCAGGCTAGGAGGCCTTGGTCTAAAGTATTCCTCGTGACGTCCGGGAACAGAGCAGGTACGCTGGGGGAGACTGCTGCAGCTGACGATAGTGGTGGCTTTGGTGACGATACACCGTGGCCTCAAATACCACCAACAGCAGCGCCGCCAAGTGCTTCTGGAGAAAGAAGGAAAGGAGGCAACACTGAAAGAAACTATTTGGAGCCAAAAAAGACATTGTTTAGGTTAGCCGGAATCGTATCGCATCATTAGCATATCACACCTGCAAAAACAAATATTTTCATTTTTTTATGGAAGTCTTTCTCGTCAAACAAATAGAAACACAACACAAATGTTGGTGTCGCATCCAATTGTACGTCTAAAATGATATTCAACACTTTTGTAACAGCACCTATTCTCCAACTTATTCAACACATCGATGGTAACAATAACAACAATCCCTAAGATCGATACTTGTACCTTGCTATAGTCCAGCACGGTTGTTTCCTTTCGGATGCCAAACCATTTGGCGGGATCCACTGTTGCCTTATACAGAGATGAATTCAGGATTTCCCTTTTGGAAAGGTTGGTTTCATTCACAAGTGGCTGTTAGGGAAAAGAGAAAGAAAATGTGAAGCAAGACAAATGACAACTTTTCATCCCAGCTACCAAACTAAATCTGTCATGAATTGTGTCACTTTTTTCCCAACAATAATGATAATAATAATAATAATAATAATAATCATCGGAGGAATGAAGGCTACATGTGGGAGTGTGATGTTGGAGGTCAAAGAGGTAGCAGCGGGCCTCATCTGTAGGCCTATGTGACTGAGAACAAGATTACAAGTTAACTCATTCACTCCCAAAGACGTTTTTAAACGTCTTTTCAGACTTGGTCTAGAATTGGCTGCTACTGAATGAGTTAATAAGGCGACTTTGAACTGGATGAGATGGCGAATGGGGAGCCAGTGGAGGACAGGGAAAAGTGGTCACAGCCCAGTTTTGGACAAGTCAGTTGTCATCAAGTGGTCATCTGGCAAATCGGGCATCGTGCCAGTAGGCCAAAGTGTGACGGTGACGGTTTGCAACTTTTGTTTTGACATGGCCTCTCAGACAGCTGATGTGGGGCAGTGCAAGTTTCTTCCTTTGCCCCCTAATTGGGCCTGCCAACCACTCATACAGAGGACAGACCGGAAATGATATCCATTATAATTCAAGTTATTCTAAGATATGATCGGAACACAATGAGTTGCAAATTTTGCTGTCGATCAGTGATGGACAACTTCAATGATGAAGAGCCACCATTTTTCAAGGGGCCACTCAGAGTGTAGGCACGGACGGCGGGCCTCTTGCAGCCCGCAGGTCATCAGTTGCCAATCCCGGGTGTAAATTAAATGTAAAAAAAAATATCTCGTGTGCGAGAGGAAGGCGTGAGATTTCAATGATGAAGGAGCAGGCCGTGCGCTCACTGGGTTGGAGCCGTTTTATTTATTGTGGAGAAAAGAGCCTTGAGGTTATTGGAGCCAAACAGAATAAGGTAGGAGTGGGAGGTTGACCAGGCAGGATTGAGAGCATCTTCGTTAGGGATGTCCCGATCTAACCGTGAAATGAGCTAACAGGTTTACGCGAGATGCGTCGGTGAGGTGAGTTGACGCAAGTCTCACCAGGCTGCAGTTGTTGGAGTACTCGGCAGGGTTGACGACGCTCAGCTGGTACAGCATTTTACACATGATGATGACGCACACCCAGATTGTCGACAGACTGGAAGCCATGGGTCTGAAGCGGCTGAACGGCATTGCCAAGGACCACAGCGCCACCAGGACCAGGTTGAACACAGACGGCTACGACAAAGGTCAAATAAAACATGAGCTTGGATGCAGTTTGAAAGACATATTTGTTGTTGCGCCCGTGCCTTTTGTGAACAATGTTTCATCTGAAGCTTCAATTCACAACATATGGCTTGCCAAAGTCGAGCAGGGATGGAGTGCTACTATTTAACTCATTCAGTAGCAGCCAATTCTAAACCAAGTCTGAAGAGACGTATAAAAACGTCTTTGGGAGTGAATGAGTTAACATGGCCTCGAAAGCCTTTCTTTGAACATTTTCATCCAAACAGTGGCTAATTTATTGAAGTTGACTATCACTTATTTTAAAATGTTACTTATAATATTGCTTTCACAGTTAATAAATAATTTATGATGGCTACAATTTGGCCCTTTTTTCTTATGGATGAAATTTTTTCCAAAGTCAAATCAAATCGAGAGGTCAATAAGCATTCTGGCGTTCAGATTTGGTGAAACCTTGGAGGCACTTTGGAGTGTCACTCATTCGGTGTGGCAAATAACCATCGCTAGAAGAGAGATATTTAGATCACTTTTTTTTTTTAATCTATTTTATGTTGCGTAAGTCATTTGAAGCGGCTCTAGCTTATTGTTGTTCAAAGATCAAACTACCGTAAATTCCGGACTATAGGCCGCTACTTTTTCCCCAAACTTTCAACCCTGCGGCTTATCCAGTGATGCGGCCAATTTATGTCATATTTCTAACGGCCGCCAGGGGACGCTTGAGTAGAAAAGGTCAGATTAAGAGCGGTGGAATATATGCGTGGAGGAAGACTGCAACTTCTTGTCTTGTGCATCAATTAGCGTGCACATAGCCTCATCATGGGAAATGCAAAAAGAAAGGCAGATGACGCAATGCTATTCTGTTGCTAGCGTGTTGTTAGCATGTTGCTACCGTTTTACTGCCGCGTCACAGGCACCATTTGGGAAGAAAGTTAGATTATTATTATTATTATTGTTAAGTTATATTATTCAAACTTTGAAAACTCTCTCTGTGTACCGTCTTTCTTTGTAAATACAAAAATTGGTTTTCCTCTAAAAATGGAGTGGGTGCGGCTTATAATCAGGTGCGCTCTATAGTGCGGAAATTACGGTAATTTTACATCAGGCGTGCAGGATATATTTAAATCATGTGATTTGGGTTCCACGACATTGTTTTCTGTGCTTACCTCTTCAAGTGCAACCCACACGCAGTAGAATGCCACCAACTTAATGACGTGAAGCTCCAGAAGAGTCCAGAGAAAGACCTGACCTTTGTTGAGAACGTCGGAGAACTTTTGAAACAGGACCAGTAACCTATCAATCACCAGAGCCCATTTGCTGGGCATGAACTCCACTGAAAAGAGAAAGAAACGTGTCATGAATAACCAGGAAAGAAATGATGCCAAATGCATCCGCGGATGTTCAATACGACTTTTTTTTCAGACCAATCCCAGTAAATCAACTCTTGAGGAGTCACCAATACTGACAACTTCTGTTCAAGAAATACAGTCACATTCAAAGAATGATTTTGGTGAGACGTTCATAAACAACAGCAATCTTCCCAGACAATGGGAGCAATGGGATGTGTATTTGCTAGCCAGCAAAGTGCTCGGATAAGTTGAGTGGTCAGATAAGTCAAGGAAAACGTGTACGGTACCTTTATCGTCTGATTCATCGGCGATATTGCTGAACACTTCTTCCAAGTCAGAGGCCATTCCGATATGAGGTGAAGCAGTAGTCTGGTCATGGCTGCGTTTCCTGCAAGCAACAAAAAACATCCCCGGTATAGGAGAGGGAGAAAAATACACCACCCCAAACCCTTCAGGTCCAGATTCTGAAATCATTTGCATCTCAAAGGATTATACGATGTCAAGAGAGAGAGATCTGATGCTTTGAGAAAGGAGTGGACGTCATTCCAAGTCAAGCAAGAAAGCCTCTCTCGAAACACAACAGGAGGTTTGCACCTTCAATACTGTTTCCTACACGGGGTGACATTGCCACTAGCAAGCTGTTTGCCACCAGGACGCTAAACCAGCGGTCTACCTGCAAAATGGTCGTTCGCCAGCCATACCTGGCAACATCCAGACACGTTCAAAAACGCAAGACATGATTTTGAGCGGCTTTTCCGCATATAAAGTATCCAAGTTAACCATCCAACAATTAACGGAGCGTATTTTCTGCACTATAAGGCGCTTCGGATTATAAGGCGCATGCTCAGTGAATGGCCCGTTTGAAAACCGCTTTCATATCCAGTCATACCTCGGTTTTCAACCATAATCCGGTTTGTTCGGAAACCGAAACTACGCTCTTTAAAAAAAAATCTTTATTGAACACGTCTGCTCACAATGGAAAGCAACACGGGAAGCGTCGCGTCCTCGTGTAAAGGAATTTCAGTCAACCATAACCTCCTTATATGACAAGCATTTCCCAGTAATTAAGGTCACCAGAAAGTACAAAAACCAAAATAAGCCATGGATAACAAAAGGCATAGAAAATGCATGTAAAAAGAAAAATAATCTATACAAATCGTTTCTAAAATCCAGAACCAAAGAAGCTGAAACAAAATATAAGACTTATAAAAACAAATTAGCGTAATTAGAAACAGCTCTAATAAAGTAAATTATCCGAGTACTTTATGAAAGATAAAAATACCATTATTGAAGAAACTGCAGAAATAGAAGAGTCAAGTGGCGCATTCAAGTGCGCTCAGTTTGGTCAAGAACCCATTAATGGACGTGTTGAATAAGAGTTCCTTGTGCACATTATATTATTCATTATTACTCCCATATATGACATATTGTGTGGAAATATGGGGAATGCCTGTAAAACAAACACACTCCCTGTCTTAAAACTACAAAAAAAGCAATTAGAACAATCAATAGGTCTAAATATATAGAACCCACAAATCCACTATTCATCAAATTAAACACAATGAAATCCTGGTTGACTGGTATAAAGCAATAACAATGTCTAAATATTCAGAAGCTTTTTGAAATTAGAGAAAGCAGTTATAATCTAAGGGTATAATCAATACAAAAATCCAGAACAAGAACAAACATTAAGCAAAGGTGTGTATCAGTAACAGGTGTCAACCTGTGGAATAAGCTTGAAACGGACCTGAAAATGAGTAAATCGCTGGAGGAGTTCAAAAATAAATTCTGTACAAAAAAACTATAAGAATCACAATTAAGAAGATACATTTGATACATTTATAAAATTAGTATTACAGCTCTTTGTTCTTGTTTTGGATTTTGATTAATTTATCATTTGTACTCAAGAAATGCAGTAATTACAATGATTATGAGAAATTGAAACAAAAGGTCAAAGAATAATTATAATACAATGTATAAATAGAAAAGTAAAGTACCACAATGGTAAAAGTATTTGATGATATGTAGACAAAACGCAATTTATATTCTATACAATAAGGGGTAGGACTAGATAAGTTGTTTACTTCTTCCTACTCCTTTGAGCATACAACTGTGATGATGAGTGTTTTCTTTTTTTTCTTTTACATACTTTTAAATTTTCCTTTCATAAGTGTTGCCTACCTTTTGGCTATCTGTTACTGTGTGTATATATATGCTCAATAAACAATAAACAAACAAACAATACAGCTTTCTATCTATCAAGCCCTGGCTGTGGTTGTGCTATGCATCCACTAAATGGAGCTACGCTAAAGGGAATATAAGATAATACAGTACAATACAGCTTTGTTGATATCGCTCCTTCACAACCGCTGCAGCTATAACAACGTGCCCTACAACACGGTGCGCCAAATGGTGGTGAAAATACGGTACTTTTCAACACTTTTAACACTTCTTCTTAATCAATGCTTTAAGAATGAATGTGCGCCATTGGGATCTCATACAGTTAATGAAATCACGGAATGTATAGTCCTGATGGGAAAATGGCAGCCTGATGCAACATTCTCAAGAGTAACTGTGGATTCAGTATCTGGTACATACCGTCTAATGTATCGTGTTCAGTTTGACGTGCAATAAGTGTGAACAAGCAATACCTTTGCCATATCGAAAGGTGAAGCGTATTACGATTAAATGGCAAATGGGCTTACCGGTGAATTGGCGTCACGTGTTCAGGGTCAGTGATTCTCATGAAGGGCTTATGGAAATAGTGTAACTGCAGAATGCAGGCCAACAGGAAAAATCCAGGGATGAGAATACTCGTGAAGAGCTCCGAGAGGGCAAAGGTCTCCAGACCAATCGCTGCAAGCCTTGAGGAGACAAAGGAGTTGAGGAGCCCACATTTATTTGACTTTCACACCGAGTTCATAATAGCAGGGGTGATGCTCAAACAAATTGGTGGAACAAATACGGTAGAGAGTGTCAAGCAAGATCTTACTGTTGTTCTGTGAGCCCAGTCAAATTCCTCCAATAACCGGGGAATTCTTCAAACTGGTATGTGTAGATGGAGATCAACACCAACATCGTGTAGGCCACCACAAGCCACCAGAAGAGCTTCAGTAGACGCCTCCAGATGGAATAGTATACCTTCAAAATGCACAAATATGATTTGGAGGGTGGGGGTCGGGGGAGGTTTCAATGTGAACCACAGAATTGTAAAATAATGGTAACACGGAGACGAGCAGATGAAGGTAAGGCAAGTCTCTTTTTACTCTCCAATTAAACCGATTTTTGACAGAGGAAGCGGTCAACTACTTTCCTTCAAAGCTCTCAAGTTGAACATCCCCTTTAAGTTTTGAACTGAGCCCCCTCCCTTAACTCATTCAGTAGCAGCCAATTCTAGACCAAGTCTGAAAAGACGTTGAAAAACGTCTTTGGGAGTGAATGAGTTAAAGGTACAGGGTCAGGGTGAATGTCTCTGGCCTGTGGGGCACCGCAGAATAATATCTTTTATGTCATTTTCCCAGTTTCTTTTGGAATTTATGTACGCTAATGCGTCGGAGCTCAATGCAAATTAATTCAACCAGATCTGTCAATTTAAGAAAAACAACAACAACATCTTGTTCTTTTTCTGTGCCATCCACGGCACCCCAGCTGGCTACGGTAATTCTTATTGCCGCTCCTCTGATTCAATCGGTCGTGCTATTCAGCTTTTCCCGACTGCAGAATGGTTGCGGCCCTGCAGATGAGTCACTTCTGTTCTTTCTGACGTTCGCCACATGACATGTCCTGCAGTATTTGTTTTAGTAACAATTTTGAGGCTTTGGCAAGGACTGGTTAGCATGTCGGCTTGACAGTGCAGTGGTATCGGGTTCGATTCCAGCTGCGGCCTCCCTGTGTGGAGTTTGCATGTTCTCCCCGGGCTTGCGTGGGTTTTCTCCGGGTAATTTCATCCCACATTCCAAAAACATGCGTGGCAGGCTGATTGAGCACTCTAAATTGTCCCTAGGTGTGAGTGTGAGTGCGGATGGTTGTTCGTCTCTGTGTGCCCTGCCATTGGCTGGCAAGCACTCCAGGGTGTCCCCCGCCTTCTGCCCGGAGACAACTGGAATAGGCTCCAGCACACCCCGCGACGCAATTAAAAATGGATAGATGGCGTGCTGGCGAATGACAAATGATGGAGCGTTATAATTTCTTGATTGCTGTCACCCTTGTAAAAACTTTTTTTTTATTGACCTAAAATATCTGCGACGAATGCTATTTTAGCAGGAAAGAACGTGCGGTTACAATAACGGAGTGATGGACTCATGATGACAGCAACATTGAAATAACGACCGGCTGTCGATGACGGACGGGTGGCCGAGCTGTATGACAAATGGCGGACCTGCAAAATGGACTGACCCGCCCATCTCCCCTATTTAGGAGTGACAAAGGCACGTCTCATCATTTGCAACACTATCATGTCATTTCATTGTGGATCATTTCAAGACAGAAAAAGCAGTGAACACAAATCAACAGTTTGGATCTTCCTACCTGGTAGAGACAGAGGCAGAGCAAGAAAAGCAGCATGTAGATGATCTTGTATCCAACAAGTTTTCCCACAAAAGACACCATGAGGAACATGCCACCGCACACGTAGATCCAATATTTGGCATAAAAACTCAAGACCAAGCCTCCCAGGACCTTGAGCAGAGATTCATTGGGAGAATGGATCTCTTGTCGGAAAGACGGTTAGAAGAGAAGAGAAGAGGGAAGTCAATTGGAGAAGACACAAACATCTGTAGGGGCCGGTTTAATAGCGCTCCATTTTTGTGGCGTGTTCAAGTATTGATATGTTGAATTAGCATATGTCAGAACCAAGTTGAAATAATTGTCATTATTTCACGCATACGTTAGATTCCATTTGTTTCAAATATATTGTAGCATGTTCGAATATTTCATTGATGGAATGAATCGGTATGACCGGGCGAAGAAGAAGGAGGAGCTTGGACGCGAGAGACAGATGAGGTCAACTCCAGCCCAAAGCCATAATAGTTTTCCGATCAAACAAATTAAGACAAACAAACAAAGACTATGCTTTTTTTGGGTACAATTTTTTTCTTTAATAAATCAGAGATGAAAGTGGACTTTTCTGAAAATCCCGGAAAAAAAAAAAGTTTATTGAGATTTGAAGATTGTTCAAATAGTTTTTTTTGGGGGGGGGATCTTTGAATATATTTATTTACCTGTAAACTGTGTGTGTTTGTGTGTGTGCGGGCATGCGCGAGTGCATGCATGCAACAATGATGGCACATTTTGGTTTCAGATTGAAGTTAAAAAAAAATCACATCAAATACCTGTTGAAGTGACTTCTTCTAGTGGTGTAGCCCTTGTCCTTCTCTTGCTGAAATTTTCCTTCACTGACTGATGCACTAAGAGCCAGAAAGTGGAGGTGAACAGGAGCTGAAGAGAACAAAAAAAGAAAATGGGGAAAAAATGACAAACTGAGAATTGAAGAAAATGCAAATCTCTTTGAAAACAGAATGACACCAAAAGGTGGAGCCAAATGTGACGACTCTGGAAATACATGCACTTGATAGGAGAAGAATGGATATATATATATCAGGGAGCTCTACTTTTTCCAGATTCCATAGAACAGCTATATTTCAAATAAAAGAGGGGGAAGCAGCCATGAAAACACTTGCAATTTATCATCAAGGCCAAAGAAAATATGGAAGCATATAAGAAGACATCCACAGCCCATTTTTGAATTGGGAGAAAGTTTTCACTCCAGATTTGACTGTTCATCTCTGATTGTGGAGTCTCCTCTTACCTTAGCTTTTGCACAAAAACGGCCCTAAACATAATAACCTCGATGCATTGCAAAATCATTCCATCATTCAATAATCACTCCGCATTTGTTCACGTTTTCTGTAAAAATCTTTTCTTTTTTCACTATACCATAGCTCCCAGTCTCAGACATGGGTACTGGGCTTTATCTAGCCCCAGCTGTCTGAGACTCATGGTTCCCGTGGTGGTCGGCAGTTCAGGTGCAAGGTCCATGGCCCATACATATTGAAGACAACACAGCGCCAGACCGTAGACCATGATAAATGGGGAACACAGCATGGCTGCATGTCGTCTGCAAAAAAAGAGAACAAGACCAGTTCTTAGCGATACATTCAAACAGACATTAGAATCAAGATGTTTGTCATGTAAAAACGCTCAACGTTAGCTGTGACACTACAGTCTTTTCCGCACGATTAGGTGCACCGAAAAGCATTCCATTTTCTCCAAAGATGCGGGTGAGCCATATATATATGATTCAATATTGAGTTTTTTTCCATGCAGTATTTGAAATGTTCTGTGAAGCACTTTTGTTGCATTGTGAAAGCGCTATATAAATAAAGCTTTGTTGTATTGTATTGTATTCCCTTTTAGCGTAGGTCCATCTCGTTGATGCAGAACGCAACCTCAGCCACTATTGTAGCTTCGATTCTATGCACCTGATAATGCGGTGTGCCCTGTACAGTATATGAAAACAGTTTTAAAATAGGCCATTCAATGAAGGTTCGCCTTATACTCCGAAGCGCCATATAGTGTGAAAAATATCGGATTTTCCGCACTATAAGACACTGTTTTTTTCAGTTTGGGTGTGGGTGCAACTTGACTAACATGTGAAATGATGAACACATGATTATATCATTTCACATGTTATTTTCACATTCAACTGCAAGAAGTTGCTCGAGGCCTGCGTTGATACTTTCCACATTGGTGGAATGACATTTGATGAGCATTCTTCAAACTTCTGTTTTGCCAGCTGTCTCAGTTTGATTTTTCAGCCATAAAATTCAAAGTCTACGATCATTTACAATTAGCTAACTTGAAAAGGTAAAAATAATCAAGTTTATCAGTTTGAACGTGAAATATATATTTTTGTCGTGTATTCAATTAAATATACAGTACATTAGGTTATTAATGATTTACAAAATATAGCATTTTGTTTTTATGTTTAACACTAGCAGTACCAGAGTTTTTCACATCCTAACTTCATTGGAATTGGGTTTATTTTATATATATAGTGAAACTCCTCTACAACGAAACCTACATGGGCGAAAATACCCCCCTAATGTGAAAAAAATCTTCATGCATTAACACCATTCCCACTTTCCTGCCCCCATACAACGAAAAAAAACCCTTGTTGCGTTATACGAAATATTTGACTCTGCTCTTGACGAGACTTACTACAACAAAGTCTAATGCAACAGCGACCTCTACTGCTTCATTCGGAAACGGCAACACCAACCACCACACTGGTTTACACATGCGCAGCAGTCCAGGAAGTATTTGTTATTGTTAGTTTCAGACGCAGCAAGAACGTTGCATTGCTAAAATGGCTAAAAACGGACTTTTGTGTGACAAGCAGCTAAGACAAGAAGAGCTCTGACGCTGGAAGAGAGGGTAAAAGTGATCCAAATGAAAGACGGAGGAAACAAAATAAAATATATTTTCCAAGAAATTGATGGAAGTGAAAGTGAATGCTGAGCGTAAATTTTGCAATTTCTTTCCCCTTTTTTGTTACTACACTGACTATATGAAGTGTCAAATCAAATAAGTGCATGCTCCTACTTATGCACTATTGGAATTAAAATAAAGAGTACACATACGTTTGTGTGTGTGTGTGTGTGTGTTTTCATCTGAGATCAAATCTGCTCCAGTGAAAAAACCCCTGTTGTGAAAAATGTTTTGATTTTGTTGTAGAGGAGTTTCACTGTATATATATATATATATATATATATATATACATACATACATATATACACGCACACAAATATACTTTTCTATTCCATGCATTGCAATTAGTGGGATAGTTTTTAACCTCGCTCGCAGAATCCAGATGAGACAAGCCCACAGCAGGAGCACAAATGTCAACCAGCTGTGGTATGTGATGCTCCAAACCTGAACAACAAGAAAAAAACAGATGTTCAAAATTTAAATAGCCGCAAAATTTCATGTTACATATGTTTGGTGCAGTCACTGATGGTGTAGTGGTGCATTCCCCTGACTTGTGTGAAAGTCACACATACATACACACATATATATATATATATATATATATATATATATATATATATATATATATATATATATATATGTGTATATATATATATATATATATATATATATATATATATATATATATATATATATGTGTATATATATATATATATATATATATATATATATTAGAGCTGTCAGTTTAGCTGCTTTTATCGACATTAATTTAAATGAATTTTATCGGATCAAAAATTTTCTCATGAGATTAACGCGGCAGACGTCACAGCGGATGTGACGTTGCTCTATAAATAAACCAGAAACAAAACATCAAGCGCGCTGCACAAGTCCACGCCGCTTGTTTTGCCAGCCACGGCAGCGAGACACCAAAACGGATATTTAAATAGTTTGTGAATGGAAAGTTTACTTTTAAAAGTTGCCAGATTGTTCCACTAACAAGACCAAAATGACCTGGATGTTTTGCAGTCGTGAACTGAGCTATCATCATAGCACGCCGAGTCTGAAATACCACTTAATTAATGGCCAAGCACACCGCTGACGTGAGTAGTCCGCCCCTCGTCTCAGACAGACGGCTATGGATCATTTCAAAGCGAAGAAAATGGATGACACGACAAAGAACAAAGTTGCTGAAGCAATCGGCAATTTAAACAGCGTGGGCTAAAATGTTGCTAGAACAGGGGTGTCTTTATTTAGTTCATTTGTGCATAGTTGTCATGTTTGTCCGTCTGCAATCTGACGTTTAAAGAAGTAAATTGCGTTGCAGCCGGCGCTCCACTTCCGGGTTGGACCTTTGGGACTTGTAGTTCTTTTGTTCGATTCAACTTTATGTTTGTGTTGAATGGTTTCTTACGTTTAAAACAATGAATAATGATGACGATAATGATACATAGTGAAATCAGGGTTGATTACATTATTTATTAAACGTATTGTTAGATAAAGGTATTCATTTATGTCAATTATATACATATTTACATTGCGATGCAGAAAGATAGATATATTAATTTTTTACTGCATTTATGTGTAGTTTAGGTTATTACCTGCTTCTGATACTTCTGTTACAACTACTACTACTCCTACTTCTGCTGCAAAGTGCTCCAATAAATGATCCAAAAGTACAGAACGAGAGATCCTTCCATGCTGACCGACAATCCCTAACTGAACAACCATTACTGATTGCCAGCGAGAGCCTCCATTACAAGAATCCGAAATGATGTCGACACAAAACCGTAGAGAGACTTCCGAGCAAGAAGGACCAACAGAATCAGCATATCCTGACTGCTGTGTTCAAAGCAAATTTGAGAAAAACGAAGTATGCAACCATGGCTTAAATCCATTATAGGCTGAGTACTAGTTTACCTTAGATGTGCACTTTATAATGTTATATTGCGCTGTTTTGATTCCCTAAAAAGAGCTGTTTAAGCAGCTGTTGTGTGACAAAATATTGTTTTCACTGTTGTTGATGGACAGTAATATTGTGTGAGAGATGATGTGTGAATAACTGCTCCAAGTGAAAAATGTTCATGTCAAATTGAAAATCAAAATTGTTATTTCAGTAAATATTTGCATTTTGCACTTAGAAAACTGATTCATGATTCCACGTTGATGAGAGCATTAAAATGGGGGAGAATGGGACAAAAAAATATAAAAGGAAATTCAGAAACGATAAAAAATGAGTGAGCAATCACGATTAATTTTTAGTTAATTATGACAGTTGAGTTTTTAATTAGATTAAAAATGTTAATCGTTTGACAGCTCTAATATATATATATATATATATATATATATATATATATATATATATATATAGTTTGAGGGTGTGCACCTGAATGCAGGTGCGGACATTTTTCCACTTCAAACATTTTCTTATTTTCTTCAATTGAGTCATCCAGCTCATAGGTCACATTCAAGGCAAAAGCCTTTGGAAATGATTGATCTTGATCTCATTTTTAATACCACAATAAGCTGCCATTTGAACAAGGGTGTCGAGACTTTCAATTTCCATTTTGGCTTTTTGTCATGGAGGAGGCCATTTGGTCGATTTAGCAGATGAGTTGATGTTGATAATTACCATCATTGCTATCAGAGCGCAGACATAACTCTGCTGCATGATCTTCTTTCCCAGCATTAAAAATGGGCTTTCAGTCTGTCGGCCACCGGTTGCGTCACCAAAACCTGTCAAAAGAAAAACACCTGTCAGTTTTCACTGCTCTAAAACATGAGAGGGCAATCATGAATCTAGAATGCCTTCCATGTTAAAATACCCGGTCCCCAAGCTAACTAGCATCACAAAAGATGTACAAGGGCACAGGAACCCGCGGGGGAGTGGAATTTGTACAATAAAGGTCACAATAAGGTTGTATGAAGTTGGAAGAAAGGGACGGACAGAGATAGAAAACACGATCAGAAAAGGAAATGCACTAGGAGTGTTTATTTATGTAAGTACCGTATTTTTCGGATTATATATCCCTCCGGATTATAAATCGCACCAGCCAAAAATTGCATAATTAAGAAGGAAAAAACATATATAAGTCGCATATTTGTCCTCTGTAGAGGACATTTGTCAACCTAAATAAATGTACTTGATCAAATCCAACCCCAAAAACATCCATGTCATCTTGAAAGGCAATTTAAAACCAAAGTAAAATAGAGAACAACAGGCTGAATAAGTGTACGGTATACTAACGTGACATGACTGACATGCCTGGTAATGTCAGTAACGACGTAACATATTAAGTTATTCAGATAACTCTAGCATAAAGAACATGCTAACAAGTTGACCAAACTCTCAGTTTCCCTCCCAATCACTAAATCCAATGAAATCTTCATCCTCTGTGTCACTTTTAACTCATTCACTCCCAAAGACGTTTTTAAACGTCTTTTCAGACTTGGTCCAGAATTGGCTGGTAGTGAATGAGTTAAAGAACTCCCCCAACTCGGGAGGTAGACGATGTGCCGCTTCCTCTTCTACGTCGCTTACGTCAGACTCATCGTTGATTTATCAACACACGCCGAGAGCGCCCTCTTGTGGTTTAATGTGAAAATAACATGTGAAATGACATAATCATGTGTTAATCATTTCACACATAAGTCGCTCCAAAGTATAAGTCGCACCCCCGGCCAAAATATGAAAAAACTGCAACTTATAGTCCGGAAAATACGGTATTGGCCGTAATTATGACTTTACTACTGTGTAAGTAGAGGTGAGTGATAAGACGATGGCACGTTGCATTGCCGCAGTATCCCCTTGTGTGATTCCCATTTTTTCTTCGTCTTTTACAATGTCCTTCAAGAAATGGGACATAACATAATCTATAATGCATTAAAAAAAAAAAACATACCAAGTTGTGTTGGACTTTCTTCAGACCCAGTTTCTTCATGACTGCGCTCTCTTCCCACGCACAAGAGCATGAGCTGATACATGGAGAGAAAAAAAAACATATTACCTTCCTCACTCCCCTTCCATAAGTATCAAATCAGTGAAGCCAATTCCTTTATTTTTACACTGGTGGCCACTGTGGAAATGCCACAAAAGAAGGCGGTACATGTCCAAGTCCAGCATTCAAATAAAACATGCAGAACTTGTGCAAATACAATTCGAATTGACTTTGACAAAATCGCAACGAACTGGAACAATCAACGTCCCACATGGAGAGTGAAAAAAAAGATTCTCATAGAGGGTCCTGGTCAAGACAGGCGGCAGATAATCGTCCAATAGACAATAAACAACTATACTACAATAAACACACTGCACATAGGAGTGCCATAAACATTATACAGGCTTGAAATACATAACAGAAATAAAAAGACAATTATTCAAATAAAATAAAAAGTTAAAAGCACTTGCATTGTTATGCCATGAAATAATTTGAAAAGTAGTGAGTAGTTGGATGAATTGGTTATTTAATGTGGCTTGAAGTTTATTCCAAACAAATGGAGCAGATGATGAGCAGATATGTGTGCCCTGCGATTGTCTGGCGACCAATTCAGGTGTCCCCCCCCCCCGCCTACTGCCCGAAGACGGCTGGGATAGGCTCCAGCACGCCCTGCGACCCTTGTAAGGATCAAGCGGGTCAGAAAATGGATGGATGGATGAGTTACGTTACAGTAAATTTGTGATTTACTACAGTTGACATTTTCAACCATATTTAGCACCATAGCACCTGTCAGGCTGCTGAATAAAAAAATAAAATGACATGGAAAACAATTGTAAATAGCACAGCCACCGTATCTATCTATATCTATATTGCAAACACTTTGTTTTTCTTCTTTCTACCTACAATCTTGCTGCTGTAGACTGTAAATTTCCCCAGTGTGGGACAAATAAAGGAGATCTTATCTTATCTATATTTATCCTCACGTGTTGATAAGTGTCACTTATGTCACTCTTCATTTCATATACTTAGTGTTATAAAATAGCAAACATTGAATCCATAATGTATTTTGAAAAAATACTGATTGTTACCAAAAAAATAATAATAATAACATGTATGTAGCGGTACATTGATTTCTGGATAATGCAGTCAATTTGGACCAATTCACAAAATAAAAGTTCCTTGAATTATTTTAAAGTCATGTTTTTTCATTTTATTCATGGTCCAAATCTTTCACCAGTGACATACTAGATTTTTACGTAGAGATGATTTTAGAATGATTTCTTTTGGGACATACTCATTCTGCTCTTGGATTGTGAACAAGTGTAATACTGTACTGTTTTGGCTAGCGTGTGAATATCTGACGTTGCTCATCGTGGTGTTTACGTCAATGCTCAGATGCATGGAAAATTAGAAGGAACATTTACTGTCACATACATAGACGCTAACAGAGAACTAGCCTTGAAAGCTTCACAAATGACAATAGTCCAATTCAAACCAAATCATGTATATGTTTAAATCATATGTGCAAATACAGTCATGAGTTCACCTGTGTGTCATCTTCACAGTCGTCCCTCTTTTGAATCCATGAGCTCAACTCTACCATCTCCTCTTTTGGCTCCTTTGCATTTTTGAGTGGCTGTTGCTTCTCTTCATCCTCGGAAAGAAAAAACGATGACAAATTGTGATACATCTCCAAATGTCTCAATTACAATTTGGTCAAAGACATTGTGGAGCTTAAAGCAAGCAATATGTCCGAAAATCTCGTGGCATTCATTGAGCATCTAATCACTGGGCGAGATGACATCTTGGTCGCTATTGCTATATATTGGGGGGGGTTCTAAAACAGCTCAAATAATGTAAATAAGAATAAATTGCTCTTAAAGTTTGGTTTACTAAAAAGCTATTCAAATATATCAGGAAAATAAATATTTCTATTTAATCACCATAACTCATTTGATTGGATTAACCCAGCCACAAGGGAGCAGTGCCCTCCCTGGAGGTACAGTACACTGTTCCCTAGTGCCTGTTCCAAGCCCGGATAAATGGGGAGGGTTGCGTCATGCATTCTGGCCAGTGTTGAGGAATTCCCAGATGATTGGGAGACGACTGCAGCAGTGATTAGGGGGACAGGCAAGAAGGTGCTAGGTGTGGCCTCGGGACAGAGAAAGGTGGACAAAGAGACCTGGTGGTGGAAGGTCGAGGTTCAGGAAAGTGTACAGAGGAAGAAATTAGCAAAGAAGAGATGGGATGGCGAGAGAACAGAAGAGAACAGGCTAGGAGTCCAAGTTTAGAGATAAATACGGAACTGCAAACTCCTACTCCAAGTAATACCAATCAATCACTTGTATGTTTTCAATTGGAGTAACAGCCAGGACCGATAAAGAGAAAGCAAGCAAAAGATACCTGTTTCAGGGTTTCATGACATCCTGTCTTCAGAACCATTGCCGAGTTCACGTAGAGAAGGAAGAGTATTCCTGGATTCACGTACACGGGCCAGTCGTATTCGGTGTTCAGGCTGAAGTCATACGGCGTGGAGCAATTTCCAGGTTTGATAATGTCCTTCAGACCAAAGAGCCTTGGCAGGAACAAAGAACAAAGAAAAGATGCGATGATCAGACTGATTGGTGACATGAGGACATTGTCTTTGATTACTAATACTGGAGTACTGAGTAGAGATTGACCATGTTCTGAGCAAAGCAGAGCACATTGAGTCTGAGCGGAGCATATTCCACAATTCCATTCCTGAGGCAGCCGACCAGAGCCGTGGCTGCAAGTTGGTCGTGGCTGTATTGGTGGGCATCAGCGATAAGTGATACCGTCAGTCCCATAAAGCCTTTTTGGGCTAATCCTAATCTAGAGGCATCTGATGGGTATCGACTTTGGTGGCAAAAACTCGGCCATGGGAGGAGTTCTGTGATGCCGTGGAGAAAGACTTCCTGACAACTTTGAGGGAATTGTGGTCGAGCATCTCAGGAGGGGGAGGCAGTGCACCATCAACGCTGTGTATAATGAGGATGGGGTGCCACTTGACCTGGACTCGGCACAGTTGTGAGTTGGAAGGAAGAAGACTTGGAAGACTTCTTCAATTCCACCGACAAGCATGGTCTCGGGACTTTGTGGCAGGCTCTCCTCTCTCTGGGGTTGAGGTTGCCAAGGTGGTTCAAAAATTCCTTTGTAGAGGGGCTCCAGGGGTGGATGAGATCCGCCCAGCGTTCCTAAAAGCTCGTCTTGGTGAACAGATCTCTCTGTGATGTCGCATGGAGATTGAGAATAATGCTTCTTG
The DNA here is from genome assembly GCA_026261675.1 of Hippocampus mohnikei. Lineage (NCBI taxonomy): Eukaryota > Metazoa > Chordata > Actinopteri > Syngnathiformes > Syngnathidae > Hippocampus > Hippocampus mohnikei. Next base: position 1,246,460 of record JAKGUB010001031.1, on the reverse strand, counting down.
ATTGGCGGACTGGGGACGGTGTTCCCCCTTTTTGAAAACTCAATCCTCCAACTACAGAGAGAACACACTCCTCGGCCTCCATAGCAGGGTCCATTCAAGACGCTGTGTGGTCTCTATCCTGGCCAGGGAAGACTGGAACAGCTATACGTTCTGGTCGGGTCCTCGAGTCGTGGTAGAGGGCCCATCCCGCCCGTGTGTTTGGTGACTTCAGAGCAGAAATTGGATGGTGACTCTCGGCCGGGGTGTTCTGAGGGCGGTGCTTCCACTAATCCACTAATGACACATTCCTCAGTCTTTGTTTCTCGCTCCTCTGTTTACATGGTGGCGTCTCCCGCTAGAAATGGAACCTAAACAAATTGCCTGTGAGGCGGCGGGCGTGTAAAGCAGGCATCCATTGTGAAACCTTCATTTCATGTTTTGATACATCAAAAAAAAGATGATCGTTGTCATTCCAGTTAGTCCGTAAATGAGCTGCCGTCATTTTTTCAGGCCGGCCCGGTCCGTTCGAGTCGTCCGCAACAGCCAAACGGTGTCAAAAACAGACAGCGCCCGTGTGTGACGTGGACATGACCTTCTCAACGGCAGGTGGCTATCGTCGATGAGGGACGGAGCGGACTCGGTGGATGACCTTGTTGAAAATTAGGACCGTACAACATGCCCGGTGCGGAATCTTACCTTGCCCACAGACTGTGGGGTGGAAAAAGAACCTGGGCCAGGAGACACTGGTAGAGGTACAGACAAACAATGTGGCCGGCAGTGAAGAAGCCCACCATCACGTACAGAGTGTTGAAACCCAGCTGAGTAATTGGAAGGTGACATGCCCACCACGTGCAGACGCCGATGAAAAGTAGGAAGTAGACGGCTGAGAAAGCAGATGGCAAGGTGATTCCTAGAGGGAACAGAAGGAACGCCATTTTTAAAAAATAAAAAATCATCCATTTCCATGAAATACTTCACAGGACCTACCAGCCAAAGCGAGTAAGCTAACTGCAAAGATTCTCCAAAGGTCCAGCAGCACTTTATCGACTACGGCCTTGAGACGCTCGGCCAGTTGCTTGGCGAAGGTCGCGGTCGAAAACTCCCGAGCGGTGTCACCGGAAAACGATGCTTCATCATCCTCATCCTCTGATTCTTGATCCATGTCACCCTCATCATCTGTTTCTTCTTCTTCTTCTTCTTGGATCTACGTTCAAAGTAGGGGAAAGAGGCAAGGTATTTATTCATTGTACGAAGAAAGCGGTGGGGGACGTGAAGTCTAACAGGACACTATTTCACACCCGGGCATGATCTAGCCCTCAGGCTAGATCGGACCAGTTCACACTTCTCCGACAAGCCCTCTGAAGCTTATCAGGACGCCAAAATAAAAGGCAAAAATAAGTTGTGTCTTGGTCATTGTTGAGATTCTGGAAAAAGTACCGCAAAGGTCCTTCAGCTGGAGCCACGCACAAATACTCGTTGAAGAAAACAACCTGCCTTTTGGTTTCCAGTCCACCCATCCATGTAATACAATCCTGGAGAGTTTTCCAAAATGTTGACATTTATGTTTTGCAGATTCAAATCATGTATAGACAGACACCGCTGCAGATTTGAATGAAGCCTGTGCTTCTTGGAATTTCCGCCGCTCAAAGCCCTCCCTCTCGAGTGCCGCTGATTTGACGCTTTAGTGTGGCTGGAAGCTGGAAGCTTTCAACATGCAACAGAACAAACGCACTCAATGCAATGTGAATTGCAAAACTGAAACACCCTTGTCGCCGAGGTTTTAACAAGTCCCGTCACATCCCGAGCTTTTTATTCATGTTCCAACATCTCAAATGTTATTTTGAGAACCGTTTCTGTGGTCAAACGCCACGAAAACAACTTACCGTTGTCATATTGGCTGCGGCCACTATTTCTCTGTTGGTGACCAATCTCCTACAAAGGATGATGGTTAACAAAGAAATCCCACACAGCATCAGGTCGGGACTCAGAAGGCGCAGTACGGTCCAAGGATCTTGCAGTGGAAGCCTGAAGAAAAGACATTCATTCGTTTCTTCACATTGTGGAGTCAAAGATTTGATTTTAAGCGACACTATATGGAACAAACAAAATCAAGAATATTCTCATTCATTTGACACACACACACACACACACACACACACACACATTCCCGTATTTTGCAAATAGCAAAAATCTGCGTTGAATTGATGGCCATTAATTTCTTCTTTTTTTTTGTAACCCTCAAAATTCTTGGTAAAAAAGTTGGATAAAAACCTCCAATTAACCTTTCGATGAGAAACAGAAAAATATTTAATTATTATTTTTTTTAAATATTTTTTAAACTTTGCGGGGAAAAATCTGGGAAGAGGTGAATCTGCAGCTGCTGAACTGGCGCTGAAATGGCTCCACTGTGTACTGTGCATTTGTGTTCTACGGAAGTAACAGGCACTATATATATATATATACACACACAAAGAGAGAGAGAGGTGTTTTTTTTTGTTTTAATGCCGACATACCTGGACAGCCCTATATGGGTGGTTATGATATCCACGTGCGAACAGTTATCAGCAATAGCAATGTTGAGAGGAGGATAGGTGTATAGGACCGTCTGGAAGCAAACATGAGCAAGTATAAAAAGTAGACTGGTCCAAAATATTGCCCTGATGAAATGTCCCGTATTTCCTAAAAGATAAAAACAAAGCAGAAAGAGTGTGTGTAAATATTTAATCGAAGAATAAGGAAACACCAGCGGGTCCCTCCACCTTGTTGTGGTGGTCCTGCCAGAACCAGCTTTTCACCTGCATATTTTCAATACAATGAGTTTTCATATTTAGTGTGGTTATACTGTATTATTAACCGGTCAAAAACAGTTCTTCTCATGGAAAAAACATTTTTCATGTTAAAAAAAAAAAAAAAAAGAATAGCTGCTACCGTTCAAACCTTTGGCGAACATCTAGCAAATGTCAAAAGTTTAACAAGCATCATTTCAGACATGTCACGCGTCTCAGTGACAACGTGTCTCCCGGATTGCAGCTGCTCCTGCCGGCCTCCCGACCCCCCCTTCTGACTACCCGGGTGCGTAGGACCTGCCTGGTGCCTTCGGTCAGCACACCAGAAGGCTATCGGAGGAACCGAGAACTAGACGAAGGCTCAGGAGAGATTGAGCCTTTTTCGCTGCCGGTCCCTCTCTTTGAGCTAAATATTCGGCACGCCCCCGTAGGGCCAATCTTTAAAACTGGTTATGAAAACGCATCTTTATTCTTCTGCTTTTGACACAGCGTTAGACTTTGTTTTGGTTTGACTCTTTTATGCTTTTTACTGTCTTCATTGCTAATGTATTGTTTTAACCATGTTTGTTGTTGTACAGGGTCGGGCAAAAGGATCTGAGACATTTGTACCTTCAATCAATAAACCAAAAACGTTTTTTATTTTCGTCAATTACATATCATGCCATTTTTTTTGTCTTCATATAATGCCATTTTGCTTTGTTTCTTTTTCAGTTGCGGCCATGAATTGAGCATGGCGCTTTCATTGTGGAAACTTTTGATCAAAAACGAGCGTTCCGTTTGCACTTCGATCTTGGTAGACGTGACCCCGTACCAGCTGGATACACCATCTTGTTAGGGGTTACCAACTGCAGAGCTACAGGATCCGCATCGAAACGAAATTCAAGCGGCCGACCTCGCAGCGCCAGAATTCCGCTTCATTTTTCAAACAGAATGAAACAGAATGGCATTATATGTACTTTTTGAAAATAAAAATATTTTGGTTTCTTGACTTGATTTGACTTTTATTTCACCTACAAATGTCTCCGATCCTTTTTGCCTGACCAACTTATTTTTGCTCCAATTACAGCACTATGTCAACAGTAGTAGTTGTTTGAATACAGTTGAGTAGTAATCGTTTTTTTTTTTCAATATATAAAATTTCATGGGCTAAAAAAACAAACAAAACAAAAAATAGTTCCATTTGATCTCACTTGAATAGAAAAATGACGGTGTCTTTTCTCATTTGGACAGGCGGGCTTGCTCAGTCTCACCTTTGATGGTGTGTTTGTTGGGGCACAGAAACCACGGCAGCAACAAGAGGTACACAAAGTATACCAGGGACAGCACATTGTAGCGAAGAAGACAAGCTGCAAAAAGTACAAATGACAGTCGTCGGGTTACTCGCCAGCATCATTGCAATCAATACATCATGACAAGGAGAAAAGGTATTTGCATATTAAGAATGGGGCCGCGCTATTCACGAGGCACGCGGGCCGAGCAGGCCTGCGAAGAGCCACAAAATGGGAAATAGATTCTTGGGTAATTGAGTCAGCATTAGAAATGCATTGGAAAAAAATACAAACATATTTCTCTTAAAACAAAAAAATTCTTAGAAAAGTGGGAATAAGCATTTTCCATGATAAATGGAATAAACAAAACATATAAACATATATATTTTCTAAAAAATGTTCCAACAGATTAATATGTGGCTTCTGAGCCAAAGTATGTGGTGGTCCACTGTACACAGTTACTTATTTATGATATTATTATTGATTAAGGGTCATCAAAGCTGACAACCCACGGAAATTCCCTTAACAATTTGTCCGGATTTCCATGATTTGTTTTTGGGTCATGAAAATGACCACGAGATGCCTATCACAGCATATTATGATTTTAAAAAAACATGCATATTGTTCACTTGCGCAGCAACCGTTACTCTGTAACTATCACTGTTAATAAAAAAATGGGTGAAATATTTGTGGTGATATTATTGTGTTTGTTTGCTTATGGAACATATAGACAGATAACAGAAATTTGGTATGAAGCGAAAGGGAAGTCCAAAAACCTTAAAAAAAAGAAAAGTGACATTTCGCACAGATTGTGTTCAAAGGAAGTAGTCAAATTTGTTTTATCTAGTCCTACCCCTTGTTCTTGGTATGTTTTAACTTGTTCAAATAACAACAGATCAATCATGTGCAGTATGTAGAGTGTATCCAAAAAAAAAAAGGAAAAAAGTCAAGTATGCAACTGCACTTCGGTACACTTAATGCACCATGTACACATGGCTACGACATACGGTTGATACAGGTGCTACGTAAGCACACCCTCTAGCACAGGGCTTTCAAACTCGCGGCCCGCGGGCCAAATGCAGGACACCAGTTTGCGGCCCCTTGCCTTGTTATGACCGTTTCCTGTTGGTGCGGCCCACGCAAGTTGGATATGGAGGCTGTGTGTGTTAGCGCTAGCTCCGTGCTAAATAGTTAAGTCTGTAGCGGCAATGTGACCGCCGTGCCCACGGTGTCCTGCGCCAGCTTGAAACCACAGATGGAAACAACGTGCCCCTGCTGCTGAATACACATCTAAAAAACGATAAACAACAAGCCAGCGCGGCTGCCATCGGAGACGGGTGCTCCGAAGCACCACATCTGACGTTACACATGCACAAGAACGGAGGGAAATGAGCGCTAAGATGCGAACACGGAGCTAGCACGACTACATCGACACAAACCAAGTTTGATTTGTATGCGACACCCTGAATTGGTTTGCCAGCCAATCGCAGGGCACAAAGAGACCAACAACCAACCACGCCCACACTCACACCGAGGGACAATTTCGAGTGTTCAGTCAGCCTGCCATGCATGTTTTGGGAATGCAGGAGGAAACCGGAGCACCCGGAGAAAACCCACGCAGGCCCGGGGAGAACGTGCAAACTCCACACAGGGAGGCCGGAGCTGGAATCGAACCCGGTACCTCCGCACTGTGAAGCCCACGTGCTAACCACTGGACTACCGACCGGTAAGTAGTTTCAGAAATTCACAAATGAAACATTTCTGTCATTTTTTATGTCTTATGTGGCCAACAAGTACCAGGAGGAATGGGAACAAGTACCAGAAGCTGTGGCAGCGAGTGCAACAACTGACATGTCGACCTGATATTTGGCGCTGACCTGTCACTACACTCAGGAGAATTCGCAGTTCTGTTCATTAGTGTTGCGAGTGCAATGATTGCCACAGAGTCACACACTGCTCATAATTTGGCCCAGGTCAAAAGGGGCATGACGGGGCCATAACCAATCAAGTCAAGCGTCTTGCGAGTGACGCGGCGGCAAACATGACAGCATCTGCTTGACACCTCCAAATGGGCCAATCCATTTGGTCCTCGCACAAACCGCCATCAGAAAGCTCGGCACGTGGTCACATATTTCCCTTCAAACGCCACAGCCAAGAAGAGGCTCGCTCGCTCAGGTGCGGCGACAGATGGGACAGTCCAGTCTGAAACTCATCAATGAGGTCCCAACACCCTGGAAACAGTGCCTATGAAATGCTATCAAGGCTCCAAGATGAGAAAGGGGACCAGTGTGGCTATTTCGGACCTCCCTGAAGATGGATTGGATTCACTTCCAGCTGATAAGAGAAACACTTCTACTGCTCGCCCCATTCAATCAAGCGACAGTGGAGTCGTCTTAAGAGAGGTGAGTGTCGGGTTCAAAGGTCAACCTTATACTGAAAATGCTCTATCTTGCACTTGTGCAATCCTGCTTCCACCTTGAACACACACACAGGCAAGCCATACAACTAGAGTACACCAAGCAAGCGTGGAGTCACAGACAATGCTTCCAGTCTGTGAGTGTGTTCACCTGAGCAACACTTCTTGACCCAAATTCAAATCACTCGAGTTAGTTACGAAGTTACGAAGGGGGGTCACCTGGTTCTTGGAATTCAAGTTTGACAATCACTGGTGTAATTGATTCCACGTTGAAGAACTACATTTTCACAAGGGTGAGAGATAGCGAAGGGTGCAGCATTCTTCTCTTCTCAACAGAAATCTTCAAATATCAAATTCAGGAGGTAGCCTCCATGAAATGGGATTTAAATTTCTACGTGTTCATCACTGTCGAAGTGCACAGGGACTTCCTGATCATGTCGGCCACACACACACATATCTCAGATTGTTCCTGTCCCTTAAAGGTATAAATAAATACCTGCCATATTTCATTCCACATTCCACGTCAAATTGTGTGTCGGTATTCAATATCCGAATGTGAAAATGTTGTCCAAGCCACTGTGGACGACTCGTCTGCTTGACCAGAACTTCCAGCTACCTGCTGCCCCTAAACATCTTGATCGATATAGGGGGGTTTTAAAAGGGGGGGGGGGGGAGTGCTGAATTTACTCCATGTTTAGCTGACACGTTGTGGGGGGACCGGTGGGTTTGTAAATTGAAAATAAAACGAACAGTTCAGCAAAGGTTCCTCGCTCAAACATAACATTGATCTCACTTTCAGTAACTTGTAGAAAAGATAAGAAAAAGGGGTGTTTTTGGTTTGAGTCGTTAGTCACACGAGATGACGTCAGTTTCGGTCACGGAACTTGGAAACTACCGGACGCAGAACAATGCCACACTTGTCTTGACGACTGTTTTCATGAATTCAAAAGTCAAAAGCCGACGGTTTACCTGATAATAAGACGACCGGTAGAAAGAAGCAGTAGATGAGCCAAATAATCACTTGAAGGTCCATGTCCGAGCGAGCGAGCACGTCAGGATCAGCCCCTGACGGCAGCGATATCTTTTAATTCGTCCGCATATCTCAAGACCACCTACTGGAACTTTGCCATTATCCAAGAGAGGAAAGTGACCGCTAATCTTTCGGCGAACGCTCTCATAGTCCAGTCCAAGTAGTTAAAACGGCTTGGTTGTCACTACAGTAGCACCTCGGTGCCGAGTCCACGCCGAGGAGGGAAGCGACTCGTTCCACTGGTTGCGGTTGCGACGGCGAGGAAAAGCTCGAGTTGGATGTCTTCCGTTGGAAGGGAGCCCGCTAGCGAAGTCATGTGGATGGAAAAAGTGATTCAGAGCGAGTGAGAGTCAGAAGGACGTTCAGAGAGGAACAAGTCAGGAGTTGCTGGTCACCTCCCCTCTGAAAATGATTGAAATCTGCGGCGGCGGCGGTGGTGGTGAGCGCAAACGTTTCAAGAGCATTATCCCCAAGGTTGTTGCAACTTATGTGTCCGTGTGCTTCGTTTGAAATGGAATAGAAAACAAAAGTCAACACGAACTAGTCTTCACCTCTGTCTGAACGGACTGAAACTCTTGAACGTGTGCCCCACCTGTTGCAAAAGCAGTTGCAAGCTAATAGCGCCCTCTAGCGGCTCAAAGCCGTTGGCCCCTTGACGCCAATCGTAGCCAGCTGCGCCGGAAGTGGCTGTGCTAAGTTTAGGCTAATGGATTTTCAAAATAAAAGGATGTTTATTAAATGTAATAGGGAATTGAAATTATATTTCTTTCAAAAATAAGTTAAGATGATTCATATTTTTTTATCAAACTAATTTGAGATAGAATTACTTATTTGAAGACCTACTTTGCAATACAACTCAAAGTTGTCGCTCTTTACGGGGGAGAATCTGAAACCCATAAGAACCCAGACATATTTTTCCATAAAGCAAAATGATGTGGGATGTACTACCGGCCAAGTGGATCACATAAAACACATTTCTGAAGTGTTTTTTTTCTTCAGAATAACACTCTTTCATCCCAAAGATCGGTGTTGTTACATATACAGTATATCACATTGGGCGTTAGTGGTAAAAAAAAAAAAAGTTCTTTATTTGTCAAGAAGTAAACATGACCGTTTATAGTGCTTGGAACATGAAGACCCTTTCTGTTGTTTTTGCGCCCGGTTTCTTGTTCTTTTGCATTCTAAAAATGTATTCAAAAATAAGCAAGTACAGAATACACGATAATGAGATATTTCTTTTTGTGGGGTAATCATAGAATAGCAAAACTTTTAATTGAACAAACAGAACATATACTTCAACTGAATATAGCAAAATCAATTGGGTGGGATTCTTACAATTGTTGTTATTGTGACAAATACGTCACATTCAGATTTTCATATTCATATTTGAAGGCTGTAAGCCCAATGTGACATGTATGTCACGGCGATATTTGGATCCCTGGTTTGATATTAGTTTCTTCAATAACTACGGTGAGACCAGGTGGAGGGCAGCGCGCGGCTCTCTTGAATTCCCTGCTGGGGGGGGGGGGGCTCGGGGGGGTATGTAGTTTGTCCAAGTTGAGTTGCCGTTCCTGCCGTCTACTTGCGCTGCAGTTATTTTCCGAACGCAGTCTGTTTGTCCAAAGGTTAGGTGATCAACTCACTCGCAACAAACTTCACACTGCAGCGGCATCTCAGCGCTATTCGGTTTAATGGAAGGACGCTCGGAATCCAAAATTCAACTGGTTCGTCGAAATATCCATTCTTTTCCTGACTTTCCCAAGAAGGGCATCTCGTTCAGGTAACTGGAATATACTGTCATCCTTTTCACATGAATAGATGACTCCGAAATACATTTTGGTGCCTTGTGGTCGTGACCGAAGAATTTCCAAATAGCGCTCCAAAACGTGCACGATTTACTTCTCTTTAGTTTCAATTTAGTAGGAAGCAGGTACAGTATGTGCACACGTACCGGAAGCTCTCCTTATGTCGCCCCCCCCAAAAAAAGATACACTACTCCCACATGCTTAACCCACTGACATATCTACGATACTGTATAGTTCATTCATATATATAGATATATATATATCTATAAATATCAACGGACTTTCATTTATTTTTGGGGGAGTCCCCTTCAAAGCACGTGCTGTTAATACAGAACATCTTATATATTTAGAGAGAGAGAAGTGTATATTAATGTGTGTGTGTGTGTGTGTGTGTGTGTACTGTATACATGTCTATATTTGTGACGGGCCACTACGGAGTCTGGCAATGTGCAGATCCATGTCGCTGTCGCGTCAAGACTAGTGATGGGACCAAATGGGTCGAGCTCCGAAGCTCGTGTCGAGTCATGGGAGGGGGCGTTTTCACGAAGCTCGCGTCGAAGCGCGCTTCATTTCGGCAGACTCGGAGGAGGTACGGTAGCTTCAGGCAATGGGAGACGGACGCCGGAAGTGGCTGTGGGAAGTTTAGGCTCATTGATTTTCAAAATAAAGTCCCAAAGTGGTTGTGGTAAGTTAAGCCATTTATCTTAACTTTACACACTTATCAAGACTATATATATATATATATATATATATATATATATATATATATATATATATATATACGTATATAGACACAGACAGCACATAGACTAAGTGCCGAGCAAGGAGAGGGTGGGGTGGGGGGACAGGAGCAGAGCAAAAAGCGTCCGCCTTCGTCGAGAGCCAAGCAGAAATTCCTTGCGTGTTTTTACATACTTGGGCAATAGAGGCGACTGATTCTGATTCTCCCAAATATCTATGAGCATAATGTAAGTTTTTTTTGGTCTCCCTTAGAGATATATGTCCCATCCTGAAGGATCCGACTGCCTTAGCAGCTGTTATTGACCTGTTTGAAGAACACGTAAAAAACAAAAACTGGGATGTCGACCTGATTGTCGGTAAGAAACCTCACCTCTCAAAGGAAATGAGCGTCAAATCTAAAAGATGTGATTTCGAAGGGATCTGTTCGAGTTGTCTTTGAAGACCTTTTGCTTCTCATCCCAAAGATTTCTTATTTTACATCTACAGCGATCCCTCACTACTTCGCAGTTTGTTTATTGCGGGTTCAGTGCATCCCGGATTTTTTCAAATATATATATACACATTTTTTAGAAATATACATGGAGTACAGTATTGTATATGTTGCTCTATGTGACTCGCTGTTGTTTTGCAGCTTCTCGCGGACCGTTTGCGGACTTAAAAAAAAGAAATCTATTTTTTTACCTGTTTATGTTAATTGGACGCTATTTCGCGGATTTTCGTTTATCGCGGGTGGTTTTGGTCCCCATTAACCGCGATAAACGAGGGATTACTGTATATCGTATTTTCAACATTAAAAGGCGCACTGGATTATGAGGCGCACCTTCAACGAATGGCCTATTTTGTCATTTTTTTGCACATATTGGACGCACCGGATTATAAAACGCAATATACAGTGCATCCACTAGATGGAGATACGATCAAAGAAATGCAAACAGAAGGATGAGACGTCAGTAAAATGGAGGAGACTGGACTGTCACAGAGGGGTGTTCATACTGCACACATTTGCACCGACGTATTTTGTTGCGATATAGCTTACACCGGTGTCCATTTTGTGGAGCGTTCACACGTAAAAAGCTGCTGTTTTGAAAGCCTTTCACAATATTTTGTGACTCCAATATTTTGTTATTTACTCAATGTGTGAGCCATGATGAATGCAAGCCACGACAATGGAGTGATGCCAAACGACTGTTGATCTACAAGTTATACCTCAAGCAGGAATGAAACAATTCCACTGACTTAAGCTTCAATTATGTGAGGAAGTATATTCTGCAAATGCCCGAGCTGACATCAGAATGCTCTTTTTGACATCTTCATGAACGCGTGCGTGACTCACCCGCGTCCGTTTGTGTTTGACGGGCAGGTTTGGATGCTCGTGGTTTCCTGTTTGGGCCTCTTCTCGCCCAGCGGCTGGGAGTGGGTTTTGTCATGGTCAGGAAGAAAGGAAAACTTCCAGGGGCCACCGTGTCTGTGGCATACAATTTGGAATATGGCAAGGTACTGACACGCACGCACAAGTTACACTTTTAGATGCTGTTTAACGCTGTCGAATGAAGGTCATGAGCCGACACGAAACCCGCCGTGAACTTACATTTTCTACTTTGATCAAAGGCCCTTTGGACACCCGCCAAATTCTCAAGCACTCTTCCATGCAGAACCCCTTTGATGAATTTGAATTGGGCATGTCAGAGGTGCCGCTATGTCCATCTTAAAGGTCTCAGGCCTTCCCTGAGGTGGGTTAAATTTGCTCCAGAGGAAGCAAATTGAAATTCAAAATGAACAGTTTCAAGATCAGGCTTCCGTCAAGCTTGCTGATGACCTGCTCATTTGCAATCAGGTGTGTTGCAACAACAGGGAGAGCTGGGAAAACATGCAGGGTGGCTTCATTCATCTTCCGAAGCGCTTGATCCTCACTAGGGTTGCGGGGGGTGCTGGAGCCTATCCCAGCTGTCTGCGGGCAGTAGGCGGGGGACACCCTGAATTGTTTGCCAGCCAATTGCAGGGCACACAGAGACCAACAACCATCCACGCTCACACTCACACCTAGGGACAATTTAGAGTGCTCAATCAGCCCGCCATGCATGTCTTTGGAATGTGGGAGGAAACCGGAGCACCCGGAGAAAACCCACGCAAGCCCGGGGAGAACATGCAAACTCCACACAGGGAGGCCTGAGCTGGAATCGAACCCGGTACCTCTGCACTGTGAAGCAGACGTGCTAACCACTGGACTACCGGGCCGCCCTTTCTAGAGACACTAGCAAGAGGCAAAAGACAGGAGGCGGAGTTCGAGGTGGCCGAGATTCTCCTTCGGAGTGACAAGGATGGACAGGATCCGAAATGAGGTCATCAGAGGGGGACAACTCAGACAGGAAAGTTTGGAGAAGAAGTGAGCGAGAAGCCAGACTGAGATGCTTTGGACATGTACAGAGGAGGGACAGTGGATACGTTGGGAGGAGAATGTTCGAGATGGAGCGACCAGGTAGGAGACAGAGAGGAAGGCCAAAGAGGAGATTCGTGGATGCCGCGAGGGAAGACAAGCAGGTCGTTGGAGTCAGAGGAGAGGATGCAGAGAACAGGGAACGATGGAAATGAAGGACTCGCCGTGGCAGCCCCTGAAAAGGGACAAGCCCAAAGGAGAAGATAGTTTTTGTCATTATGAGCACATTTTTTTAATTGAAGTGATCCAAAATGAATGACAAGTAATCAAGTGAGAGCATTTCAACGATGTGGTGCTTGGATGACACTTTTGAACAATTAGTTACTGTATTGGAAGACATTTTCAAGGGAAGCCCGCTAGCACAAAATGTAGAACAACACACACACACACACGCACACCAACACACCACTTTTTTAAAATGTCCCTTCCCCACACCCCCCGTGGGCGACCGCAGACTCACGCCAAGTGGACCGGTTTGGCAGCCCCGCCTTCAAGGTGTCCCATTTATCTCACCGTTGCAGGCAGAAGCGGAGATCCAAGTGGATGCGGTGACACCCGGGCAGAAAGTGCTGCTTCTTGATGACCTTCTGGCAACCGGAGGTGAGATGTGCCATTTGCTGTGGAGGCTCTTTCGGCGATTGCTTATTGCCAGGCAACGTTCTTCCAAATGCATTCGGGTCCAGTCTTGCCACTTTTTCACACCACTGGATATTGCATTATGCAGCCGCTAGATGGAGCAACGCTAAAGACAACGCAATACAATGCAGCTTTATTTGTGTAGCGCTTTCACAACTGCTGCAGCTGGAACAAAGCACTTGACAGAACAGTTCAAATACTGCGTCCAAGAAATCAGAGCATTGATCCATATCGAAGGCGCGTGGGATTTGAAGGCGCACTATTGGCTTTGGATCGTGTACCGTAAATTCCGGACTATAAGCCGCTACTTTTTATCCCCAAACTTTCAACCCTGCATCTTATTCAGTGATGCGGCCAATTTGTGTCATTTTTTAACGGCCACCAGGGGGCGCTCGAGTAGAAAAGGTAAGATGAAGAGCGGTGGAATATATGCGTGGAGGAAGACTGCAACTTCTTGTCTTGTGCATCAATTCAATGAGCGTCAACATACCCTCATCATGGAAAATGCACAAAGAAAGGCATGTGACGCATTGCTATTCTGTCGCTAGCGTGTTGTTAGCATGTTGCTAGCGTTTTACTGCCGCGTCACAGGCACCGTTTGGGAAGAAAGTTAGATTATTATTATTGTTAAGTTATATTATTAAGCATGCTAAAATATAAATGAGCCCACAACAGTGGTGACGTCAACTTTCCAATCCCGTCTGTATGTTCTATGAATCCATGGACAGATCGTTTTCTGTATCTTCTGTTGACTTTTCTCTTCTTCTTCCCAGGCACTCTCTTCGCAGCTTGTGAACTACTGAAGAAACAACGTGCAGAAATTCAAGGTTGCATGGTCGTCATCGAACTGACTGAACTGAAAGGTCGCGACAGACTGAAGCCATGCAGTGTGTTCTCTCTGGTTCAGTATTGAGAAGAATGGCATTCTTTCTGTTATGATATGACACGGTTAGGTTTGACAGCACCAAAGACAAATGGACCCTGTCCAACCTATCCCTTATCATCTACTGGACACAACAAACTCAGTTTGCAAAGAAATTGGGATGTTATGCGAAACGGAATCCAAAACAATCCAATGATTTGCAAATCCTTCAAATGAATGCCCTCCAAATATATGTCATGTTGAAACGGATTTTTTGTTGTTGTTGCAGATATTCACTTCTTGCTCATTTTCTACCTGCATTACTTTCTAAAAAAAAAAAGACGTGTACCTCTCTCTGTCACCTTTTCGAATGACTCCGATGTGATACATTCCTGCACCACGTGATTGGTTTCCCAGCGCCACGTCGACAGCATGGGCTGGATTTATCCCGTGAGCTGATTGGCTGTGCATCTATCTTCGCCGAGCACCTTCCCTTGTGTCTCGTCACGCTGTTGACTCGAAACGTTCGCCCGCCGCCTCTTTCTGGTCTGGTCATTTGACCTTAACAGGCACGCTCTGCACAAGAAACATGAAAAACAATGAACAACATGGGATACAGTGCGAAGGGAGGGCCTGTCGGTACTCGCCGTACGTACAGCGCCCCGAGATCTTAGTTGAGAAAGGAAACACTAGGGAAGGAGAGGGGGAAAAAAACCCCATGCTCCAACTATCCTCTTCTGAGGATCATTTAAGTCGAGGAGAAAAAAAAGTAGCCTGCACATCAAAGCATATGACAGTCACAACATAGATCGCCTTCGTCGAGAGCCAAGCACAAAGGGCCGAAAGGGAGAGCCACCAACACAAGTCCTCCTAGAAGGCCATGTTGATCAATGTTCATTACCTACCGCACGAGGTTTTGGCAGTTTAGATTCAAGTCAATCTAGTCTTTGTCTCAAATATGTCAAATAGAATCACTCTTTGCATATCTTAAACATACTAGTACTCACATAAAGAATTCCTAGGGGGCAAACCCTCCTTCGCAGTTTTTCACTTATGGCGACTGGGTCCCGATCCCCATGAAATGCAATAAGTGAGGGAAGACTGCATTTAGGTTTTGCGGCTGGGATTCTTTTCCATTCTTGCTTGCCAATGTCCAATTTGAGTTGCTCAACGGTGCATGTTCTCAGTTGGCATCATTTGTCCCTTCATAATGCACCACATATTTTCTGCGGGAGACGGCGGGCGGGTCTGGATGACCGGCGGCTCATTTACGGTACGACCAAGCGCATGCTATTGTAACCCATCCAGAATATAGCTTGGCAATGTCTCGCGAAAACCTCCCTGAAAAAGATGTTGCTTGGATGGCTGCAATTTCCTTGTGTGTTCCCAGCAAAGGGATGTCGAATGGAGTCCCTCTGCTCCTCGTCTGCGGAACAAACACCCGAGACTCAAACTGTCAGTTCATTTCAAATCAGGGCTGAAAACATGACGATGAATCCATCCATCGGTTATTCTCTTGTTTGAAATCGCCAGCGGCGCTTTGAATGGATCCAACCCGATACTTGATTTCAATCATTTCAAAGTGTTTTCATTGATTTTTGTCATGTCTTAATATTTTGTTCCTCTTTCCGAAAATATTTTGTTTGATCTCAAGCACTTTTGAATTGTGTTGTACATCAAACGTGTTCTCGAAATCAAACTTGCTTTGTCAAGAAAATGCAACATAAACTAATCCAATATTTTTCCAGGCCTGATGTGTGTGTGTGTGCATATATTTTCCTGAATGTTCCGATCATCAAAATGGGAGACTTCCTGTTAGCTTTAGCATAGGCTCGTTCGATGCTGGTTCAGAGCCGGCCGATGATCTGATCATGGGCCGGTGTTCCCTCTGGAAACAAAAACATCACGGCCGCTCTCTTACCAGAGCTCTCTATTGCGAACGCCGGCCTCCCCACGGATTGGAGGAACTCTGCCTGCCATCGCCCGCTTTGCCGGAGCTCCGTGACGTGAGCTCTGCCTCTCCGTGTCGCGATCTGCCACCATTCGTTCATGCAGCAGCGGCGGCGGGTTCAACGCCATTTCTGTGTGAGCAGAGATGCAGCTCCGCGTTGCGGTGCAAGTATCAGCTTCCAGAGCGTCCGTTTGGGCTATGCAGCTGCGCGCGCAACAACCACCTTAGGTTGGCTTGGAGACATTTTCCAATTCGAGCACGCCTTGAGCGTGACCCTTGTGAAGAAAATGGCTTGACGACCACATCTAAGGTACAAATGACTTTTATTGTCATACAACAAGCCTTGACAAAGGTGGATCCGGCATTTCATCATGAATGAGCTTTGGAGAGTCAACCTGCTACTGGTCATCCTTTTTTTCATTTTGGTCTTGCGCTCATCATCTCTCAGGGACACTTCCAGCTGCTCGTACATCATCCGGTCCTGCAACGAAATACACGTGTGGTCAATGCACGTCGCATCCTATTTCTTTCGGACTTCAGCCCAATGTTGCTCACAAACAAACCTTAAGTCGTCACTTTCACAGATCATTTGAATAAATACAAACAAACAGAAGGCACGGAAACTTTAGTGGTGGTGCGGTGTAGTGCGGTGAATCGTTGTCATTCCTATTGGTGTGCCCTGCAGCTAACTGGCAACAAGTCCCAAGTGGAGGCTGCCTTTCGCCTAAAGTAAGCGAGGATAGGCTCCACGCCCAGATTAGAATGATTCATAAAAAAAAATCTAAGGAATGATTCCTAGTGGGGGACACAACCTCCTGCTGGGAGTAAAATGGCCACCAAGGGATGAATAAGAACTATTTCAACGGCGGCAAGACATACTGTACAGCCGAGTGAGCCAATTCTACTTTGACGTTTACCTTTTTGGACACAGATGGTCTAATCTTTCCCAAGGCCTCTTCCACATTCTTTTTGCTCACTCTGATATCAGCGACAGGTCCAGGGGAGAACGTGTGACCTGTAGGAAACAAAATCACCCATAAGTTTGCATTGCTTGGTTCTTATTTTCTCCATTGTAAGCACTGACAAAATCCAATGTTTCGCTATTTTGGACACCCGACTGAAAATTCTATCAAATAATCAAGGATTTGGATAAAAAATACTTTTTAATGCAACCGCCGTTGTCAGGCTGTCAGCATCAGAAGTGTGCATCGTCATTTTTGCTTGTGAAAAGTAGTCCGACGGCTAGCAGCTAGCCATTACTTGCTAACACTGGAAACAGACAGCGCATTCTACAATGTCAGTGGAGTTGGGGTTTTTTTGGTTGCTTGATTAGCAATTGGGCAAGTGGTTAGCACGTTGACCTCACAGTGCAGAGGTCGTGGGTTCGATTCCAGCTCTGGCCTCCCTGTGTGGAGTTTGCATGTTCTCCCCGGGCCTGCGTGGGTTTTCTCCGGGTGCTCCGGTTTCCTCCCACATTCCAAAGACATGCATGGCGGGCTGATTGAACACTCTAAATTGTCCCTAGGTGTGAGTGTGTGCATGGATGGTTGCTCGTCTCTGTGTGCCCTGCGATTGGCTGGCAACCGATTCAGGGTGTCCCCCTGCCTACTCCCTGAAGGCGGCTGGGATAAGCTCCAGCACCCCCCGCGACCCTTGTGAGGACAAAGCGGATCGGAAAATGAATGAATGAATGATGAGCAATTGAACACGATGTCAGGACGACATGTTGATGTTGGTGGCAATAGTGTGTGATGGCACTTTCAACTTAAACTGGGCTCAAACTTTCATTCGGGAAGACGAGTCCAGTCAGCCTCCAACAAGTGCTGCCACAAAATACTAGACTATGACGGCGGCACCGATGTACGTATATTGCTAAATTGGGGAAGATTTTATTTTGAAGTTGGTCTTCTCAGCATTTTGGTGGTTTGACAAAGGCCATTATAAAAGAGACGAAACGAGATTTAAGTGACCTGAGGAAGAAGGTTGGAAACAGCTGGACTTCAGGTGGGCCTTCAGAGCATTTACTGATGCTTCCCTCACCAATGCCGTCAGGTCAGCACCACTGTACCAAACAGACAGCTTCATTTATGATCAAGACACAGACAGGCAGGTAGATACCGTTTTGGCCCCAATATAAGACATAATATAATATCAATATAAGTGTTTTTTGCATTGAAATAAGACTGAAAAAGTGGGGGTCGTCTTATATTCGGGGTCTAGACATTCTGCCCATTCACGACACTAGATGGCGCCAGATACCCTTGAATGCTGAACTTGACTCCCCAGGCCAAAGTGAACCCCTGTCACGAAGAATAAAAAATAGCGGTAGCACCAAGAAGAAAAATAAAAAAATAGCGGTGAGAAGGAAAAGACAAAAAAATAGAAGAGATAACAGAAAATGGAGAAAGTAGCGACTAGCTGGAGAAGTCATTCATTTTATTGGTCGACTGTTGCCGGCCAGGTAACACATTTTTCCCGCAGAGGCGAAAAGAGCGGAAGTTGTGATTAGTCAGACAATCTCATTGGACCTGGGTGAACTACTCATTCATTTTATTGGTCCATGTTTTTCCCACGATGGAAAAAAAAATAAAAATGAAAAAGCCGCTTCATGAAATGTGGGATGCTGCTGACATTTCCATTTGAAACTTACGTGAAGCAGTCACAGCGTTCATCATATGCAATCTCTTCCAGACTAACATCTTGCTCCAGCTGAGGTTTGGTTCCATTCTACAGGATAGATAAAAAATAAAAAAAAGAGGTTTATTTGAAAAATTTGACATCACATCATTTGATTTAGAGGTGCACGTAAGTACATTATATCTCAATAAAGGTCATTTTACATCCTGACAATGATCCCAGACTGTATTTTTCCTTCAAATTTGATTATCATATAAAATGATTGGACATTTTCAGCCATCTATTAATCATTTATATTTGAAATGTTTTATACAGACCACACAATATATTTTTTAAAGTTCAATAAAAACATCAAATCCTGGCGCTCCGACGATCAATCAGCTCACGGGATAAATCCACTTGTGCCGTCATTGGTCGACATCGCGCCGGGAACCAATCACGCGTACAGTCGTGTACGAAAAACCGAACCCGACCAGTTCATATGCACATTCGACGAAGCCTTACTGAAAAATGCAAATCGGATTCAAGAAGTGTCAGGTCAGCGTTCACAACCCGACCATAAGAAAATGGCATCCGTGGGAGAGTTCCCAAGGGAAAACCACTGCTGTCCACAAAGAACAAAAAGGCTCGTCTCACATTTTCCAAAAGATATCTTCTTGATGATCCTCAAGACTTGGAAAAAAAACGTCGGCCTGATGAGTCAAAAATGGAACTTTTTGGAATATGTGCGGCCCATTAGATTTGACCAAAAACATGGCACACCATTTGACAAAAAAGAACATGATGCCAAGAGTTAAGCGTGGTGGTAGCATTGTGACGGTCTGCGCTGCTTTGCTACCTCCGGATCGAGACGACAAGCTGTGATTGACGGAAGAATGAATTCTGTTGTCTACCAGAAAATCCTGAAGGCGCTGCATACAGGCTAAAATATTGACATCCACCGATACGGTTGGGTTAAATGGTTCAAGTTTAATCTTGAACAGATGCATTTCATATGCGTCAATATGCTTCTGGCATCATTCTGGATAAATATTGGACTGTTTTGCAGAACTGAGCCAGACTTTGAAGCATAGAGACAAAGTGTGGACAAAGGTACAATAAGATTGACATCAGGCTTCTGGACATCGCTCAAGTTGATCAACACAATTGAAAACGTGACAGAAACTGCATGTCATGTCTAATGCTGTTCATGCAGTCTATGTGGAAATAAAACTTGATACAAAAGTGGTTGTGCACCATCTGCTTGAAAGTGAGAACCTTAACGTACCTTTGTAATGGTCAGCAGGATTGCGAGGCGGTCAGCTGGAGGTGGCATACCAACATACAAGGTTTTATCTAGACGACCTGGTCTCAGGATAGCAGGATCAATGATATCTGGCATGACGGGGGGAAAAAAGGAACTATTTAGTGTCATGAATTCAAGAAAAACATGACTTTCTGGTGATTCAACAACTTGACCAGCGCTACTGACAAGCAGAGTACATCCTGGACAGATTGCCAGCTGGCAGACACTGTCCAAAATGAGCCGTGTTGTGGTCCTCCAGCCGGTCCTTGGCCTCGACGACCGGCTCGAGGACCGAAAGTCGGTCCTTGGTCCTTGGCCTTGGCCTCGGGAGTCAAGTCCTCGAGTCCGAGGACCACAAAAATCATGAAGAAACCACGCTGAACCCCCGCAGAAAAAAAACGCTAAATTTCTTAAGGTTAAAATCATCTCCATCTTTTTATGAGCGTGATAAATGCGTCTGCACAACAAAATTACGCTGAAACACATCATAAGAGGCCAGACAAAGAGAGATCTTGATGCGCATCAGATATTAAGATTGGAATGAGGCCAAATAACATGCTTTTTCTCTCAAATATATTGTTAGAATCATTTGTTTCAGATGTACTGTCATTATTTTCTGTATAAAAATGAATTTGGTGTTCCAAAAGTCTTTTTTCAAACTTGAGTCTTGAAAAAGAGGGGGTCGTCTTATAATCAGGGCCGCGTTACATTCGGGCCAATACGGTATGCCTTTTTTGGCTGCTGCGATTTATAATCCGGAGCGACGTCTAATTTGAAAAATACGGTCCTTGTATTGTAACGATGGGAAAGCCGCGCACCTCCCAGCATGATTCGATTTGGTTGGTAAAGCGGACCCTTGGTGCCGGCGCCGGGCAGAGACAGGCAACGTGGCTATGCTCCCCGCATGGATGGCTGAGAGGAGGTTCCTCCTGAGCAATGCAACGATTGCAGGGACCGCCCGGCATCGGCACAGAGAAGCCCACCCCGCCACAACACTCAATCAAAGCACGCTACCAACCATTACAACAATAAAGCTCCATAAACTTTCATTGTTTGGCTTGGCAGCGGGAAAATCTCGCTCGCTTCCAAGCCTGGAAAGGTATCATTAGTATGTGAGCATGCACTTCGTTCAAGTGCCCCAAGGAAAATACCCCCCATTTTGATTTCACGTGAATCGGTGCTCAGCAGTACCAAGCCCGATCGCTGCGTACCACAAAAAAGTACCATCTTCGGTTCAGTGTTTGGACAGACACGATTTCCGGTATACAGTATGTGGAGGGTATTTTTCAGGTATTTTATGGGCTGGCCATACAGTCAGCAAGTAACTCCCCCCCCCAACAGGCTTGACAAAATCCGGATCATGACCTGGTCTGTTGGTTGCAGCCATGATAAAGACTTGTCGGCGAGTTTCCAAGCCATCCATTTCTGTTAGCAACTGGTTCACCACACGTATGCTGGCTCCTGACTGAAGAGAGACAAGATAATTCAACGCAGACATACAGTACATGCATCACTAGAAAAAACATCCATCCATCTAGTTTCTAATCCGCTTATCCTCACAAGGGGTCGTGGGGGCGTGCTGGAGCCTATCCCAGCTCGTTTTGGGCAGAAGGTGGGGCACGAATCTCAGACTGTGGTCCTCAGTCGAGAAAGGGTGGAGTTCCATCTCCGGGAAGAGATCCCGCCCCAAATCGAAGAGTTCAAGAATTTTGGGGTCTTGTTGATGAGCGAGGAAAGAATGAAACGGGGGATGGAGTGGCTGATCGGGCAGTGATGCGGACTCTGTATCAGTTTGTCGCGGGGAAGAAGTAACTGAGCCAAAAGGCAAAGTTCTCAATTCAATCGATCTAGGTTCACTTATGGTTACGAGCTGTGGGTCGTGACCAAAAGAACATCATTCCGGATACAAGTGTCCGGAATGAGTGGTGACAGGGTGTCCAGGCCCTCTCTGAGAGATACAGTAAGAAGCTCAAGTATCTGTGAGGGGCTCAGTGTCAAGCCGCTGCTCCTCAACATTGAGAGCATCCAGATGAGGTGGCTCGGGCATCTGATTAGGATGCTTGGAGGTCTTCCCTGTTGAGGTGTTCTGGACACCTCCCATCAGGAGGAGGCCCCAGGGAAGACCCAAGGCCCACGGGAAAGACCGTCTCCCGGCTTGTCTGGGAACGCTTCGGATGAAGTCGCCGGGGACGGACGGGGAAGTTTGGGCTTCTCTGTTAAAACGGCTGCGTCCGCAATTTGACCACAAGTAAGCAGAAGTAAATGGATGGATGAAAAGCTTGCATACATTTGGAAATGGACTCTATTCTAAAACTTGTAAACGTCAAATAAATGTAGTAGATATTTTCTCACCTCATGGCCTGAACGTCGAGGACATAAAGCATCAATCTCGTCAAAGAAGATGACACAAGGAGCAGAATTGCGGCCCCTTTGAAAGACTTGTCTCACAGCCCGCTCACTTTCACCAACATACTGTACAAATAGAAATAGGACAATTAGGGAAGTGTCTCCAAATTTCAAGCAAATATAGGCAATGTAGATTCGGTTCAACTGATATCGGACTCCTGACTCTTCACCAACTAGTGGTGGTGAAGAATCGATTGGAACAGAGACTAAAAGGCCGTTTTTTTGGAAGCCTGTTCTACAACACCAGCCTATTCCAATGCTGTGTAACTCACCATGTTGAGAAGCTCTGGACCTTTGACAGATATGAAGTTGAGACCCGACTCATTGGCCACCGCCTGCAACAACAGATGACAGTAAGACTTTCAAACAACAGGCAACGTCAAAGTCACTTGTACAAAGCACTACCGCCAATGCCCACCAAGTGCTGCAAACGAGTCAACAGAATACTGTGGTCCACTGTATCAAATGCTGCAGTTAAGTCCAATAAAACTAGACACACGTGGTCTCCATTGTCAAGCCTGTTCTACAACACCAGCCTATTCCGATGCTGTGTAACTCACCATGTTGAGAAGCTCTGGACCTTGTAAACATTTTCCCGTCCCTCCTTGCGCTTCTTCCTGCTTTCTCTGCACGACGTGTGCACTCACAGCTGACAACGAGGCACTTTTAGGCAGCTGTCCAAAATGACTAAAAGGAAAATGTCTTTTTGTGGTGTAGGTCGCTAAATGCCCAGGGCAATTGTGGCTGATGCTGAAAAGGTGTTCAGGTTTTTTTTTTTTATATAGTGAGGATGGGGAGACCTACGCCCGAAAGCAAGGTGCATCATTGGGCTCTGTCTGTGGTTGATGTAGGAGCACTGTATTTGCCGGTTGCTCGGCTACAGAGAGGCCCTGACATGTTCTGCTTTTCTGATGCAGGGTTGGAAGCGCTGCTGAGCGATGTCCGCCATCGTGTGGCGAACACGGGTATTACACATTTCAATTGCTCATCACCAGAAAACATTTTCATTTTCAAAAATGAATTGAGGGCCATGCCGAGTGTGGGTGAGGACAGCATGCCTGGGGGAGGTCAACATTTTTGGACATGTTAGTGTCTTGGAAAACCTTTGCAAGGAGGGTTTTTCCACAGCCCGGAGGACCGGCCAGCAACACTCCTGATGGAGCACTCAATCCAAGAGCCCTGAACTGCTCAGGAGAACGTACTGGAGCCTGCAAGACACATGGATATGTTCGATTTCATTTACAATTGTGATGAAAATAAAATGTTAACGTTTAGAACAGGGGTGCCCATTATGTCGATGGTGAGCAACCGGTCAATCGCAAACTTAAGTGTCGGTCGGTAGCTCGCATGGCAATAACTCAGTCACTGCCAGCCCTCCCAGATTGATATAGTATACTGTAGCTTCCAGCTACCTGGAATAAAGCATCAGCTCCCTGAGCAGAGATGTTGCAGTCTCATCATGAGCATGCCCAGGTTCATTTTGGCACCAGGAGGCCAAACACAAAGACTGAGCCCCCATTTTGACTTGTCCCGAGGAATTTCCACTGAAACTGGATCAGCTCGTATTCTGAGTTTCCACTTCTATTGCGAGTATGATTACAAAAACAGACCCCTTTGGGTTGGTCATTTCATTTTATGTTGATCATTTGCATGTTATTCCGTCGAAGACGCTGCACTGTGTGCTTCATAAAGATTCTCAAATGGGACATTTGAGATGTAGGATGGAGTATTTTAGTGTTCCCTTTGGGTTTTTTT
Source organism: Hippocampus mohnikei (assembly GCA_026261675.1). Taxonomy (NCBI): domain Eukaryota; kingdom Metazoa; phylum Chordata; class Actinopteri; order Syngnathiformes; family Syngnathidae; genus Hippocampus; species Hippocampus mohnikei. The sequence continues at coordinate 1,222,469 of JAKGUB010001031.1, read as the reverse complement.
TTTTGGAGTAGTATATATTTTTAGATACATCCATACTGATATAAATGAAACACATGCATCATCAATATTAAGTAAAAACAAAAAGCATGAAATCATGGAAATACTTTCAAGAAAATGCAAAACAACTTTACCAGGATGGCCATGGTCAGTTCTTCCCTTATTTCGTGAAGCGCTCCCACGTCGTCCCATGTGACATCAGGCACGGTGGTAAAGCCCTCCCTCTTGGCTGAAGGCTGCACGTTGGAAAGAGCCGTCTCAAAGTCTGACATGATGAGAGAGAGGCTGGTCAGCTCGTGCTCTGCTAGAGTATCCGTGTTCTTCAGCAATTGCAGCAGGTGCCATAGATCGCCCTGGTCCAAACAAAACACAACAAACCGCCCCAATGTGAGGAAATGTAAACTCTTCATAGAAAGCTGACATCAGGGATCTCTCGAAAAAAAATCTCTCAAGTTACAAACGAAACGAAACAATCCCTTCATGAAAATGCATTCCATGCTTTTGACAGCAAATCATTGACACGACAGTGACAAGTGGTTCAGTTCATTCACAAGGCTGACGTTCCCACACATTCGCAATCTGTTTATGCAGTCAAAGCTGCTCAAATCCAACAATCTTGTCCAAGTTAAAGCATTCAACAAGTTCTTACTAATCAATTGACATTTCTCTCTAATATTAATATCAATGCAAGACAGAATTTTATACATGAATAGCAACATTAATGCTAATATTCATATTATTAATACTAATATAAAACAACATTAATAGTAAGAGAGAGTCCATAAATTGAGAGGGTATTGAGATTCTACACTGCCCATACTTAGAGCTAAATGGGGGAAAAAAAGTCTTGTGCCACTGTATGCAGAAGGAAACGCTTGAAGTGTCCGCTTGAAGCGTCTGAAAATGCACAAGCATACTGTGCATAAATAAAGATGTATTGTATTGTAAGATGTTATATAACAAGCAATGCCAAAATATTCTTCCTCCCTTCCTTCATTTCATCCTTCCATCCCTCCATCCATTCTCTTCCATATATCAGGGGTCTGGGTGGTGGCTCCATCTAGTGGATGCGTTGTAGATTGCGCCTTATAATGCGGTGCGTTTAATATATGAAAAAAAAAGACAAAATAGACAATTCATTGAAGGTGCGCCTCATAATCCGGTGCACCTTTTTGTGCGGAAAATACGGTCATAACAATGTGCGCACAAAATAAATGGACAAAACAAATGTGATCATTGTAACATCAGCAAAGCATGCTCGGAAGACCTCTTCCGCTGATTCTTAACCCTCGCCTGCTAGATTATTTTTTTTAATAGCGTGAAACAATGATGCCAAAGTACAAATCCAATGATTTTACTTGAGCTTTCGTTGAAAGGAACAACAACTTTTAAAGGTTTTCTTTTTTTGTAGCATTGATCATATTTTGAACTTGACATTTATTTGAGATATATTTATGCTGATAATGCTTTCAAGTTTGGAAGAAATATTGTATGTTGTCTGCTTTGATTCATATTTATGATCAAAAGCATTTTGTTTTAGTCCAATAAATGTTTAATTCTGTGTTCTATTGAGTTTGACAACCCTGCAAAGTATTTCTTTTTTTTTTTTCTTATTTCTTTCAATCCTTACTATCAAATGGACTGACAGACTGACTGTAATCGTTAGCAACATTCCTCTGGAAGTTGATAATGGGCCAGTGTATAAGTGAGATGCTCGGGAAGTCCTTACCGGCAGATGCTCATGTCCCAAGTTCTCCTGAGATAACTGATTAACGTCCACGATTTCTGAGGTTGCGTTCCTTGGCGACGATGCTGCACCGGTGTTGTCGCTACTGTCGTTTGTCACGGCTTCAGTCCCAAGCGGCAAGTCACTGCTGAGGATGCTGCTTTCGCTCTTCTCTGGTACTTCTCTCACCAACAGAACCCTGTTGACGGCATTCATGGCAGCTTCGCGGCAAAGCGCCATGAGATCCGCACCCACGTATCCTGGCGTGAGGTGAGCCAGTTTGCCGTAGTCAAAATCTTCTGGCATCTTCAGCTTACGACACAAAGTCTTTAGAATCCTGACAAAACACATTTGTTTGACTTGAATTGTCCCCTTCGCACAAACTCTGAATGAGAATAGTGATTACGGTAAAAGATTAGCGCAACAAACTGCTGAGCGCTAACAACTTCCAGTGACGCAGTCACACGGCACCGTAGGTGAAAAATGACCCACCCGCTTTATTTTCCATTTCTTTTTAAAATACTTTTTGTGAAAGTGAGACTGATAAAAAATATTAGGGTGCAGTGTACATTAACACAAAAAATATATGACTAACATTTTGGATTTTTTTCACCCCTCTCCACGCCTCAGATCGATTTGAGTCCAGTCCCTGATCTACTGGTCCATCGCGATCGACGTAATGCGCACCCCTGTTGTAGACGGACAGATGTAACAGAGAATCCGGGGATTTTTCATCATAAAACATCTTTCAGATTCCAAAATAAATGAAACTGAAGTCATCTAAGTTTTGTATTCTTTCTGCGCGGCCCAGCACCAAATGACCCATGGACCAGTACTGCTCCGCGGCCCGGGGGTCCACTGATATAGAACTCCCCCCAAAAAAAGCAAAAATCCATGCCTCTCATGATCAGTTGAGAAGGGTTTACAGAGCAGTCGGATTGGATGTTTAAGTGATTGGAGGCATGTCCATGACAGTATGATCAATGTCCAATCATTGGAAGGAGTAGCATTCGTGCTTAGAAAAGTGCTAGCACACTAGGGGTCCACAGTCTATAGGACAGACGATATATCAATTTGGCCTCCAGTACAGATCAGGAGACGACTAACCAAAGACGGTTCTGCTTGCTGACTGCGTCATCGTATCTGTCTCCGTTTGAAAATGACTTCAAGAACTTCAAATCAGATTTCACTGACCTTAGACGAGACTGTTCATCCGGGATACCAAGACATATCTCTCTGTCAAAGCGGCCGGCTCTACGCAGGGCAGGGTCAAGGGAGTCTGGCCTATTCGTTGCGCCAATGACCAGGAGTTGCGTTCCAAATGGCCGACTGTTCAAGTCTGTCAAGAGGTAAGAAAGGAAAAAAAAAAAAAGATCTCAGTTTCAATTTGAAATTCAAGTTGCCAACGTTGTTTTTCTCTTAGTACTGTAACTGTTTTCACACAGAGGTGTAGCTGACATTTAACATCACGGCTCAGGATGGGTACCAAAGATGGTACACTTTATTGGTTTGGACCCATTTGGATCTGTACCACCGAGCACCAATTCACGTCAAATCAAACAGTGCCATGTTTCAGTTCCCAAGGGTAGCTTTCCATGTTAAGACTGCGGGAGCAAAAAAAAAAGTTTGTCATTTTCCATGGCACACTTGCATCGTGTATCAGCCCCTAATCATGGCACCGAAGAAAGCAAGTGGAAGTGGTCAACCTGCTGAAGAAAAGAGGAAAATAGTGCGCAAAACTATAGAATTGAAGAAAGATTCGATGGTGAAATATGAGTCAGGTGTGCGTGTGTCTGTGTTGGCGAAGGAGATCGGGATGCCGAAATGCCCCGCCTACTGCCTGATGACAGCTGGGATAGGCGCACGCCCCACGACGGAAAGAGAGAGAGAGAGAGATAGAGATGTTCCTTCAATTTTTATGTTACTATGTTCATGTTGAAATTGGTGAAACGAAAACATATTACAGTTTGTACAGTATTTTACATATTACCTACTCTCCTATTACATGTGTACAATTTATGGTGTGAAATTGTCAAAAAAAAGTGGTTTAAAAAAGCTGTTTTCTTGACTTGGAACAGATTACAATTTTTGACATTGATTTTACGATCAAGAAGGACCAACAGAATCAGCATAGCCTGACTGCTGTGTTCAAAGCAAATTTGAGAAAAACAAAGTATGCAACCATGGCTTAAAACCACTATAGGCTGAGTACTAGTTGACCTTAGATGTGCACTTTATAATATTGCTCTGTTTTGATTCCATAAAAAGAGCTGTTCAAGCAGCTGTTGTGTGACAACATATTTTTTTCACTGTTGTTGATGGACAGTAATATTGTGTGAGAGATAATGTGTGAATAACTGCTCCAAGTCAAAAATGTTCATGTCAAATTGAAAATCCAAATTGTTATTTCAGTAAATATTTGCATTTTGCACTTAGAAAACTGATTCATGATTCCACGTTGATGAGAGCATTAAAATGGGGGAAAAATAGGACAAAAAAATATAAAAGGAAATTCTGAAACGATAACAAATGCGTGAGTAATCACGATTAATTTTTAGTTAATTTGAGTTCATTATGACAGTTGCGTTTTTAATTAGATTAAACATTTTAATCGTTTGACAGCTCTTACACACACACACACACACACACACACACACACACACACACACACAAGTTAGGTTAGGTTAGTGTATAAATAACAAAATACAGTAAACACGAACATGAAACATACATGTACTGTATATGTTGCTCTATGTGACTTGCTGTTGTTTTGCTGACTTTCGTGGATCTTTTGTGGTATTTTCGCTTTTAAAATTGTATTTATTTATTTATTTTATGAATGCTTTTGAAAAATCCTCGATGCACGGAAACCGCGAAAAGTGAACCGCAAGTAGCGACTGTATGTATGTATGTATGTATGTATGCTTGTACCATCCATGCAGGTGAGGATCTGGGCGACAATCCTCCTTTCCATGTCTTTGGAGGCTATTTCTCTCTTTGGTGTTATAGCATCTATCTCATCAATAAACAGGATACATGGAGCTGAGCTCTGCAGGAGAAAGGCGCCAAACAGGTTAACACAATAACTTAAAAGACATTTCGTTCAATGTGATTTGTCAAATAAACTTCAAATAAAGCAACTCAACCACAGCAAGGTCAAAGAGCTCCCTGAGGTTCTGTTCAGACTCTCCAGATACTCCAGACACTAATTCTGGAGCAGACACCTTCAGCAAGGGGAGGTCCAGCTCCTGAAATCAACATATACATTGTCATCGGTAATTTGACTCATTTTTTAAATAATTATTTATCATTTATAATTATTTTATTCAAGTGCAGAACAATTTCTCGTTCAAGGTTGAACTGATGTAACCCTAATGTTTGGAATAAATGAATCATATCTTTTGTTTGAATCGTATCACTTGATGAAGTCTCTTCAAACATTTTACACAAAAAAAGAAGTGCATGTATCATTCCTGTTGATATCATATTGGATAAATACCGGTATCGGACAGTACTCCGGGCGGGGTGCAATATCGGTATTGTATTCAAAGTGAAAAAGTTGTATCGAGAAACCCCAAGCAACACCGCCGGAAAAGTGGCCCACTCTTGATTTGCGAGGGTGATGTGGAGCCTGGTCCAGCTGTCATTGGAACGAGAGGTGGGGAACCGCTCAATTGGATGCCATCCAATCGCAGGGAACAAACAAACAACCATTTGTGTGTCTTTGTATATGTTAGTAATATATTTTTTTGGTGTTCATGTACACTGCACCCTAAGGCGTCGAAAAAAAAAGTCGTGTGTTTCCGGTAACCCGACCGACCGAGAATTTCTACCTCGAAAAAAAAAACTCTGACTGGTTGGACCCCTGCCCCAAGCAGTGGCCCCTCTGACACAATTTTTTCTTCTTGGGAGGGGTTCAAGTGTAAAACAACCTCGATACATGTTGCCAATATGGTTATGTTAGGTGGAGAAAAAAAAAAGCAGTGCGTTTCCGGTAACCCGACCGACCGAGAATTTCGATGTCGGAAAAAGCTTTACGGTCGGCATTTTTTTTTCTCAAACAACCTTCTACATTTTTGTGTAGAGGGTTTACATCTTACGCTAACTGGAGCCCTTCTCTCTGATGAGCGCTCCAGTTAGCGTAAGGTTTTTAGCCTTCGAGAGCTAACTATGGCCATCGAGGACTACGGAGCGTCCCGTGGCCGGCTTCAAAGTTCATTGCATGACATCAGCTGAGCTGGAAGAGAGGGTAAAAGTGATCAAAATGAAAGACGGAGGAAACAAAATAAAAGACATTATCCGAGAAATTGATGGAAGTGAAAGGTGATCGTAAATTTCGCAATTTCTTTCCCTTTTCATACGTTTATGTGTGCGTGTACATATATGTTTGTGGGTGTAGGTGTGTGTGGGTGCTTCCATCTGAGATCAAATTTGCTACAGTGAAAACCCCCTGTTGTGAAAAATGTCTTGCTGCAAACATGATTTTGTTGTAGAGGAGTTTCACTGTACCTGTATGTGTGTGTGTGTGTGTGTGTGTGTGTGTGTGTGTAAAAGTGAATACTCGCCATTAACGTGAAGGCTTTCCGTTCCACACGATTGTTAAGCAAAGCTAGCGGCATTATAGTAAGCTTGCCGGGTCCTTTCTGGAGTCTCCCGCAGGGTATTTTGATGTGTACGTAGCATGGCGCGTGTCAAAGTGCCGCTTTACCTAACGACCGTTTCATCGGTGGTGCAAATTAGACACAACCGCAGAACCTGTTCCTCCACCAAAGGTGAATCCTTCAGTCCATTCGTCCTGAAGTGTACCATACTCGTCATCTTTTTTTGTTTTTCGCCATTTTATTCGTCGAAGGATTAGCTTTGAGCTAACGACCGAACGGGTTGATTCAAAAGGGGGCGTTTACCTTTTACCCGGCATGGCCGACATAGGCCAGTATCATCCGATTGCATGCAGCCCCGAACAGGACACGAGCAGTGAAAAGTCGATGGAAGGAAAAACAAGCGAGAATATTTGATTTGATCTGCGAGCGAGATGCAATCATCAAAAGAGCCATATATGGCTCGTGAGTCATAGGTTCCCAACCCCTGCTCTAAATTGTCCCGTGGTGTTATTGTGAGCGCGGATGGTTGTTTGTCTCCGTGTGCCCTGCGATTGGCTGGCAACCGGTTCAGGGGCACACCATCTACTGCCCCAAGATGGCTGGGATAGGCTCCGGCATGCCCCGCGACCTTTGTGAGTCAAAGCGGATCAGAAAATGGATGGATGCAAGTTATATCTGTGACTACTCTAGATTGTTCTTTCACTCACAGAGGTGTAGCAACAATGTGCGTGGGGACATCATTTTTGACATTGGCGGGTCTCTTCACTGTTGAACCGTCTATTTTCTCGGTCTACTCACCCCTGCCACAGCTTGTGCTAGCAGGGTCTTTCCACAGCCAGGAGGTCCATGGAGGAGAAAGCCCCTGGGAGGAACCATTCCCAGCTGCTGGTATATCTCCGGGTGCCGCATGTGAATGAGCAGTTTACATACTTCCTGCACAGTCAAATGAATCATTGAAAAGAGGTTATAATTTAAAGAGTTGCAAAAAAACCCTACACATTCAATAGCTTATTTTCAGTTCAGCTATGGTGTGAATGTTTTAGTTAAGAAGAAGAGGCGCCGTTGGCATTTTGAGAAAATGTAGACCATGTTCGATTGAAATGCCAGTTCAGGGTCAATTACAGAGCCAAGATATTTGTCGGAATAATCATACATTTGATTTAGAAGCGCCTTTCAAGACACTTTACAAGAACAAAAAACACAAACCAATACGGGTTGAGCAGCGGCAGCCAAACGCGCCAGCGTTCACTCAAGCCGGAAGTCGGAAAGAATCAACTTTTTGACTTGTTTCATTATTAACTGTGAGTGAGGGTGTGCTTGCAACAGTCCACCCGTGCCCGCAGTGTCAATATTCACACTGTCATCTATCACAGTATTTGATAGGTCATCCCAGAGGAAAAATCAGCGTTTTCCTTTCCGACCCTCTGTGGAAAAAGTCATTGCCCTTGAACCTCAGAACGAGTTGTGCCACCTTTGGCAGCAATCAATGAAATCAAGCATTTGCCATCATTGGTGACGAGTCTTTCACATCGCTCCGCTCTGGGGGAATTCTGCTTCAAATCCGCCATACTGAAGCGTATTGCAGCATGAACTGCCCATTTAAGGCAAAGGGTTTTTTTACTTTTTCACATAGAGCCAGATAGGTTTCGCCCCCCCCATTATTTCCAAACTGCATTTTATATTTCCTTGGGCTGTGTCTGTGTGAGATGAAAATGGGTTTGAAGAAGTGCCTTACCGTCAATGTGGCTTCATTGCCACCCACGTCTTCAAACTTCAGAGTGGGATACTGCAGCTTGGTTAATCTTGATTTTGCCGAGGCAGTTCCTTCATTTCAAGAGCACAACAAGCAAAAGATGTCGTCGTCGTCAAATTGTTTTCAAATTCTCTGTGCACCTTGCGGGCTTTTCACAATTCTGTTGACAGCTACCAATGTCATTTCTGGCCATAACACAGCAATGTCACGGTTCTGTCCCCAACTTACATTTCGAGTCGTGGTGGAGGAAATGAGTTTAGCTTGACTGTCCAAATCTGGTCGAGACAGTACAGTCGCTGCTCTCTGCTGCGCGTGCGTCAGCGCGAACATGTACGCAAGCGCGTCTTTTGATTTCAACCAATCAGCGCCGACGCAACCGACGTCACTCACGACAACAGCTAAGCTAAGCTAGCCGGACGGACACGTTTTTCTGCCAATCTGTGCGTTTCCCTTTTTGTCCAAATATATTTTTTACAACAACAACCGTCTTGTCCACGGCGTCTTTTATTCGTTCCACTGGGGTTTAGCAAGTGTGTTTAGAAGGATACGAAAATCTCTTGACTGCTACTAGTGTTAGCGTCTCAACATGGCTACGCTCGTGAAAGCAAAACAACCAACTCAAACGCGTCTTCGTTCAATGTTGTCAACTCATATCCGGATTCATTTGAGGCTAATTTTCCTCAATTCTCCGGAGAAATTTTCATCAAAATTTGAAAAACACGGAATTCCGGGAAAATCCGGAGGACTTTCATCTCTGCATTTTGCATATGTAACAATAAAAGCTCAAACTGGCGGACGGGGAACTCTGAGCGTGATTACCGGGACAACAACCGTCGTTCGCCCTCAGTGATCCCTCCTGCTGTTAATGAAGACAATTTTCCATTTCTTTAACTTTGTCCGAGAAAAACTCTGACATAGATCCACAATGTTACACTCCCACACGCTTCAAACTGTTCCCTAAATGACAAGCGTATAATTTGTATAACTTTCTAGACAGTGAAAATCTCTAAATATGCAAGATGGCTGAAGGGTTGATATAGGTACTCCAGATTTAATGTCAGAAGAAAAGTCATACAGGTTGGCTTCTACTATAATCCAGTCCAAATGCTTTCATTTCCTGGAGCATGAAACATACCTTTCTTGCTCGTCGACAGGGTCTCTGCATTTTGATCCGTCTTTTTTTTTTTTCCTGATTTCTTAGAAGGCTCCAACATGGAAACTTCTTTCTGTTGATAAAAACAAGATTTATGTCACAATCTCACTGTCAGGGACAGCACATATTAAGAAGCATTTCAGAAAATATGCCAGAATGATCCAGAAGGCTGTTTTTCATTTGCAGTCCCAGGACAGATGGTCCCACCCTTAAGATAAAAATAAATATAACAATAACAATAAATAATAAAAGTACTATTCAATTGAAATGACATGTTGACAAAGCAAAGCAATCCATCCATGCATCCAGCTATTTTCTAATCAGCTTCTCCTCACTAGGGTCGCGGGGGGTGCTGGAGCCCATCCCAGCTGTCTCCGGGCAGTAGGCGGGGGACACCCTGAATCGGTTGCCAGCCAATCGCAGGGCACACAGAGACCAACAACCATCCACGCTCACACTCACACCTAGGGATAATTTAGAGTGTTCAATCAGCCTGCCATGCATGATTTTGGAATGTGGGAGGAAACCGGAGCGCCCGGAGAAAACCTACAAAGGCACAGGGAGAACATGCAAACTCCACACAGGGAGGCCGCAGCTGGAATCGAACCCGGTACCTCTGCACTGTGAAGCCGACGTGCTAACCACTGGACGACCGGGCCGTGGCTGGTTCATTTTGTGCACAATTAAAAAAAAACGTCTACTTTATAATTATACTAATTGTGTTGACATTTTTTCTCTTTTTAATAAATGCGTTTTTTAATGTCTTGAATTTGTAAAAAAAAAGAAAATAAAAAACTATTAAAAAATAATATAAAAATAAAAAAATATCATACACCCCCCACTGAAGGGTTCGGTGAATGTGCATATGAACCAGTTGGGTTTGGAACCTCTACAAAGGTTAAGAAGCACTGATTTAGAGCAGTGGTTCTTAAGAGAGGAGGTGAAGATTTTGAGACGGCGTTGGAGCTGATCCCGATTTTTGACCTGAAAAGTGGGACGCAAGCTTTGGAAGATGGGGATCACGAGCTTTAACAGCATACTGCACATTTTTACATAAAGGGACAATGAATAGTTTCAGAATTTTGACTGAAAACATTTGACATCATTATTACGTACGCATTAAACGACCATCGTTTCAGTCTGGGAAAAAGTTGAAGACCCACCGTTAAGAGGAATTCGACTGTTGAAATGACATCGTGTTATACTGTCATGCATTCGTGACAACAAGATACAAACTTCTGCTTTTGTACTACACCATGGCATGTTCAATAATGTTGGTCATCATACTGCACTTGGAGTGTTATGCATGTTTAAGTTAGCACGTGAAAGGAAACCGTAGTATTGTACCGGTAGAAAATCGACACAAGCAAAAGGAGAAGGTGACGCTCAAGGTAGAAAAGCCGCAGTTGAGATTTGAATCCCAAAAACTCCGATCTGTTAGGCAGGCGTGCTCGTGACAAGAAAGGTCCTTTTCACCAAAGGGTACATTCACACTTACACTCACTGCATCAATAGGCTGATCTTCACTTAGGTCGATTAAGATGTTGGTCTTGGCAGAACCTTTGCCCCGATCAATGAACCACCCTCCCGTGGACGCTTTACTGGCGTCGGGCAAATCTCCAACAGTCGAGTAGGGGCTCGTGTCGGATGTTCCTTTTCGGTATAGAGACGTAAGGGAGCTGTTCATGTGACTGGTGTTCTGCACAAGGGGTAAAAAAAAAAACAGTCCGTTATTCATTTGAAGGATTTTTGGGGGGGGGGCGGCTCTTTATCTCCTTCATCATTGAACGTGTTATTAAGGCGCGTTCCCACGTTGCAATTTGTGGCATGCAACACATTGCATTGCAACATGTGAACCCCGAAGTCGGACAGCCTTTTGTGGCATGCAACGTGTTGGATGCGTGCTGCATGAAATAGGACTTGCTCTATTTTCTTGCAACGTGTTGCATGAACCCGACCAATCAGAACGCGTTGGGCTATCACGTGACAAAAAACATTGCGTCGTTATGTAAACTTCAGAACGCGGAAGTATAATGGCGTCGACGCAGAAATCCCCCAAAAATGGGGGTGTCACATTTTGATAGCAGCGGCCTCACTCGCTCCAACAAAAGTTCCAAATTGCTGCGATCCATTGGAAGGCAATTTGTGAAATGATCGGGGTCCTCAGCCGCCAACTCCTGCATCAGAGCGTTGGAAGCGCCGAAGTTGTTGCCGTCTCCCGATCCACGCTCGTACCCAAAACCACCGTTTGGGTTTTGGCTCCTCTCGCTCGGCTAGGAGCTGCCAGTTCCAGGAGATCATCGTCGCTGTCGTATTGACAATTAGCCGCCATCGTCGCAGAACCAAATATGTTGCTTAGCAACGTTAAACGCGCATTCGGAAAAAATATTCTGGCCAGATTTGAAATTGTTTGCAACTGTTGCAACGTGGGAACACATTCGGTTTGCAACAACATATTTGCAATTTGCGTTATGCAACACGTTGCACGACACAAATTGCAATGTGGGAACGCGCCTATGAGTCGGGTTTACAAACAAATGTAAATATATGAAATGATAGCAATTAGCAGTATGTTCTATGAAGTGTTTCATGTTTAGATACTGATTGACAAAAGTGCCAAAACAACAAGACTACTCCAAAGAATACAAACGAATGAATCCGCTTACTTTCCATTGACATTTTTTCATTTGCCACATTAAAGTAAAAAGATTGAAATAAAAAAAAGAAAAAGAAAAAGAGGGCTTCTTATGGAAGAATATTTTAGGCCAAGTCTATTGATATTCGTGATGTGAATAGAGACTAATATTCATCTTCAGCAACAACAAAGAATACTTTGGAGCGGACTTGATTGAGAATCGTATCGTGTTCTTGTTTACGCCTTTCCTCACTGTGAATCGTGGCAGAAAAACTAACTTACAGTATTCTCCGGTACGTCTTCAGAACTGCTGCCGCTGTCGTCACTACGAAGACCAAACGCAATGATGAAAGCATGCACGTATATTCCCCCCCCCCGACATGTGTGACTACCTCGATTCATTGTGGCTATGCTTGGCTCGTTTGGTCAGGTGGGCGGTCTCCAGATCATTGATTTCAGACTCCGTTTTGATTTCTTGGTATACTAGGAGCAAAGTCATCACCATTTGAGAAAGCGTCGTCATATGCATTGAAATCAATCCAGCTTTCATGACACGCGCGCGCACGCACGCGCAGCTGAAAATTGAGAAGTTCTCTTCGTCCTCCTCGCGAGATTGCTACCAGAAGAAGTGTCTTCTCTCCTGATTGAAGCTATTCTTATATATGTGTTTAATGGAGTACTCTGACAAAGACGGTACTTGTTCACGAGTGAGGGCAGTGCAAAAAAGTGATTTCCATGAAAATGACAATCAAACAAAAGACAAGAAAAGGCAAGCCTATCCTGATCCGACTTACCTTTCTCCACTTGAATTCTGAATGCAGTCTTGTTTCTTCTCCCATACTCCATTCTGCAGCACATGTCAATCATCAAACAACATCTCCAAAATGAGCACGATAAAAGAATGACATGCCAGACTTCGATGTATTTCAAAAAGCATTTGGATTTAACGATTGTTACAATTTAATACTAAACTTAACACTAAAGTGAACTTTAATTGTTGAAAATGACATTAGAAAAGGAGCTTGAAAAAAAAATCGGTATCGCGGTTTTGAGGGCAGGGGTGCAATTAAATTCATTTCCAAAATTGTTCAGCTCTACTTGTGAGTGAATTTGAATTTTGCCGCACACTCATTGAGATTGATCTTCCAAACGAGCCACAACATCCAGCAAATAAACCCCCCCCCCCCCAAATACAATGTGAACCAATCTATCACCTTACCTGTACTGTTTTTGAAGGTCTAATGCAATAGAGCACAGATCCACATAATTACCGCTGGAAGCCAAATACTGAAAAACAAATTAAAAAATGAATATAGGTAAGAATTATGCAGGCTGAGTCTTTTGCAATATTTATTTCATGCATAGCATGATGTCAAAACAAAAGCATGACGTTGGCGCCACCCGGCATTCATGTGTGTTTCTTTAGCTATATCGAAATATCTCAAACAACATACACAATGTGCTTTTAACGGTGTGTTTCCAAAGATCAATCGTGTGTGTGTGTGTGTGTGTGTGTGTGTTTGTGTGGGTAATGAAATGATCAGTGAAATATAATGCATTAAATAACGACTACCGTATTTTCACGCCCATTCGGCGGCGCACTGTGTTGTTGGGCGCAGTCTCAGTAACGGCTGCTATTTCTGTATTTGACACATACACCAAACGCACCGTATTATTGGGCGCAGCCAGGCGTGGTCAAACATACGCCAGCTTAAACATACGGCATGCATGCACGCACGCTAAAAACACGTTTTTAAAAAGGCAACGGAAGCAAAACGGAGTTCAGTTGTTTACAATGTACTCACATTTTTCTCTTCACCTCTTACACGCTCACCGACTGGTACAAGCTAGGGACGTGCCTTTAGCGTCCTCTTACACGCCCACCCTTCACTCATTGACGGACTTCCGCATGCCTGTTCTCACTCACTTCCGCCTTTTCTCTCTCTAAACAGCGTGTCGGCTCTCAGTCAGGCTTTGGAACTCGGCTCGTACACTAGACGCTCCGCATTATAAGGCGTCCTGTCCATTTGGGAGAACATTTAAGACTTTTAATGGCGCCTTATGCTCGTGAAAATACGGTATACCGTACAGGGAAAGTACGTGGCAGGGCCACCAACACATGGCTCTACTTCTGTACTTCAATAAATACAGCAGGCAATGGTAATAAAAGACATACTTCTTCCAATCGCTGTTTGAGTCGAACATCCAGGTAGCCATGACCTCGGTTCTTCATGTCTGGAAGGGGTTTTGCGGGACACTAAAATGAGAAAGAAAAGCACGATTTACTTGGGTGCTTTATAGGCCTCATCAGTATGTACAGTGATCGACACGTGATCGATATCAAATAGAAAATACACTTTATAACATGTGTGACAGAAAAAAAATCTGACCCTTTTTATTTGATTTTAAAAAATGTTTTCAAACAAAGTTATGGTCATGCAATGATTTGGAAACGCAACATCACTGGATTGACATTGCTCGAACGGCCGCAGCCGGAAGCGGGAGCCAGTTATTGAGGAATTCGGTTGAAACGTTAACAGCAACCGACGGTCCTGGCCCAAAGTTTGGAGAATTACACAAGTATGGTCATGGTTTTCACATAGTTTGTTGCCTCAATGTTTTTGTAAGATATTAGGATGACTCTCAAATGATTCGATGTACAATTACATTGAGTTCATGCAAAGAGTCAATATTTGCAGTGCTGACCCTCTTGGGGATTGAAGACAAGTTCTCAATAGGGTAAAAGTCTGGAGAGTTTCCTGGCCTCGGACTCAAAATGTCAATGTTTTGGTCTTTGGGCCACAGAATTATGACTTTTGCCTTGTGGCAAGGTGCTTCATCATGTCGGAACAGGTACTATTCTCTGTTCACGCCTGTGTTCTTAGGCAAAATTGTGAGGGAGATGCAACCCGACACATGAATGGTCTCAGGATGCTTTCCTGTTGGCGTGACAAAGGAAGTGCTCACATTTTCTTCCCAGAAAATGCATTTTTTCTCTCTGACAAAATGACTTGATCACAGTCCTCAGCACTCCAATACCTTTTGCAGAATATCATTTAGTCTTTAATGTTGTTCCTGTAGAGAAGTGGCTTCTTTGTTGACTTCTTGACAGCAGGCCATCCTCCAAAAGTTCAAACTTCAAAGTTTTACATTTTGGACGGTGCACCTAATAATGCCTTATGGATGTAAACATGTATTTTTTTATTTTTTTTTCAAAATAACGCTCGAGGAGAGTGGTCAATATTTGGTTTGTCGGCGGTTGGATGAATGGATCGATGAAGTTCCATATGAGCATTCAGCGTTCATAATTCGAGGAGCGGGCGTGCATTTATTTTTCTGAATGCACTTGCCAGAAATGTGTACATTTTGTACGCAACCTACATAAATGGCTTAAAAATGAAGTCAACGTCGTGATTTTGCTTCCTTTTACTGTACGAGCAAAGTTTAATTTTCCTGACACGGGGCACCATAAACGTTTCGTGAAACAGCACAAACACGCTACTCAAACATTAGACGAAGATTTCTAAAAACGCATGTTCTTGTGACTGAGAAGACGCTACAAGTAGGAATAAAACAAAAACCGCATGGAATCAAAACAAAAAGACCCATTATCGAAAGCCATGATCGTAATGGGTTACAAGATAGAAGAATTTATTCATGTAAGTTCTTACCTTTTTGAATTCTGCTCAAATTGTTAAAACTAAATAACAATTGGATGAAAACCTCACTTACAGGATCGCGATGCTTCGTTCTTCTTCGTTCTTCTTCTTCTTCGTTCTTCTTCTTCGCTCTTCTTCTTCTTCTTCTTCTTCTTCTTCTTCTTCTTCTTCGCCTCCTCCTCCTCCTCCTCCTCCTCCTCCTTCTTCTTCTTCTTCTTCTTCTTCTTCTTCTTCTTCTTCTTCTTCTTCGCCTCCTCCTCCTCCTCCTACTCCTCCTCCTCCTCCTCCTCCTCCTCCTTCTTCTTCTTCTTCTTCTTCTTCTTCTTCTTCTTCTTCTTCTTCTTCTTCTTCTTCTTCTTCTTCTTCTTCTTCTTCTTCTTCTTCTTCTTCTTCTTCTTCTTCTTCTTCTTCGCTCTTCTTCTTCGCTCTTCTTCTTCGCTCTTCTTCTTCGCCTCCTCCTCCTTCTTCTTCTTCTTCTTCTTCTTCTTCTTCTTCTTCTTCTTCTTCTTCTTCTTCTTCTTCTTCTTCTTCTTCTTCTTCTTCTTCTTCTTCTTCTTCTTCTTCTTCTTCTTCTTCTTCTTCTTCTTCTTCTTCTTCTTCTTCTTCTTCTTCTTCTTCTTCGGTTGGCAAACAATTTTTGGTACGCTACCACCAGCTTCTGAACTAGTTCCACACTGCCCCCACGGCGGTCCACAAACAGCCGGTCAAATGTCATCGCATCGTCCCCTCATGTGGAGCCCTCAGGAACGGCGCTCGGCATACACCGATCACGTACTGCGTGTAGGGCACCAACAGCAAAAAAATAAAAAATATTCCAACTCGTAAAAAAAAAATCTGAATAATTGGAATGACAATAACAACAGTATATAATATTTATAATAAAGGTTTGTAAAATATGTTTATAAACATAGGTGGAAATATGGGATGTTACAAGACGATGTTGTTTTTACATATACTTTAATATCTGTTTCTTGTATTTTTTTTAAATAAACAATCTTAATCTTATAATCTTTTCATAAACATTTTTTTCGCAACACAACGCATGTCGATGTGTACCTGCATGGCACGAGGTTAAAGCGGTGTGGATTTTCCCCTTTCAGATACACCAGGGGTGGCCAACCAGTCAGACATTAAGAGCCAATTTTTCAGCGTGTTACTGCAAAGAGCCACATTGAACACATTGGCACACAGGATCATCACCGCATTCCTTCCTCGCGCACGCAAACGCGCTCACGCACACGAGTCGGAACTTGGAGGGGATGGAATAACAAAAAGAATTGATTCTGACAAAAACCTGCCGCGAGGCAAAGTACAACAGAAATCACTGCAAGCAAACCAGGATCAAATATCACGACTAACGAACTAACGCCTACATTCAAATGAAATGATGGGGAAAAAAAAAACCGCATAGCTTTCAAAACAAAGATACAATGAACCCTATCGGGATTTTTTTTTTTTTTAACCAAAAAGATCAAACATGGGATGGTTACAGAAAATGTGGTCATTTAAAGGGAATGAGCAAGCAAGTTGGTCACAGGAGGATCATTGATGCAGTATTTAGTTGCCCTCTACACAGAGCTCGTTTTCAGCCCACAAAACTCAGCGCATCAATTACCGTCAATTGCGGACTATAAGCCGCTACTTTTTCCCCAAACTTTCAACCCTGCGGCTTATACAGTGATGCAGCCAATTTGTGTCATTTTTCTAACGGCCGCCAGGGGCGCTCGACTAGAAAAGGTAAGATGAAGACCGGTGGAATATATGCGTGGAGGAAGACTGCAACTTCTTGTCTTGTGCATCAATTCAATGAGCGTCAACATACCCTCATCATGGAAAACGCAAAAAGAAAGGCAGATGACGCAGCTTTCAAACTAAAAGCAATCCAGCTGTCCGATAAAGAAGGAAACAGAGCTGCTGCTGGGAAGAAAGTTATATGATTATTATTATTGTTAAGTTATATGATTCAAACTTTGAAAACTCTCTCTGTGTACCGTCTTTCTTTGTATGTTGACATGTTTGAATGTGGGCACATGCGGCTTATATACGGGTGCGGCTTGTGTATGTACAAAATTGGTTTTCCTCTAAAAATGTCGTGGGTGCGGCTTATAATCAGGTGCGCTCTATAGTGCGGAAATGACGGTAGATAAATTTGTGCCAATACCGCCTCCAATCCCTCGACCTTGTCTTAAGTCCCTGGTGCAGTTTAGAGGTAAGATTGGGCCTAAAAAAATCCAACCGACCCAGCCCGACCAACGAACTTGATTTGCAGGCCCGAGTCCGAAGCAAATCCGAAATTTCACATTTTATTTGTGAGGACTCGGGAAGAGGAGGGGTGATTTCTGATAACAAATGAAAGCCTGTCTTTTGGAACAAAATCGAAGCTAAACAAGACTGTAGAAACATTGATATCTTTGATAGTTCTGTTTCTGCAGATGCTATGCAACAATTTTTCATCATTGACCATTTTTTTTTCAAGAGTTGACGTGAAAAATTGAAGGCCTGAATTTCGGTTGGGGTCGGGCTGGAGATCTTACCTCTGGTGCAGCTGAATGGAAAATAGCCACAAAGCAGGACGATTCCGCGGCCATGCTTCACTACAGACGGTGTTCTTTTTGTGTCGTATTTGGACAAAAAGTTCAGCCTTGGCTTTTTGGGCTCTCAGTTCATTGAAATGACTCGTCCTCACGCAAATGATGTAAAACGTTTTATTTCAAAGCAGAATGAGAACATTTTCTTTTTTTTTTTTTTTTTTAATAACTAGAGTATCAGAAAGTACATCTAAGCCCAGAAATAACTTTTCTATTTCTACATGGAATGTAAAACCATCCGTGACACACCAACATAACGGTAAACTTCAATGATCTAATCTCTAAAGGAGAGCAACATACAATTTCGGCCAACAGCTTCCCGAGAACATTTGTGGGATTTTACCGTCACCTACTTTCCACTACAGTGCCATGAATAAGGATGTCCTCTTCTCAAATTAACACCTTTTTTTGGGCATACTTTCCCTTAAAGATGATCAAACATATGTAAATATGTATTAGAAAAACATATATGGTATATTTATTTATTAAGGGGGGGGGGCATATATTCAAGGCTACTTGGCCCTGTGTGGAAGAAGTAGCTTTGAATAGTTATTACAAATAAAATGTGGGATGTTTAATTTGTCTGATGGTGTTCTACGAAGTGGGAAAACTCTGCTAGGGGGAAAAAAAAAATATTCCCCCCCCCCACACACACACACTCACCCATTCTGGGGACCTTTGGGGAAAAGCACAGGGTACCCTTTTTGGACACTTTGGAGTTGATTTCGAGGGTGTCAAAGTGAGGACCGGCCATAATGTCCTCACTTCGTCAAAATGTCCTCACTCTGTTGGTTAAAAACTCATGCTGGTCCTCACATGTCAGTAGTACAAGAACACACACACACACACATTCCCGTACTTGTGGCACAGTGAGGACCAAGTAAAAAGGCCTACAAAGCGACACACACACACACACACACACACACACACACACACACACAATTTTTTTCTTTTTGGGAGGAGAAGGGTCTAAGTTCTTTTTCACAGCACTGTACTGGCACCATCAGCATGACCAACCAACAAAAAAACCAACGAGTCAGATTCCTCACTTGGAGTCCAACTTGGCCATTTCCTGAATGTATATTCCGATGCTCTCACTGTCAAACACAACAAAGTATATGTTTTTCAGGGAGGAGTTGGTGGACGACACAAAGTGGTTGGAGATGGCCTTGAGGATGAGCTGGGCGGCTGTCGGCTTTGGGAATCCGTGCCTGCGGAGGAGGTTTATGGAACAACAACAATGAAGCCTCTCAAATTCGGTTGCTCCCATGCTGGGAAACCGGCTTTCTATTTCATTTGTGACTGAATTTGAAGCTATCGTATTTTCACGACCATAAGGCGCCATTAAAAGTCTGAAATGTTCTCCAAAATGGACAGGACGCCTTATAATGCGGAGCGTCTAGTGTATGAGCCCAGTTCCAAAGCCTGACTGAGAGCCGACACGCTGTTTATAGAGAGAAAAGGCGGACGTGAGTGACGACAGGCATGCGGCGAAGAAGACCACCAATGAGTGAAGGGTGGGCATGTAAGTGGCCGCGCATCATTTCTGTGGAGCCAGGTGGCAATGAGAGTGACTCTGACAACGAGAGGGAACCCGGCGTTTTGGATGGATTACCGGTACTTGCACAATTGTTCAATTCGGATACAGAAGATGAGGACTTTGATGGATTTCTGGGTGGTGATTGATCGAAAAACGCGAGTACATTGTAAGATGGCGAAATAAAGTACAACCGATCTCAGTTTTGCTTCCGTTGCCTTTTTAAAAACGTGTTTTTAGCATGTCTTAGCATGCTGCTACGCTATGCTTCAAGCTAATGTGTTTTTAGCATGTCTTAGCATGCTACGCTATGCTTCAAGCTAATGTGTTTTTAGCATGTCTTAGCATGCTGCTACGCTATGCTTCAAGCTAATGTGTTTTTAGCATGTCTTAGCATGCTGCTACGCTATGCTTCAAGCTAACGTGTTTTTAGCATGTCTTAGCATGCTACGCTATGCTTCAAGCTAACGTGTTTTTAGCATGTCTTAGCATGCTATGCTATGCTTCAAGCTAGCGTGTTTTTAGCGTGCGTGCACGCATGCCGTATGTTTAAACTGGCGTATGTTTGACCACGCCTGGCTGCGCCCAATAATACGGTGCGTTTTGTGGATGTGTCAAACACAGAAACAGCAGCCGTTACCGAGAGTGCGCCCTACAACACGGTGCGCCGAATGCTCGTGAAAATACGGTACCCTTCGGAAGTGGGCAGCACGCTTGATCTGAGATGCGGGTCAAGTTATTTGCATAAAAGTGGGTGTGTCCTCACCGTCCAGCAGGGAGTGAAGGGAACGCCAAAGACTTGAATTTCTTCTCCTCTGCAGCCGACAGGCAGTTCTCCACGGTCTTTTCGAGATGCTCTTCGCACTTGTCCGACCCCCACTGTGGAACGTTGCAGTGGATGATGACGCGGGCTGTCATGCCAATGGCCTGGCTCACTGCCACTGTGCGGGGTGGGGGGAGAAACGCACTGTTCAACTTCAAAGATGTGCATTTTGCTCAACTGTCGGACGCGACTCGCAAGCCCAACACACAAAAGAACAAACGTTTATTCCGTCCTTCTGTTTGGATCAGTGCAATCGGTACCTGATGCCACCCCCAAAGGTCCCTGTGCTTTCCGTAGCTCCTTGACATCCTCCAGGAATTCTTGGCCTCCTGCCTTCTCCAAAGCATTGCCTGCAAGCAACAGCAGCAGCAGCAGCAGCAGATCAGGTGAATGCAAAAGGCCAAAGCATTTCTCCAAAGCGCTGCTTTCTCACCTACACCATCTCGGAGGTCCATCTCTGCATTTGTCGGGTTAATGATGGCGTCTACCTTGATTGTTCCAATTTTGCCAATTTCCGTCACTGTGAGAGAAAGCTGTGGTTCCCAGCGTTAACGGCATCGCAAGTTAGCATGCAAGCAGCTGACGTGACATTGGAACACAGCAAAAAGAACTTATTACGCGGTATTACCTTTTGACCAAGGAACAGGCTCTTGGCTGAGAGGATGGTGAATCCATCTCCTGGGCCATCTTCCACCGTGGAGTTTGGGACAGATTCTTTGTCCTTTGCTGTGTTCTTTTTTTACCGTGCAGAGGAACAAGAAAGGCACCATGAAAGCGAACACACACATTAACACTAAAGCTGAATGATTGACAGAAAAAAGGATCCAAGTGTGAGTCCATCTGCGATTTTAGATGCAAATGTTTTTACATCCTCTTACCTTTAAAAAATTTTTTTTTTATTTTTATTTTTTAACAGAACATAGGCAAGAAATGTTCCGTAAATTGCGGACTATAAGCCGCTACTTTTTTCCCCAAACTTTCAACCCTGCGGCTTATTCAGTGATGCGGCCAATTGGTGTCATTTTTCTAACGGCCGCCAGGGGCGCTAGAGTAGAAAAGGTCAGATTAGGAGCGGTGGAATATATGCATGGAGGAAGACTGCAACTTCTTGTCTTGTGCATCAATTCAATTGGCGTGAACATACCCTCATCGTGGAAAATGCAAAAAGAAAGGCAGATGACGCATTGCTATTCTGTTGCTAGCGTGTTGTTAGCATGTTGCTAGCGTTTTACTGCCGTGTCACACTACCGTTTGGGAAGAAAGTTAGATTATTATTATTGTTTATTAAAACTTTGGAAACTCTCTCTGTGTACCGTCTTTCTTTGTAAATCTGTTGACATGTTTTAATGTGGGCACATGCGGCTTATATACGGGTGCGGCTTGTGTATGTACAAAATTGCTTTTCCTCTAAAATGTCGTGGGTGCGACTTATAATCAGGTGCGCTCTATAGTGCGGAAATGACGGTATGTGGACTGAACTTAACTCATTCAGTAGCAGCCAATTCTAGACCAAGTCTGAAAAGACGTTTCAAAACGTCTTTGGGAGTGAATGAGTTGAGTACTGCACTTATCTAGACACAATATAAATGTATCCTATAAACAATAATAAAGCCAATCAGCTGAGCAAAAAGAATGCTTTTTTTTTTTCAAACTTCATCCTTTGCGATTTTGAAACTTGCATTCTGCGACATTTGCAATGTCAATTTGACTTTGAGTCATTGTTGAGTTCTAATTGACGCCTGAAGCAAAAACCATGACAGAGCGCTACAAGCGAGGTCACACTTGGCCCTGGGTCGCGACTGTTTTTCGTGCACACATGAAAGGAAAGGGACACGCTCAACTGACCGACCTTTGGCTTTCGCCCTCGTTTGCCTTTAACCCTTTTCGAGGGTTTGACGGCTTTGGTGCTTTTGGCGCGTACCGCCTTCTTCTCGGGGACGGACGCCTGGCTGTCCGCTTTGACTCGGCTTCCTCTCTTCTTGGAAAGAAGCTCCGGGTGAATGCGAGGCAGGACTCCTCCGTTGGAGATGGTCACGCCACGAAGAAGCTGGGAAACATCCAACTTTCAACCAACTCAGCGGCAAAGGTATTTCTTACCACACTCTCAATTTTTGGGTAGATCTGACCACGTAGCTCACGTCAGATGCTTCTATAATGCTGAACAGGGAAGTGGGGCTATACAGCACATACGCGAATGGCTTCCGTGTAACATGCAAACTATTTTCAAGTTGAAAATCATCCCTTCATTTGACTTGAACATCGTCTTTATCGTAAAATGGGAACTACCAACAGAAAGTGGTTGCTCATAGAATGTCGCACTTACCTGATTAAGCTCCTCATCGTTGGCCACAGCCAGCTTAATATGTCTCGGAGTGATTCTGCCTTTCTTGTTGTCCCGCGCGGCGTTTCCGGCCAACTCCAAAATCTCAGCTACAAGGGAGAAGAAGGCAAGTGGAAATTCGTGAATTTTCATTTGACTTCATGTAGTTGGTGATGCCCGTTGTCTTGGGAACAGTTGGAACCAAGACGAGACGATTCGTTTTCTATCTCTCTTACAGGGCAATGTGGACGGACTGCTGAACGATAAAAACATAAACAGTGATATTGGATGTTGGTAACTTGAAATGTAAATAGTGCTAAAATATCTCATTTTTGGTACGTAGACGGAATTGGGAAGTGAGTTCTTCAGTGTATGTCGATTCATCCAAGGAGGAAAACAGGGAGAAGGTACTTCTTGAAGAAAAAAATGAAATCTGCTTTGTTGTGAATGTGGGAAAAGTAAAAAAATACATTATTAGTAGAGAAAAGTGAAAGGGGTCTTCATCATTTCAGAATGCGCAAGATACACCCCCCGGACTGCTCACAGTTCATCCAACAATTAATACTTGTGTGTGCAATTGTGCACCATTGGACAAATTGCTCTTCAACTCATTCACTCCCAAAGACGTTTTTAGACGTCATTTCAGACTTGGTTTAGAATTGGCTGGTCCTGAATGAGTTCATCTATGTAGCATGTGTGTTTTTAGGCACACGAGGGCCGAAAGTTCACCAAGATTTCACTGTCGCCCTACAGCAGCCGTGTCTAAAGTGGGTCCTCGAGGGCCGCTGTCCTCCCAAGAGCAACGCACCCGATTCAAATCATCAGGAACGTTCGAATGCTGCTTCAGAGCTGCTCATCTGAATCAGGCGTGTTGCGGCCAGGAGAGCTGGAAAACAGGCAGGACAGTGGCCCTCCAGGCCCGGAGCTGGACATGCCTGCCCTACAGCTACAAATTCATTACATTCAAAAAATAAAAGATTATCAAATCAACCTGCCAACAGGAAGAAATGACAATCAAGTTGCAGTCCGGAGTGATGAAGATGAGCGGGCAGCGCTTGAGGTTCGCCACACGAAATGTCAACGCAGGGCAGCCTTTTTGGGATAAACACATTGTGCTGTCTGTCACCCTACCTGCCAAGTATTCGATGACCGCTGCCATGTAGACAGGCGCTCCCATGCCGATGCGATATTTATGCGTGCCGGTGCGCAGATACCTCATCATTCGGCCAACGGGGAAGATGACCCCTGCCCGAGATGAGCGGGACAGCTTGGTGACCTTCTTTTTCCCCCCTCTGGCAGACATCTCCTTCTTCGGCACCAAACGGAGTCAGAGACAAGAGTTCAAGAATATCAAAAGAGGACACACGCTGTACCTTTCCAAAGAGATCAAAGGACGGTTTCAAGTGAGACAGTCATGCGGGGGCTTCGCTTAACACTTTATTATTGTGGGCGGAGAACTGCGCTGCATACCCAAGAGTGGAATATTTTAGTTATTTGATGATATGAGTAGGCAAAATAGCAACAATATGCGGGAGGGAGTGACTTCACTTGGCTTCAAGTAGACAAAGAAGAGAAGCACTCGCTCTCCATCCAAAGAAAGTTTACACATTGCCAAGCAGTCTGGTGACCGACGGTGGTTGTGTTGACAGCTGAGCGCTCCACACAGTACAGTACTGTACCCTTTGTGGACCATCAGGCACAGAACAAAAATGTAAAAATCTAAGTTAAAAAATCAAACAAACTGATAAGCATTTTACACTGTCTATCTGCCAACTGAGAAGGCAGTGGAGGCTTCAACATGGTTTGCTTTTTCATAACCTGATAATGGAATGGCCAGGTGTCCCAATTCGTTTGTCCATTTACGTCACGTCCGCCGTGAGGAGGAAGCAATAATATTGGGTCTAGTTTTTTAAAATGTGTTTTTAGGAACAATTTGAGAACGTTTGTAATGTATGAAAGGTTATTGGCCCTCGGTATTGCATTATTTTGGAACACGGCGACGTATGTCGACGCTATTTGGTTATTCGTGTTCGCACTAACTCGCGTGGGTTCTCTGGGGCTGAAAAGCTGGCGTTTCAGCGGAAGGATACAGGCACAGTTCACTCAGCCAATGGGAGGGAAGAGACGGGGCTAAGCACAACTCAACGTAGCTACGCAGACGCTCGATGGAAGCATTTCAGCCATTTACTTTGTACAAAAGCTATCCCCAGCAGTAATGGCTTGAGCGACTAGAGTGCAACAATTACACACACTAAGTAAACAACGTAATGCAGTGCCAATGTATGTATATAGCTATCCATTTACATGTACATACATGAAGAAATAGCGAGTTGGCTGTGTCATATTACTCCGCACATCTCGCGAGCTTCGACTGTTAGTTATGCTGATACAACATCTCGCGAGCTTTGACGGTTAGTTATTCTGATACATCTCGCGAGCTTTGACTGTTAGTTATGCTGATACAACATCTCGCGAGCTTTGACTGTTAGTTATTCTGATCCATTTTGTTCAATAACACACTTCAACAAGGCCATTCCCGCCCACTTATTTCCTCATGTACAGCTCCAGTCCTCACGACAACCTCGTCAGGCAATGGAGACTAGGAAGAGAACGCGTCCCCCCCGCCTGCCAAACGCGAGGCGCCGATGCGTGCAAATGAGACAAATGGTCCAAGTTTCTTTCCTTACCTGTTTTTCTGTCCTCCTGCTGTCACTCGACACACACGCGCCCTCGTTGCTCCACAGCAGATGAACCAACACACCCCCCAGCCAAAGAAAGCCAAAGTCTTAATCTGAATTCGCTGCCCGTGTGTACTACCTGAGGTTAATCACCCTTAAAGCCCCTCTTCCAAAAATCCAGCAAGAAGGACACGCGCAGGCTGTGTGGAGGCTGTCTCTGTGCTACTGATGCTGGAAAGGGCAAAAATTCAATACCGGAGAAAAGTCGATGAAAACACCCCCCCCCCCCCCCCGCCCCCCTTCACTCCCCGTAGCGACATTCCAAAAGAAACGTTTGATCAATGGCGATGTGATTTGAACGTGTTAAATCAGGCAGATTGGAAACAAAACAACAATAATTGATCTGTGGAGCAGCTATAAAATGATAACGAAGGTACAGCAATTTCGCACAACACCTAATTTGAGACCTCGTTGTAAAATTTGACAACTATCAATCATGTTGGAACTAATGTAAGCAGAATCATTTTTTCTCATTTTAAAATTTGGGAGAAAAATGTCTCTGCAAGCCTCTTGTAATTCCATTCAGTTTGTTGTGACGATATATTTTTGAAGTTATTCTTTTTTTGTACACGTTAAAACAAGATAAACAGGCAACGTTCATTTCTAGAGGTGTCAAGCAACATGGATCAGTTCCCAGTTCGACCAGCTACTGGTCACCTGGGAGACCTGTTGATGTCACAGCTCTGCATCTCCTGATGAAGGATACTTCATTGGAAGATGACATCCATTTATACAACCAATTACTCCAGAGACATTTCCAACTTCATAGAACTGTAGCTTGTCTCCATCTGGAAACTTGATGCCGTTTTTTTCTCCTCAGATCACATCTTACTTTGCAATACGTACACGGACCTGCTGTTTCAGAGTGGAAAATTCCACATGCCAGAAACCTCAAAATGGAGCAGTACTTGTACAGGAGGAAGTGAGGGCGTTGCCCTTAACAAGTCACATACAAGTTTTGTCTGAAGGAAATCAACTGTCACAGAAATCCGTATCATCCAATTTACTCAACAGGTTACTTTCTCTGAGAAATCTTTCCGAACAAGTCCATCCATCCATTGTCTAATCATTTTATCCTCACGAGCGCCGGGTGTGCTGGGTCCCATCGCAGTTGTCTTCAGGCATCCTGAACTGGTTGCAATCGCATCGACAAATCACCATTTGCGCTCACAATCTCACCAAGGGACAATGGAGAGTGTCCGATTAACTTGCAATGCATATTTTTGGAATGGGGGAGTACCTGGAGAAAACCCACACACACCCCACAGAGCAGAGAGGTTGAAGGCCGAATTCAAACCCTCGACCTCTGCACTCTGAGGGCAGACATGCGAATCAGTCGGACCACCGTGCCACCTCCTCATACAAGTCAATTTGGCAAATGGAAAACATTTTCCAAGGTACCTCGCTGTTCTCGTTCTTTCTTTCGGCACTGGAGTGTCTCGAAGCTATTTTGTCAGTGCCAAACACTAAAACAGGGGTCATCAACCTTTATGAAACTACTGACGAATGCCAAGCGCGACCAGTTTGATGCATGCACACTTCTGAAACAACAAAGTTGCCCAAATGACCTTTCGTAACGTTAACGTATACTATCAATACTGATACTCATTCATGTGAAGGCACTGATCATTTAACCATTTTAATGGGCAAACAGAAATGTGCCAAATGTTTTTCCTTTCTAACTCTGCCGCTTTTTCATTCCAAATGATCACTTCAACAACATTCCTCGAAAATCACCAGGTCCCATCACTGGCCAGCCAGCTATGTTTTAGAACAGGGCCTGCGGGTGACTTGTGCTGCTTTGGGGGGGCAACCTGTCGCCTGTGGGCTCCGTGTTGGACAGCTTTGAACGTTTTTGGCTGTTTTAGTTTGTGTGTTTTAATTAAGTACGTCAACGTGGTAATCACGACGAGTGACAGCACCGGTGCTGTTTAATTCTTCGCCACAAGAGGTCAGTGAAGAGCTGTCTGACGCTCTCCGTTTGTGTCCCGTGTCTCCACTCCAGCTGGAGTCGGCAATTCATTTTTCTCCCGGGGACCGTGTAAGGAACTCAAAGTGCTAATCAGTTGTCGACCACAGTGTTTTTCACACTTTTTGGGGCCAAAGCACACTTCTTTCATTGTTCAAATATTGCGGCACACCACTAGCTAAAAATGTGAGAACAGAAAAACAGAAACAAAAAAAAACTATTCATTGAATAATGAACGTGTTATATTGTAACCGTTTTGAACATTGAAGAATGACGTTATAACAGCTTGAATTGGAATCAAATGAACACAAAGAAAAAAGTATTTGATCATCTTTCATATTTCTTGTTTCACCGTCGCCCTGCATTATGCGTCACAAATTGTCTCTCGTCTAATCACAAGGCAATTGGCTATCTGTTGCTGCTCCCTAGCGGTATGGGGCGGTACTGCACGATTACTTTCTGGGAGATAGGCACACCAGGTATACAAATTGGATATTTTCCCGCGGCACACCTGAAAATGTCGCACAGGGGTTGAAAAACACTGCTCTGCCATATTAGTTTATCTTAATATAAAGCAATTAAACCGAAGACAGCTGGGAGAGGCTCCAGCACCCCCTGCGACCCCAGTGAGGATCAAGCGGTTCGGAAAATGAAGGAATAAATTGGATTCATTGTTTTAAGAAGATGCTACTTGTGTAGCTGTGGATTATGTCGGTACGATTAGGCAATGAAAACCTCATGAGTCATTCAAATTAGCATCACGTTTCAGTCAACATTCAATAAAAAATATTTACAGTGCGGACGACATTTTTTTTTCTATATGTCATTCGGCCTACCTCATTAGCCTTCCTGAGTTGTGACTCACAAATGATTCCAAGGGCAAATTTCTCTCTTCCTCCGTGCAAGTACCGATAAAGTTGCGATGGAGAGCTTGTTCCCCCCCAAAAAACAACAAAAACAGAGTCGCCATATCACTGGTGTGGCAACAAAGTCTCGTTGCTAAATTGGTAACACTGAAGTTACAAGTCGTTGCTTTGCACTGCCCACATGCCTGTGCTGTACTGTATATCAAAATAAAAGAAGCATTTTCAAAACAGAAGCCGGCAAACACTGTGGTGTGCATAAACTGAATGTGGCCCGCGGACCGCAATTTGCCCAGGTCTGCTCGACATTATTCATCAGACAGAAGTCTGTTCACTTTCGTAGGAAATGAATTGTGACGAGTGTAATTTGCAGCTCAACTTCAATCCACTTCAGTTTTGCGTCTGTTTCTACTTTGGACTAGAAAAGCTATTCAACACGTATTGAAATGTTTTATATATATATTATTTAATCTAATTAAAAACTCAACTGTCATAATTAACTCAAATTAACAAAACATTAATCGCGATTACTCATTTTTTATCGTTTCTGAATTTCCTTTGATATTTTTTCTGTCCTATTTTCCCCCATTTTAATGCTCTCATCAACATGGAATCATGAATCAGTTTTCTATGTGCAAAATGCAAATATTTACTGAAATAACAATTTTGATTCTCAATTTCACATGAACATTTTTCACTTGGAGCAGTTATTCACACATTATCTCTCACACAATATTACTGTCCATCAACAACAGTGAAAAAAATATTTATATATATATTACCGACAATTTCATGCACCGATCAATGAACTGTTCTTTTAATTTTCAATCAGTTTTATGTCTTTTTATTATATATATTGTATAAGGAGAATGAGGATCGACTGTGTTATCGTGTAGAGCGAATGTCGGGGAGCGAATGTCAAACTGAGGCATGGAGGAGGCAGGGTATTTCTTCGATGAAAAAAAAACATTTGTGTGAGGATCCACTTTAATAAGTGTAACCTCACTCTGGTGTTGTTCTTGGGTAGGACAGTTGAAGTTAGCACTCAACCAGATGCTGGATGCTTCAAAGTGGCCCAGCAGATGGCTTTTCCAGCCCGAAGCCGTCGCTAAATGGGCATAGACACCCACAGTCAGCATGAGCTTTTCGATGGAGAAACCACCTGGACACCAAAAGTAGTCCAAACAACAGTGATTTGAATGTTGGGGATTGGAATGATAGAAAAGACCCGTTCAAAAATAAATGCGCTCCATTTTTAACCGATCGATCGGACCACACTCATTATACATGAAAGAAAGCCAACCGCTCCCCGCATGAGCAATGACTGAACTTTGGCAACAGTAGCAAAGGGCAGGGGTGGCTCTAAAAGACATATGGGCAAGTCATAAGGAAGTCTCAAGTATTAACCTTCAAATTTCAAGCTTTTCCCAAGTTGCTGCTGCAAAAATCAAGAAAGTCATGTTGCGTCTCCGCCACCATTTCAAGCAAGTCCGAAGTCGAGCCAGACAATCTCGCTCGGTGTCAGAGATTTTTCTTGGACAAAGTTAAAGAATGACTCGGCACACAGGGAAAATTGTCTTCAAGATTGACGGGAGGGGATCTCTGAGAGCGAACGACGGTTGTTGCCCCGATGATCACACCCTCTCCCCCCCTTCCCGCCAATTCGGACTTTTATTGTAACATACAAGAAAAACACTGCCCCCGATATTTGCATACCGCACCCCCGGTCCGGCCCCTCGGTAGTGATTGGTTACCTGGGTTTAAGCTTTGAACCACCGAGACATTGGCGCCGCCTTTCTGTCTGGTCTACATTAAATCAACATGTTGCGGACGACAAATGTCGATGTCGAAATGAGAACTCCAAATTGTCCGAGGTGTGAGTGTGAGCGCGGATGCTTGTTCGTCTCCGTGTTCCCTGCGATTGGCTGGCAACCGGTTCGGGGTGTCCCCCGCCTACTGCCCGGAGACGGCCAGGACAGGCTCCAGCTTATTATTATTCTACATTTGTTGTAGAGTAGAACAACACTGTTTGAGATGAATAAAATGTCAATAAAATGTTAAATTGCTCTTTAATGACCTTTGTTGTCAGTCCCAGTCCTTTAAAACAGGCAATTTGAAAGCAATGAAAAAAAAAGTGTGCCGGCCAGCGAACAGCATGCACTTGTCTCAACTGGTCCTTGACACAAAAAAAGGTTGGGGGGGGACCGCTGCCTTGGGAGACAAAGAGCTTTGTCAAGTGAGTGTATGCAAGTCCTCATTTTCATAATTCAGCCTAAATTGAACTTGCGTCCATGTGACCCCCCCATTGCAAAGATTGCAAGCAGTTTTGAAAAAGTACGATGATGTCAACGATTTTATTGTGCCTTCCTGAGCTCTAAAATGGACCTTTGTCAGAGGGCGGCCAAAGAAGGGAACGAACTACAATGGCGCTTTAAATATCCAGCATATCAACTTTTAAAAAATACATATATATATATATATATATATATAAGTAGAAGTTCTTAAAAATAAATAAATAATTAAAAAGAAATATGTAGAATTTCTTAAAAATAAATATATTTATATATATATATAAATATATAAAGAAATTGAACTTCATCAGTTCATTTTCTCCCCAACATTGTTTATTTCATCCTGGGAAAATGACCTCGCTTGTCAGCCATGTTAAATTTCCGATCATCCTATCTTCGTTCTCCAAGTAGAAGAGGGAAACCCAGCCTTTCCTCTTTGCTGTTTATGGATGGAGGTAATGACAGTTTTTGAGGTCACGCTGATTTATTTCAGGGTCTTTGTGCTTTGTTGAGCGACCTGTGATGGGGCGGACAGGGAGAAGGTGAAGGAGTTCGTCCGACGTTAGGTTTTGGAGTCGGAGGATCTCGACACTTTGGACAACAATGAGCACTTATCCCAGATTAGAGTGAGAAATGGTGGCGTCGAACATTCCGATGCTTGTTATTTCCTGCCCAGATAGAAGCGCATTTGGAGCTCAACCTTTACCTCTGCACTTTGCAACTTTGAAACGAGACTTTCTTTATTTTCTTAACATTCTGGTTCGTTAATTGATGTAACATTATTTGACACGACGATACACCGTGCAACTCCACACCTATAAGCAAACAGAGGAGAAATGTTATACAGCACTGGTGTCAAAGTCAAGGCCCAGTGGCCATTTCCGGCCCCCCATGTCATTTTATGTGCCCCGCAGGAGCAAATCATGAGTTTTGCTGAAATCCGTACCGAAATGTCAAATTGTCATGGCTAATAAATAACGTTGAGATTTTGCACGCGACAAAAACTGAGTTTGACACCCCTGTTATAGAGGGACGGGGGGAGCTCAATGATGATGCACTCCAGGGATACCTTGGAAGTGCTCAAAAAGCACATTTAGCATCCTTGCAGGGAAACGTCAAATCCTCCAAAGGTCACGACCTCCTGAAATTACGATTGCAAGTTACTATCTTTAGGGGGGGGAATAAATAAATAAATAAACTAAGCTCCAATTATCCCCAAACCCTTGCTGTTCAGTATGATTTATCCACAGAATTCAAGTATGTCCCCAACTCGATAAGTTTGGATCTTCCCAACACCCCCCCGGCGGTTTTGCCACACTTGCCACAATTGCAGGCAGATGAAGCTCATTTCTAGTCTGGCTTGGGGTTAAACCGTGCGACAAGTACGGACGGGAGCGGCGGCGTATGGGACAAGAGGAGAGTTTGCTTTCCCAGCAGTGGAAAAGTCATCTTCCAGGTGGCACCGTGAAGTCGCAGCTGAAATCTCCATCAGGCTGTTTACTCGCTCCTCGCTCCACTTTCTCAATCTACGCTTAGCGGTTTTGCTTTCAAGTCGATGATATTAGTACGTTTGAGACATTTTCGAGACTGCTTCTCGTCATGGCTGAGGCCGGAGCTTACCGTTCCCGTGAAAGGGAATTCCTCCCGAGAACGATCAAACGAGCCCGTTTTTAAGTGGCACATATTTGACGGAGTCATTTCCAGTTTGGTGTTGAACTCCTTTTTTAAGTTCAACACATACTCCTTTAAAAAAAAAACAAAAAAGTAGAGCAGACAGAAGTCAAAAGCAAACGCAACACGTTCAGATGCTGTTCAGATGCTTCACATCTGCAGAGCTAATTTAAGGATGGTAACAGCTGGAATGGAAGGGAATGGAATGTCTTGCCTGTATCATTTTGAAATCATATCTCAAAAAAGGGTTTAACCCAAGTAGTAATCACTGCGAGCTGATCTTGTGGAATCTATATGCACACAAGTAAGGTACATATCTGCCTTGCAATTTACATGTGAAACTATTTGATATACGATCATCATGTTTCGCCATTTTATTCGGGGAAGCCCTGGGAAAAGGAGTCATGGTCGGCAGACTTGTGCAGATTTTTGGAGGGGTTTCTTGAGGCCACGGGTCAGGCTTATTAAAATTGTTAGTAGAAAAAAAAAGGCACTATGGGTTGACCAAATAGCACAACACGTATCTTCCTATGACTCAGCAGCGATCATTTCTTGATATGTTTTGTCCACAAAATAGTCACTACTATGTGAGAGGGAATCAATCGTTTCCTCTTCCAACTTCCCAAATTGTGTGTTTGACTGGAGCAATCCGCATCGACTTTCGGATGCTTGACCACTGGCGGACGCTGATGACTGCCCCATTGACTGGGGTCTTGTTTTGGTTCGAGCGTTGGTCTTCCCTTGCCTCTGTCAGCGTTGTGCTGGTCCCTGGTGGGACTGAGTTGGTTTTCTTGCATCTGCGAGGAGCATGCTTCGAGTCCTGCCCCACAAGTAAAGCGCTTTGAGATAACAATTGCTGTAAGGTGGCACTGGATGAATAAATCCGACATGACTGTTCTTATGTGAAAAAAAAAACATTGACCCCCAGAGTGGCGACAAAGCCCAAGAAAGCACCTTGTCCATGTTGCCAACTCCTGCATTCTCGTTGGCTATTTTTAGCTCTGCCATTTATACTTGGCAAGCGTTCACATACCCATCCGCTCGATTCACACCATTTCCTGTTCTGGTGAAGGCACATATCAACCATGTTTATGGTAATAAACGTAACAGTTCAGGAACAATTTAGACCACGTGTTGAATCAAGCCGTCCAATATTCAAAGTTCATGATGTAATTTAGCATTTCTTTTTTAATTTGCCAAAAGTAAACAAAGGCGTCACTTTCAATTTAAGAGTGATAAATGACATCTATTTTGATCAAGATAATATTTACTATTCTAGGCTACGCATGAGCGAAACGGATGGCTCGACAGCTGTTCAAGTCTGTCAGGATGTCCGGAAGGTTCTGGACGGAATTGGACTTGACAAACGTCGTAAAGGTTTTGACCCAAATATTTATTGACAGAAAAAGGCACAAGGTACAAATAATGATGCTGGTACAATAAAACGGGATAAAACGAGAAGAACAAAAAAGGCAAGGAGAATCTAAATGGAAATAGCTTGTCTCAAAAGGACAAGAGGACCCAAAACACATATGGGACAAAACGTGAATACAAGCCAGAGGCGATTGCTCAAAGACCGCAAGGCCCGAAAATGTCCCAAAATAACTGATCAAATACATGTGTGTACATACAATTGTGTGTCCATGTCATTGACTAAATATGCGCTCAAGTTTTGTTCCGAATCAGATGCCCGAGCCACCTCATCTGGCTCCTCTCCATGTGGAGGAGAAGCGGCTCTACTCTGAGCCCCTCCCGGATGACCGAGCTTCTCTAAGGGAGAGCCCGGACACCCTGCGGAGAAAACTCATTTCGGCCGCTCGTATCCGAGATCTCGTTCTTTCGGTCACGATAATTTAGCAAGAACACAAATGAAGTTAAAATAATGAGGACAAACTGATGACGACGGACTGGCCGATGGTCCGAAAATAGCAGTGACGAACTTAACTAATTCAAATCATGATGACGGCGTAACGGACTGACGATGACAGACTTGATGGTCTTGAAATAACGCCGCATTTCTAACGACACACAGATTGCCCGGCCGGGCCGCTGGCGAATGACAAATGAAGTGTCCAACTCGGCAAACCGACGCCGGACGTTGTCGTCGCTCGTACGCTTGCCGCCTTTCCAGTCCACCTCAACAACACCCCATCAAAGCAAGCGACCACGCAAGCGCTCGTGTCAGCTCACATCGCACTCACTCACTCACATCACCACGGCAACATAGCAAAAACATTCCGTCATAAATATACAATCCAATCCAATACATGCTGATTGATAGAGCGCTTTCACAACAGCAGAAGCTGTAACAAAGCGCTTAACAAAACAGTTAACATCACGTCAAATAATACATATGTGTATATACAGTATTGGTCTGAATATAAGACGGCCCTGATTATAAGACAACCAGGTTCAGTCCCGCACCCCAACACCATCACAAACGTTCATGGATCCATTCACATGCATTGCAACGTATGGAAGAAATGCACTTTCATGTTCCGAGAACCCGCAAATGGATTTCTGGCTGTGAAGGTCCTCAATCAAATACTCTGGGGCGACGTAAAACGGAAGATCCTGATGGATCGCGTCACAGGCATTCATTTGTTGATGAAACCATCGACTCTATCCATCTTTGCATTCAAACCAGTGCGAGAACAGACTCCCAGCGCGGCCTGTGATGAGAGCTGTTCTTCATGCTCTTGAAATGAAACATGAAAGTGGAATGCAGTGACACCCGGACGAACGGCCGTCACGATATGTCAGTCATCTCAGGAATGTAACCCGATTCCTGCGAGGGGACCGTGTCGCTTCCACTCTGCAGCCTGTACAAAGATGACTTCTGATGTTGCTCCGCTCAGGGTTCGCCATGTTCGCCGGGCTTTCTTGTTCGTCTTATTGCATATCGACACCATTTTGATCATCTTTCAGTCAATTATTGCCAAAGGAAGAAACTATAATGAATGACAAAATACATACTGTGTGGCCCAAGTGGAGAAAGGCCAAAAACACTGCATATATATATATTCGTACAGGCAATTTTTTAATACAGTATATTTTATGTCATGGACCGCTAAATTAAAGTATGGCGGGCCACAAAGGACCTCGGTCCGGACTTTGGAAACCACTGAGCAACATTTCCTTTGCAACGACCCTAACCCTAACCCAGATTTACAACAAAATCAAACAAATAAGGTTAAACGCAATATAGCGGTTTAAAAAAATGCTAGCTAGCTAGCTAACCCTAACCCCTAACCCGAACCCTAACCCTAACCCCAACCCCTAACCCCTAACCCCTAACCCTAAACCTAACCCCTAACCCTAGGTTAGCTAGCTAGTCAGTCATCTATCTCTGTAACCCCACTGACTTTGATGTTCGTCACATGGTGTTTATGACAAACTAATACTTAGATAATCCCGCTCAGTCACATGAATAGAAGTCCAGCTTCCAGAGTGATGCCATGGAGTTTCCATCCAGCTCACTGTGGTTTTGTCCTCTCTGCAAGCAAGCATTGTCTCACCTGGGAGCAGAGGGCTTCCGATTTCCATGAAAGCAGATCCCAAAGCAAAACATGGTCTATAACAAAATGTTCAAAGTACAGGTAAGGTCGTCCATTCTGAATACTCGACAAAATCATCGAGCCTACATTTTCTGCAGTGCTCATCCTGATGAGGGTCGCGGATGAGATGGAGCGCGATATCCTGGCTGACTTTGGGTGGGAGGCAGTGTTCACTCTGGATCGTTTGCAAGTCAAAATCATAGTTAACCACATTGTAAAAATCATAATACTGTAATTGGGTGGCCCAGTGGGCCAGTGATTAGCGCGTCAACCTCACAGTGCGGAGGTACCGGGTTCGATTCCAGCTCCGGCCATCCTGTGTGGAGTTTGCGTGTTCTCCCCGGGCTTGCGTGGGTTTTCTCCGGGTACTCCGGTTTCCTCCCACATTCCAAAAACATTCCCTTTCTTTCTAAGGCTACTCAATTTGCTTCTACAAATGGCACGAGCATGCTTGGATTTGACTCCACTCCAACAGAGGAAATCGTTACCATGCTGCAGTGTTTGCTAAAAGGCCAGCTCAATTGGGGTCTTTGTGGAAAACAAGTAATGCCTGTACAATGTGTTTGTGCAGATGAAAAAAAAAGAGATTCAAAAGTTTCTTTTGTTTCGTATACGACGATTAGTTTCTTGACACGACACAGACTTGCTTGCTCAAAAGTACAAATGGATTTTGGCTTGAAAAGATGCTCTGTGAAAATACTTAAGTCTGTTTGATCCAATTAGACTGTGGCCGTTTGTAATCTGTCCATGGTGGAGAAGTAAAGCAGACTTCAGTTTCCAGTTAGTATTGAGTTGGACTTTTCACCCTTTTTTCCCGCGACTTTGTTTTTGTTTTGTGTCACGCTAAACCATTTGTAAGAAGATCGTGTTTTAGCCATTAGCAGAGAAATTGTAAGTCAGCGTCCTGTCACTTATTTACTTTCCACCTTTATTATCCTTGCAAGGGTCGCCGGGGGGTGCTGGAGCCTATCCCAGCTGTCTTAAGGCAGTAGGTGCAGGGCACACAGAGACGAACAACCATCCACACTCACACTCACACCTAGGGACAATTTAGAGTGCTCCATTTGCCTCCCATGCATGTTTTTGGGAGGAAACCGGAATACCCGGAGAAAACCCATGCAGGCACGAGGAGAACCTGCAATTTCCACACAGGGAGGCCGGAGCTGGAATCGAACCCTGTACCTGGAACGGTCCGCCCCCATAGTTCACCTTTTGGTCTTATTTTTGCATCGCTCTAAACTGTTTGCACAAGCCCAGCGTGTGAGCTATGATATTTTTCAACCATGAATATCACTGTGATCAGACTTTTGTTTATGATGGTTACTCATAATTGCATTGAGCTTCCCCCACTTCAAACATCGTGTCAAGTTCCCACAAGGAGAACTAATATCGAGTCGAGTTGAGTTTTGCCTGGTACCTCCGTGTAAATTTACCGTCGCCATTTTGTACAAACTTCTATCCGTATCCATTTTCTATGTCTTATCCTATAACGGGCGTCAGGAAGCCGGAACCTATCTCAGATAACTGGGGGCAAAAGACCCGACAAAAGAAGCCCTTTGCTCGCTTGTCGATCACCGGGTACATCCACGACTTCTAATTCCGATTCGATTTAGCGGAGGGACCGAGTGAGTTCAAGGTTTCTCACCGTTCCACGTGTGTTTCCTTCTCGGCAAGGTTTGTTTACGAGTGTGGGGATGATGGACAGTTGCCCCGCCATCCCAAAGCGGTGTTTGGTTTCAAAGGCCCCGTCGGCATGCCGGCCTCTTCTGCGGGCATCCCTTTGAAGTCCATTTCTGGCGGACTGGGTATCAAAACAATACTTGCTAAATATAGAGACCCTGCAACAGAATCACATCCTTAGCATTAGAAGTACATGTAAATGATATTACAAGTGAATGTTTCGGGTATTTCGATCTGACTTTCAAAGTGGTGCGCAAGGGGATTGTGTTCACGAGTGACTGAAATGCACTTTTCAAATAGGATATGATCGTAACATCAAATTGGTTTTCAAACTCTTCACACCAAGTACGACCTAAAAAAACACCTCACTTTGCTCTCCTGGTGATCAAAATAAAAATACAGGAACATAGTCGGCCTAAGTCTTCATCAAAAATGCTTTGGCCTACAAAACGATACAAAACGATACAAAACGACACACCTGTGGCAGTTCCGGGTGTAACTGGCAAGAGTGTTTTGCTCTTGCTGTTGTCTGTTTGCGGCTAATTCAATGCATCGCTATCCTCATCATCATGTTTTGAGTCATCCAACGGCACAAACGGCCCCTTTCTACCTGCGTACGTCTAAGAAAATGCGAAAAGAAAGAAAACTCCACCCATGTGCGCAGTTACACGGCACTTTGGGATCGGCATACGCTGGCCACGAAAATAGGGCTAGCATGAGGTCAGTTCACGTTTCCGGCTAACATGAGCTAACCGTGTTTAGACATTTGATTTCTAGAGTGGGTTGCTGAAAAGTTGCGGATTGCTCTTCTTTTCTTTTTGTCTATAGCTTTAAGTGACGAGCAAAAGGGCGTGATTTCAGATTTCGGCATGATGAAGACACATGACGACAGGGGGGACATTGAACCAAAAGCAAAATGACCGTGTTGAGAATGCTCAAGAGAAGCAAGTTGAGAGGAAGGCCAGAGGAATTTGGAGGAAACTCAAAACATTAAAATTCCTGCTTTCACTTTTTGCTCATCAAAATGATCAAACAAAAAAAAGTTCTCAACTCAGTAAACAAAAGCCATGACGTAAACAATTCAAGAAGAAGAAAACCACAGCTTGCGAACGGCAACTTGGACCCGGCTGGCCGTCATTCTCCGCTAGGTGCCGGTGAACTTGATTTGTCTGGTTCCTCTTGCTCAAACGACTCCAGCAGACACTCCAGCTTTGAAATCCCGCGTGCTACCCGGAAAGGGAGCCCAGCGGCGGTCACATATGTTGTATGCATTCATCACAACCACAGCGGTTTGATGAACGCTTACAGATGACTAATTTGTGTCACTGCTCTCAAGAGACTTCGAGAAAGAAATGTATATTTCTTTCGTGTGTGTGTGTCTTGCACTGCATGCTTTTGTCATCTTGTCATCCTTTCGCCACAGCTCCCGCTCTGGGTAACCTACCTTTACCGACCTCTGCAAAAAAACCCCAACCCCATATCATGTCAGTCAGGAGGCGTGAGGAAGTCATGAAATGGAAGAACGAAAAAAACAGTCCCTGAAGTTGACCCAAAACAGAGGAAGCAAATGTTAGACCCTCTTTTTTCTTCTTCCCGTGGCTTTCCACCTTCCCTCTATTACCTCCCCGCCTTCTCTTGAGACCAAAACAAGTTGACCGCAGTTGTGAGCCACTGCAGACTCCAACCCGCCTTGGCATCCTGCACGCTGCAATTAGGACGTGCTAATGTCGTCTTTTCAGGATTGTATGTTATCTCTGTGGAAATCTAGACTAAATAAGCATATAAAACAATTAGGGGGGGGGGGGGAAATGCTGAACAAAATAAAAGATTGGCATCTAGCTCTCTAGCCTTAAAGTGGGGCTCCTGAAATGGTTTTGTGCGGGGTGAGGTGCGGGACATGAGCAGTGCGGGGGGGCTTGCCCTGGCTGCAGTTTTGGGGTGATGGGCATAAAAGTCATTCAGGGAATTAAAAGTGGGACTCCATATTAGAAAAATCATCTTTAAAAGCGCAAATGACAACCTATCACCATCCCGTTTGTTGCAAGAAAGCAATATGAGATATATGAGTAAAGAAATACAGTCAATAATCACCGAGTGGTTATGCCCGCAGCCCGTTCTGCAGGCGTGACCAATCGCCACCGCACTCCGTCCCCCACTGCACCAAACTGTTTTCCTTGTATAGTTGCTCAAACATGGGTCAAGCATTTTCATGAAGTGACAAAGCCATTCATCTTCCAGCGCAGGAACGGGCTGCAAATCCTTCGCAATCAATGCCCCTGGTTCAGGGGTTATTTTTTATTTTTTTTTTTCGGTGTGGACAAACAGATTGATAGTCAAATGTGAAGCAAAGCAAACTACCGTATTTTCACGACCATAAGGCGCCATTAAAAGTCTTCAATTTTCTCCCAAATGGACCGGACGCCTTATAATGCGGAGCGTCTAGTGTATGAGCCCAGTTCCAAAGCTTGACTGAGAGCCGACACGCTGTTTATATAGAGAAAAGGCGGACGTGAGTGACGACAGGCATGCGGAAGTCCGCCAATGAGTGAAGGGTGGGCGTGTAAGAGGACGCTAAAGGCACGCCCCTAGCTTGTACCAGTCGCCAATGAGTGAGGGGTGGGCGTGTAAGAGGTGAAGAGAAAAACGTGAGTCCATTGTAAAATGGCTAAATAAAGTACAACCGAACTCCGTTTTGCTTCCGTTGCCTTTTTCAAAACTTATTTTTAGCGTGCGTGCATGCATGCCGTATGTTGAAGCTGGCGTATGTTTGACCACGCCTGGCTGCGCCCAATAATACGGTGCGTTTGGTGTATGTGTCAAATACAGAAATAGCAGCCGTTACTGAGACTGCGCCCAACAACACGGTGCGCCGCCGAATGGGCGTGAAAATACGGTACATCAGCACAACATTTTTTTTCTCCTTTCCCTTCAAGTAGTCAACCGTTTGGAAGGGATGGCGACTTGATTTGGGAAAGCGAGAAGG
This sequence comes from Hippocampus mohnikei, assembly GCA_026261675.1. Lineage (NCBI taxonomy): Eukaryota > Metazoa > Chordata > Actinopteri > Syngnathiformes > Syngnathidae > Hippocampus > Hippocampus mohnikei. Next base: position 1,181,925 of record JAKGUB010001031.1, on the reverse strand, counting down.
CGCGCAAACAGTGCAGCTTGTGGTTTTGCAAACAAAACACCCTGACAGCTTATATCCTGGATTTAAAAAAGGGTTTTTGTCAGCGGAGATTATATTCATGTGGCACAGAAAATACATTGGAGGAAAGCCAGCAATCCCATCAAGCACGGGTGTCAAACTCAAGGCCCGGGGGGGCAGATCTGGCCCGCCACATCATTTTACGTGAGCCGCGAAAGCAAATCAAACATGTCCACTCCTACCATGATTGCTAAAATTGGGACCGATATTTCAACTTCTCATATCTAATAAATAAGAGATCTTTTTAGCATTTTCAAGTTACCAACCACCTCATTACAGTCACTTAAACCATTGTGGAATCAGCAATTATTCCTGACTTCTTTAACTGCTTTCACAGACACGACAGCCCTCCAAGGAAAAGGGTCATTTCAATGTGGCCCGCAGCAAAAATGAGTTTGACACCCCTGCCATAAGGCATGTTTTGTTAATTTATTTAATTGGACCGTGCCAAGGGTCCCACCCCTAATACATACTGTTGATACTTATGCAACTTGTGTCTTAACCTTCAAAATTACAGAAAGGACGTAAAAAAATATTAAATAAATACATAAATAAATGAATGAATGAATGATAAAATATATATAAATTATTTTAATCAAGTGACTGGGGGTCAACATTGTTCTGGCGAGTGTTTGTCAGGAAGGTCCCAGACAGAAAAACATATTTCGCTACCTGATCAGTCTGGTGTGGAAAGTTCTGGGTGCTCCTCCAGAATGGGCAGTATCTTAACCGGAGTCAATCTCTGCCACAGAGACCAAGGGCCACCTCACCACCCTGGAATAGTAACTCCCATTAATGGAGCACTTTTGGATGCAGCTTCCACAAGACACCATAGCCGAGAAAAGAGCACTGGTAGCAATGGACTGCTAAAACATCTGAAGTAGTTTATGACAGATTTTTAAAGGAGCTCAGTCTCCACAGGAAGTATCAGTATTTCTCTCCTTTCCTGTGGATGGTGTCCGCGGTAAGGGCTTAATAACGACTACATGTTCAAACACAAATGCCCCCTGTCTGCCATCAAGCCATTCGCTGAACGCATCACAACCTCAACCAAACTCATGGTAGAATCTGGATTGTTTACAGCCGGCTACTGTGTGAGATCTACAGAGGTCGGAGTGACGTTTGCATTTTGTATATTTGTCGAAGTTTCCGCAATGCCACAAAGATTTGTACCCTGCTCAGATATGGTTGGCTCAATTTGGCCTCACTGAACACAAAAAGGGATAATCAGTATTGAAAACTATGTCAGAATAAGGAGACATAGGTATAAGGTATGGATGGTGTGCGGTGAAAATGAACAGGAATAAAATAAACAGCCAAAAATGTGACCCATCAGCGTCATTTTATAACACAATCGCCGTAATCACACATTTTTGGTTGAAGCACAATTGGATTGGATTGGATAAACTTTATTGTCAAATGTACTGTATGTGTAACATACAGCACAGATGAAATTTCTTCCCTCTCAACATAAAACAAGAGGAGCCGCTGCGGGTGTCCGCGCCGCCATCAAAAGAAAAGTTAACAAAAAAAGACAAAATACAAAACAACAAGGCAGCAAGCTCTTGGTTGAATGACAAGGGTTAGCAGAAATAACTCCTTGCCCCCTCCACCCTCCCACCCACCCCGAAATATGACAGTGCTTGATATTTTCCAACAAATCAAAACATTGGTCCAAAGTGACGTTGACAACAAAAAGCTGTCTTACACGGATGGTTCTGAACAGCCTTATGGTATAAAAACGGTCCCGTGAGAACGTCGAGTCAAGTGCGTATGCCTTGAATGTGATATCCAAAACAGATCGACGCGGCCGGTAAATCAGAAATCCGCACTCTTTGGCATGTTCTCCAAAGGCTGTGTAAAATCTCTCTTTCTCGATCTGTCTCTGTCCGAGTTACTATGCCAGTGAACTTTGGTCAGAACGCTACGCTCCACTTTGCAATTTAAAGATGAACTGAAAATAACATACCGTAAATTCCGGACTATAAGCCGCTACTTTTTTCCCAAACTTTCAAGCCTGCGGCTTATTCAGTGATACGGATAATATGTGTAATTTTTCTAACGGCCGCCAGGGGGCGCTCAAGTAGAAAAGGTAAGATGAAGAGCGGTGGAATATATGCGTGGAGGAAGACTGCAACTTCTTGTCTTGTGCATCAATTAAATTAGCGTCAACATACCCTCGTCATGGGAAATGCAAAAAGAAAGGCAGATGACGCAATATGTTGACATGTTTTAATGTGGGCACATGCGGCTTTTATACGGGTGCGGCTTGTGTATGTACAAAATTGCTTTTCCTCTCAAAATGTCGTGGGTGCGGCTTATAATCAGGTGCGCTCTATAGTGCGGAAATGACGGTATATATTTAAAAGCAAGAACTCATTTTCCCATCAATCATTTTCAGATCTGAAAATTGGATCGCAAACCTTGGCTGATTGCTGCTGTGCTCAGAAGATCTCACGCAAAAAGAGGTCCCAATTTAGGTGGTGAAAGATCCATTTTGTATCGAGTCTCAGAACCTTATTTTGGTTGACCGCCACCCGTGCGCTTGGTGTAAAAACGGGTGTCACTTCATTTTTGTGCCAGTGCAGGTGTCGCCTAGGATGTTTGGGGCCATGTTGCACATGTCGGGGTGTACCCGCGCTCGAAGCAGCAGATAGTTTGGGGACAGAAAGTAGCCAGTGGACCTCATCGTATTTCATTCACAATATGACACCAGCGTGGCACAATCATTGTAGAAATCAATTCATTGAACACATTTTGATGACTATCGTCTTAAAAATATTTGAATAGTGCCCACTTCACTCTTGGAGCCGTGCGGGGCAGGGGGTTGTTGTGGGTCACACACGGACGCGCCATTGGGCGGCGCAAGGCGGTCTCCGATTTCCCACGTCACACGCATGACCAAATGCACCATCTGAAAAAAGGGAAATGCCGTTTACGTGCCAATTGTCAAGCACAAACTCCAGCCATTGTCATTTCTGTTTTCACAAGTCAAGCGAGGCATATTTGGGCGTGCACTTCCTAGCGCCCTGATTTGGAGGCAAATGAGGGATGGAGAGAGAAGTGGCCCTGTTACACCCAGCTGTACCCACGTGAAGTCGAGCAAAATACCAAAAGACAGACAACTCGACCCACGCACAGTTAGACCGCACTTTGAGAGAAGAATGAGGATTTTTTTTTTAAATAATGGGATGTGATCAAAGATGCAGAGAAAGCATTATGAAAGAAAAAACTCAAACAAAGAAGTGTGATGTGACGTATTTGCGTTTATGACATCATTGTCGCAAGTGACACTTTGCCTCTTCAAAGCAGTACTGTCAATCCGAAAACCCGAATTGTATGGCTTCTTCCTCTGCAAATTGGCTCCACAAAGCTTGATGTGAATCAGTTGAGTTTGTATGCAATCCTTTTCATCAATGAACAAATGTCAATCAGATGTCAATGTCTTTCCTCTGGCTTTTGCTTTCACTGTTCAGTGGCGGGACGTTGAACTAACGTGAGAGCTTGCTGGGAAGGGTCATAGATGAGGAAGACAGCCACCTTGGATCTTTGGACCCAGGCCGTCTTTCAGGTCACCCACAACGGGACGGCTTCATCCTCCCTGGTCTGGCTTTCTATTTAAGATCATAAGGATAATGCTCTGGGGATTTGAACCATCTGTATCCTCCTTATGCATTTCTTCAGATTCTGTTACATTCAGGGCCCTGATTTCATTCCCAGCGAAGTGCATTCGAACTTTTCTTTGGACACATCTAATTGGCATTTGCACCACTGCGGCATAAAAGTCTTTTCCAGGCCAATCGTCTCTCATTTGGATTGAATTCCGGATGTCTGAGAGCAGCACACCCCCCCGAGCATGCCATGCTCGACACTGGGAAAGCAGGACCATCGCCCGATGCCGTGCACGAGATTGGCAGGTAAACTTTAAGATCTCCCTTTGTAGTCGTGTGACGTGTGCGATTGGAGACCGGCTTGCACCTGCGCAACCGTGCGCCAGTGTGTGACTCCCCCCCAATAGTGACGGGGCGTGCTATGAACCGTTTCAGGGACAGCGGTTACGAGAGTGGGCAGCCATTCAAATGTTGTTTTTTTTTCTCATATGAACGAATCTTAATGTCACAGTTGTGCATCAACCACCACAATGGAGCCTTCTGTGCGTTGCCGTCCACTGCCATTGTATTATTTTAATGCCTGACGACTAATAAAAACACTTGAGAAAACTAGGTTAGCATTCTTGATATTTATTATATGATTTATGTCACGGTGCCAGGTGCTGGTGGTCCCCAAAGAGCAGGCAGGAGGAAGAAGCAGGGTCAACTTGACCAATTGTATTTCATAAAAGACAGAAAACTCAATCCAAAACCAACATAGTCCAAAGTAGCAAACAAAAATCACAACTGGAGCTAAAACCGAACCTTGAGCAAAACAAAGCTGACACTGACAGCAGCTAAGAAACAGTAACAAACAAACGTGACAGTGGCAAAAAGCGACAATGACCCGACCCTGAGTGGGCGGGAGGGAGGGAGGGCGTGTCCTTTTCAAGCCACTAATTGCCAAACGACCAACAGGTGTGCAGCTGCTGGGAAAAGCCCCACAGTGCCACCTGCTGGTCACAAACCCAATCATAACAATTTATGTATTATTGATTGCATGAAAGGGTTCAAACATATCCACCCCGCCATTATCTGATCCGGGTCAGATAATGCTTCCCTTCACGAGTCGCGGGCATGCTGGAGCCTATCCCAGCCGTCTTCGGGCCACAGGCGGGCTACAACCCTGAACTGGTTGCCAACCAAAACAACAACAAAAAAGACACAGCACCCACTTCCAGTGAAGTTGGGACATTAAAAAACAGAATACCGTATTTTCACGAGCATAAGGCGCCATTAAAAGTCTAGTGTATGAGCTGAGTTCCAAAGCCTGACTGCGCGCTTCTGGCCGACACGCTGTTTATATAGAGAAAAGGCGGGACGTGAGTGACGACAGGCATGCGGAAGTCTGCCAATGAGTGAAGGGTGGGCGTGTTCAACAACACGGTGCGCCGAATGGTCGTGAAAATACGGTACATTGACAGGGTCAGTCATTTGAACCACAATGTTACATCACTTTTTCTTTTCACAGCATTCAATAAACGTTTGGGAAGTGAGGACGTTGAATTGTTGAAGCTTTGTCGGTGGAAGTCTTTTCCATTGCTGCTTCAGCTGTCAACAGTCCGGGGTCTCCGTTGTCGTATTTTACGTTCCATAATATGCACCACACGTTTTCAATGGGAGACAGACCTGAACTGAAGGCAGGCCAGTGTAGTACCTGCACTCTTTTACTACGAGGCCACGCTGTAGTAGCACGTGCAGAATGTGGTTTGGCATTGTCTGCTGACAATAGGCAGGGACATCCATGCAAAAAAAACGCTGCATGGAAGGCCTTTCAGAATTAACGGCGCCTTCACAGATATGCAAGTGACCCATGCCGTTGGCACTAACACAGTCCCAGACCAGCACAGATGCCGACTTTGGAACTTTGCGTCCTTAACAGTCCAGATGGTTCTTTTCCTCCACATCCGCAATTTCCAAACATTTGAAACGTGGACTCGTCAGACCACCAAACACATTTCCATTTTGCTTCAGTCCATTTCAGATGACCTCGGGCCCAGAGAAGCTGGCCGTGGTCTTCCTGCTTCAGTGCAGTGATTTCCTCCAGATTCTCTGAAGGTTTTGACGATATTATGGACCATAGACAAAGAAATTGGTATTGTCCTCCATTGACTGTTTGCTCACAAAGAGATGAACCTGGCCCCATCTTTGCTTGTGAGGGACTGAGCAATTCAGGGAAGCTCCTCTTCCATCCAATCATGTCACCCACCTGTTCCTAGTTAGCCTGTTCACCACCTGTGTGCTGTCCCAAACAGGTGTTTGATGAGCATTCTTTTTTTTTGCCTCCTGCCCCAGCGTTTTTGGAATGTGTTGCAGTCATCAAATTCAAAGTGAATGATTATTTGCTAAAAACTTTGTCGTGTACTCCATAAAGGGAGTCTGGGACCGGAATGAAAACCCAGAGATGAAGACAATCAAGCAGCTTTCCTGAATGTCATGTGCCATGAAACAAAAGGAATCCTTTGGATTGACCTCATTTGAATGTGTACATTGGCAGCACATGGTTCAAATGTGGTCGACCAAGGTCATTTCCCGGGGGGGTTCTCCCAAATCAATGCGAAGTGTTAGTTGACCACATTTTAATCACGCCCCAATTTGCCACTGGTGTGGCGGCGAACAGCTTTAAAACGGCGGCGACTCCTGCCATGCCCACCGCGGCATCCAACCCGCACTGCCACCACATCAACAGCTTCAGAGTCAAGCGCGCTGACCTGACCGCCGAGCTCGGTGGGCTGCGAGGAGTGAGGCTCTTGCTCACATAGACTCACTCTGGCAGTGCAAGCTGTCTTCCGTTACACACAGGAGGTAGAATACTTTTTTGGTTCCGTCCTTTGGAATTGGTTCGGGTTTGCAGTGTCTCTCATTTTCATCATTCATCAACTTCAAGTCTTCTTTCCATTTCTCCAGCACCCTGTTGGCACCCGTCAAAACAATTCCATCTCTTCACCTGCTGCACATCCTTTTCCATCTTTATTCTTCTGTCTGTCAACATCTTTCTTTCATTCTTTCCTCTGCAGCATGTCATCATACGCTTCTTGTTAGGCGTTTGCCACCTCCACCTTTGCCCCGATGTCACGTCTCCTTCTTGTCCTCTTCAGTGTCGCATTTCTTCTTCGCTAAGCACTTTCCTCGTATGCTTTCCTTTGCTTACTCTCCTTTTCCCCTTTCCTACCAAGAAGACATTCCAAGTACTCTCCTTCCTTTCTCTCCAATCGCCTTGGCTGTAGCGATCCAGTCTTCTTCTTCAGGCAGTCGGCAGTTGGGGACACCCTAAACCGGTTGCCAGCCAATCGCAGGGCACACACAGAGACGAACAACCATCCACGCTCACAATCACACCTGGGGACAATTTAGAGTCTTCCATTAACCTGCCACGCATGTTTTTAGAATGTGGGAAGGAACTGGAGTACCAGGAGAAAACCCACGTAGGCACGGCGAGAACATGCAAAGTCCACACATGGAGGCCGGATCCAGAATCAAACCCTAACACCTCTACACTGTGAGGCCGACGCGCTGACCACTTGTCCACCGGGCCACCCTGTTATGACACAGTACTGTACATGGTATTTAAAAAAGCAGCACAGTCTGAGCTTCACACTTTGACTTTATTTGCAGAGTTGATGAGGTCCTGCGCACAGCTGATTCCCATCAAAACAACACGTCGTGTGTGCTGCTGTTTACCTTAAAGTTGATGATTGCCAACCTGCTGCTTACTCGAACCAAAGCTGGTCCTCATTACGCTTTGTTCTGTGAGTCATAGCGAGAGGCTCGACGTCCAGAAAGCCAGCACTTGGAACGAAAACTGCTTGGGGAGCCGCCGGTTCACACGGATGTCACATTGCAAAACTGTAACTGAGGTGAATTGTAAATCTTGGATTATTTTAATAATAGCAAAAACGTATCACGGTATGAATCTGAATTTGAGCGGTTTTTACTTCTGTAAACTGTGACTGTACTTACATAACATCAAAACATTTCCGCAAAATAGGCCAAGCTGAAACGACGCAACTGTTGTCCTGCGACCGGATGATACATCCATCTCGGGCTTGGTGTTCCTTATCGTACGATCATATTACAATGGGTTCACGAAAAACGAAGCTTTTCTTTTTCAAAGAAAAATCTAAAGAATCCAAAAAGATGCTAAAAGGCAAGTTTTTTTTAAATTAGAACTCAAGGACAGTCAACATGAACTCTTTTAACTCATTCAGTACCAACCAATTCTGGACCAAGTCTGAAAAGACGTTTAAAAACGTCTTTGGGAGTGAATGAGTTCATAGTTTGTATTTTGAGACTTTTTTTGTCATTATGGTCGGGGTTCCTTTTGCACAATGAAACACACATACAAATTATAATCGACTAAATTTGTCTGAAACAATGAAAACGGTAACCAGATATGGGTTTATGACCTCACTGTCACTGTAGTTTAGAGTACAGTGAATCCCCCCCAAATGAACTGAGAGTTTACCACCACTACTATATACACTCTATACCAGGGGTCGACAACCCACAGCTCAAGAGCCGCATGCGGCTCTTGAGCGCCGCTCTAGCGGCTCACTGGAGCTTTTTCGAAAACGTTTGAAGGTGGAAAAAGATGGGGGAGGGAAATATTTTTTTGGTTACAATATGGTTTCTGTAGACAGGACAAACATGACACAAACATGACACAAACATTTTTAACGTTGTAAAAATGTGTAGAATATATACAGGTTGAGGCGAAATGATCTGACACATTTGTCGGTTAAATAAAAGGCAAATAAAGTAAAGAAACAAAAGCGTGTATTTATTTTCAAAAAGTACAAATAATGCCATTGTTTTTCGGGGGGGTGGGGGGGGGGTTCAGTTGCTGCCATGAATTGGACTGGTGAGCATGGCGCTTTCATTGTGGAAACGAATCTGTAACTGCAACACAACGAGCATTCCGTTTGCACGTCAATCTTGGTCGACGTGATCCCTCCCATACCAGCTGGAAACACAATCTTGTTACGGGTTACCAACTGCAGAGCTACTGGATCCGCATTGAAACGAAAATCAACTGGCCGACCTCGCACCGCCAGAACTGCGCCTAATTTTTTACAAACATAATGAAACAGAATGGCATGACCGTAATTTCTGGACTATAGAGCGCACCTGATTATAAGCCGCACCCACTACATTTTAAAAGGGAAAAACCATTTTGCACAAAGGTATAAGCCGCACCTGTCTAAGCCGCGGGTGCCCATATTGTGTAACATATTTACATAGAAAGACGCTACACAGGCGGCCGTGAGAAAAATCTTGATATCGCCTGTGAGAAAAATCTTGATATAAGCCGCTTCATTAAATAAGCCGCAGAGTTGAAAGCGTGTGAGAAAAGCCGCGGCTTATAGTCCAGAAATTACGATATATGTACTTTTCGGAAAAAACCCCAACACTTTTCCATTTTTTGCGGCTCCAGACATATTTCGTCTTTCTTTTTTTGCTCCAATATGGCTGTTTCAACATTTTGGCTTGCCGACCCCTTGCTCTATACAATGACTTGCCACAACTTGATGAGTCTGTCTTTTCAATACCAGTGAATCTATGGAAAAAAAATGTCAGTCAGTGTCATCATTGGATCTGCTCTTCAATCACTGATTCGGTCTATCGCCAAGCACAACGCGTTACATGTGAACCAGGAGTCTCAAAATGGGGGAGGGTATGGTGGATTTTGCTGCTTCCGCCACCAATTTCTGTCTGAGTGGTGGCGATTGATGGCTGGAAGGAAGGAAGAAATGAGGCTGGCTGGGAAAAGTGTCATTCCCCCATCTGCTGTTTTTACTGTAGGAAGTCCAAGCTCCTCTCCAACTATTTATGGTGGCCATCACGCTCATTCCCCCCCCCCAAAAAAGCTGATTCTTTTTAGGTGTGTGCATGATTCCCTTCTGTCAAGTTGTGATGGACATTACAGGCTGATGGTTCACGGGGAGAAACTGAATGGTGGGAAAAAGAGAGAACAAAAGAGAGGAAGGGAAGTGAAACACCTTACCTGAATCTTAAGTTACGCTGTCGAAGGTTTACAGGGTAGACTGTATGTCAGGTTTTTTGGGTCGGTTTTTTTTCTTTTCTTGTGTTCCGGATGTTTTCTGACTGACAATCTGTAGTTCTGTTCATGACATCATGGACGGTTTATTCCATTTCATTGTTATGTTAGTATACGGTAGTTTACAATTTGACACAATTTTGACACAATTTGACACAATTTGACAAGTGATTTTTGATCCATTGACAAAATTTCATCTGTACAAAATATCACTTTGGAAGAAAAAATAGCTACAAATAATTTTAAAATGGATGAAGTGGCCCATGTACAGTCAAATGTTGATAGTCTGCTAAATCTCCTTCTTTCATGTTCCGTCTGTATTTTTGAGCTTGACCCGAACATGACCTACTTTGCTTTGTTGTCAAGTTGTACTCGGTTGATTCTCTGTTCTAGTCTCGCCCGTATCCTGTTACTATTCAGGGACAATAGTTTATAGATGTCCAATATCAGCCAGCGCCTGTGTAAAACCACATTCACGCTGGCCATCCTGTGCCAAAGTGTTTTCCTCTCTGTAAGCAACCAATGCAGCAGACGTCTTGGCCAACGAATGTGGGACTGCCATTTTAAACTAAAAGAGAAACATCTTCCCATCATTTTCGGCAGAATTTTCTTCCCCAACTAAAGCTCGTTTGTTGCCATCCAAGATTAGATTGGCGAATGGAAATTTTGAGTGAGAATTGGAGCTCCAACTGTTGTTGTACACAAGTCGGAGGATCAGTCAAACCATGAAAAAAGAAGTTACACAAAAATTATCCCGTGCCATGTGAAATCCGCTTCATTTCCAAGCGGCGACTGTCAGTTCCAAATACGCATCGGCGGTCTGCGCCGACGCTCCTCCATCCTCATCCTTGGCTCCCCAGCCATCCATTAGGCCGCACAAACGTAAAATGTCCAACAGCGCTGACATCCCTGCTGAACAAAATGGGGCTGTGACAAATGCCGCCCATTATCGGCGCAAAAACACAAGCGCCCCAGTGCCTCAGCCAAATAAAAATCCGTGCTGGTACAAGAGTGCCGCTGAGAAGGAGCACCTATGAAGCACACGTTCTTCTGACGAATGTCGTGGCCACAACACTGAAAATGGTCCACGTCGGACAACAAACCAAACAAAAGACAAAAACAAAAACAAAAAAAGCAGACAGCTGTCAACTGAGGTGCCATCTTGGATGGACAATAAGAATACAGTCTGCAAATAATTTGTAAATGTTTAATCTACTACAAATTTTCTAAGGTCGAGAGCGAGTTCTGATTAAGATTGAGTGCTGTTTGCACCAAGGAGATCCAACATTTGTTCTCCGCATAGGAAAAGAAAAGAGGAATTTACAGACACTCCCCGAGTTACGAACATCCGAGTTACGAACAAACGGTACATACGAACATTTTCACGGGTCTGCCGAAAAAAAAAAAAAGTTAGATTTTTTATTGCGCGCCTTTTTCCGAGTGCCGAACGGGGCGGAGGAGGACGGCGGAGGCGACGGCGGTGGCGACGTTCGAAGGCGGCCGTGGGGAGAGGCGTGGGGGGCGGGCGTGTGACGGTGGAACGGGCGGGGGAGGCGTCTGGCGCGTCGGTCGACGACCGGTCGTCTGCTCTCCCCCGCTGAAGCCGCTGCTAGTTTAGCGGGCAGCTAACCCTTGAGCCCTGAAGAACGTGACGAAAAGCTCTCTCCCCGTTATATGGATGTCAATATAAGCCTTAAACATACATTCCAGACAAAATATAGCACTGAAGCAACTTACGAACCAATTCACCTTATGAACAATCGTCCGGAACGTAACTCGTTCGTAACCTGGGGAGCGTCGGTATTGTCTTTCAATGTGTCATGGGCAGTTCACAGATTCTTTTCTGGCAACTAAATTATCAGTTTATGTCCACTATTGATATTGCGACAATTTAGAGACCTTATCTATTTTTTTTCTGACTTGAGGAAGTAGCAGTTGCCGTCGGTTTTGGACAATCAGATGATGACTTTGCAAGGTCTTTTCAAAGACAACATCACAAGCATCGGTTTCCTTCCACATTGCATCCATCTTTGCTGCATGCTGTTTCTCATTTCCGGGGCTATTTTAATGTCTGTCGTGCAAGTGGCGGTCTTTTGATTGTACAGGAATTTCTGAAAGACGAATAATGTTTCGGTTAAAGGTTCACATTAGAGGACTTATACAAATAATCATAAATCAACTATGTGACCCTTCAAACTGAAATTTTATTGAAACATTTTATTTTGGAAGGTTCATAGTATGAGTTATTCTATCATGCTATTTAAGTGCTTGTACAAGGTCAAAGTATGGATGTCTTCTAATTTTTGTACTTTTTCATGAAGAAAAAAACAGCAGTGGTTCTATTGTGGTATGAGAGATGCAACCACTGTCAGCTCCGTGGAGCTGGATATTCATTTGAATGTTTACCTCTTACCCAACTTTCTTAACTTGAATGAGTAGTTATAGAAACGAAATGCTTTTTGAAAGGAATGCAAATATCCAGAAGTTTCAATAATAAGTACAGTTTTTCCCCTCCCAGAACGTTACATTTACACAAGAATTACGACGACTGAGTTTGCGAATCAAATGAAATTGGTCTTAAATCGAGATTCTCTCCATCCGGTGTCGCTGATGGTGTAAAGGTACACTCGCCTGACTGGCGTGCGGGCAGCGTGGGATCCGTTCCCACTCAGTGACCGTGTGCACGTGGGCGTGAATGGTTGTTCGTTTCGACAAGGACAGACTGCCAACGAGTTCAGGGTGTAGCCCGCCTCGAGTCAGAGGGGAGAGGCTCCAGCACCCCTGAGACACTCTTCAGGATCATCGGTTTGGAAAATGGATGGATGGTTTATCGCAGGCGTGCTTTTGAACGCTTAACTTTTTTTTTCTGCTTTGCCTCTGTCTTTCCTTGCACTTGCGTTGTCACCCAGGCAAAATCTTAACCCCATTGAGAAAACGTTTAAACACACACAATGCGGCTCCTGCGGACGAATGAACGAAGCTGCCCCAGGCTAAGAATGCCACCCAGAAACTCTTGCAGCGGCCATTAATGAAACGAATGGCACCTGAGTATACAGAAGAAGCCAACGGCTGTAATGAAGGGCTTGCACATGGATGCAATTATTTGCCACAGACATGAATTGAACGTAACGCCGTGCAGGTGCCAGTTTGTCAGCCAGCCTGCCCGAAAGTCCAGTGAGGTCGAGTGTTTTCATGTAAAATGTACTTCCATGTAGTCCGAGAAAACCACAAACACATGCGGCTCACGATGCTACATTTTCAAAGCGGAATCTTGATACGATGCTCACGTCACTGGAAAACACTTCCTTGGAACAAATGACGGAATATTTTTTTCCTGACATGTGGAAGCCCTGTTCAAATGTTTGCAATTAAGAACCATGCCTAAATGAAACGCCTGTTTTAGGAAATTAAGAGGTGTGCTCCAGTCCTTTGATCTAAATCGTGTTAATTATATCGACACATTTGATGTACTATGAAATGTGTAATGAATAAAGTATCCACATGTCCTTGAAAGCGTCTGCTGTGTTGGGTCTGTCTCAGTGACAGACTGAGGCTGCTGCTGTTGTCTTCTTCTCTGATCAAAACAATGTGGTCTTCTACTGTGATCAAAACAGTGTGCCCCCTAGCGGATGCTCCGCGAATTGCACCTTATTAAAATATTCATTCCGTGTCTTTGATACATTTTTTCCCACTTTTAAATTATCCTGCCGGCCTGATCGAACCTCCTTGGGGGGCGGCTCTGGCCCGCGGTCCGTATGTTTGACACCACTACATTTTCGAGTGTTCGATCGGCCTTTCATGCATGTTTTTGGAATGTGGAAGGAAACCGGAGTACCCGGAGAAAACCCACGCAGGCACGGGGAGAACATGCAAACTCCACACAGTAAAGCCGGAGAGCCGGGATCGAACCCACGACCTCTGCACCGTGAGGTCAATGCGCGTCCCACAGAACCTAGTTCTCGATCAGAGCGCTCACGTTAATAACGGCATTTAAGCTGGGGTACCATGGCTCAGTGGAATAGAGCATTTGGGTTCAATCCCCGGCCCTTGTTGCCATGTCGAAGTGTCCTGATGCAGGATAGTCAACCCTCAGATGCTCCCGATGCTGTAGGTGAGTGAGGAGTCAACGTTGAGTGCCTTGTAGGTGGAAAGTTAGCTTGCTAAGTCCAAGTGCAGTGACAGGGCTGCATCATGGGCTGGCAAACAGTATTAAGTCATCAGGACTCAATACAAGAATGAATTACACATCACTGGGGCTATTGTAGAGCACAACGTTGATGCTCATTGGATAGAATATGCGCTCATTTGGACATTTTTATCGCTGCTCGAGCTCAACTGATTCCCGTCTATACATGTAGCCGCGGTGCTAACAATGTAGGGCGACGCTCTGAGCCACATCCATCCTGAAATGTTTAACAAGTGCTCAGCGGTTTGCGACGGGCTCCATCTGCTACTTGAGCGCCAGCAATAATAATAATAAACGGTTCAGTTACAAGCTCCATTCTTTGTGACACCAACGTAGTTGATCCAGGCCGATTTAGCCTCTGGACTCTTTTTCTATGAATAGCATCAGTGTCCTTGTTCCGAATAATTGTTTTTGGAAGTGCAGGAGAGGATGTCGAGATAACTCAAAGAATACATTTCCAGGAAGCAGGAAGGTCATCCTTCTACGATGGAGCAGTATCATGTTCTTGGGAATGATTCATTTAGTTTCTGTCAGTGGTTGATTGAGAACTGCTTGTTTGAAGGCACGACAGAGACAAACATTCTCCTTTCAGGTTGCACTATGGAATGAATACAAAATAAAAAACAAGAAGAAATGTCATTTAGAGCAATAATCATTGGAAAAAAAATCCACAAAACTCAGTCGATTTCTATCAGTGCCTCACCAAATGTTTGAGAAGTTGTGCAACAAAAGGCCATCATTGGGTGCAGTGGGTCTTCATGGCGTCGCTCGTCAAAGTGAGGCAGCGTTGGCAGCATTTGATTGAACTCTGCCAGGCTAAACTCTCACTATGACCATCTGATTAGCTTGCAATTGCAGCGATTACCGAGGGCGCTTTCATGTTTGCTCAGCTGACAGTTACCGTGGCTGCGGGCTAGCATTTACAATTGTTTCTGTTTTGTTTTTTTGAAAGTGAAAGCATTTAACGGGTGGCAGAGTCTTACAGATCTCAGAGAGGAAAAATGTTACCAGGTTGCTTGGATGTTATCTGTTGATTAAGGCTAGATGGAGTGCTTCGAGTGGAATTCTTTGGACGAACACTCCTGCAGAAGACGGACAAGAATGACAGTCTGGCGGCCCCTGAAAGAACTAGCCGGAAGCAAATGAAGGAGAATTGTGCTTCCAATGGCTTTAGATAGCTTTGAAGAATGTACTTGACATTTTGCAGTCAACATTTGACATCAGCTAGATGAGACAGCAGCTCAAGATACAAAAAGCAAGGACAATTTTTATTTTCAAAACAAAACTACCGTCATTTCCACACTATAGAGCGCACCTGAGATACATGGCAGAAATAACATACCGTAAATTGCAGACTATAAGCCGCCGCTACTTTTTTTCCCAAACTTTCAACCCTGCGGCTTATACAGTGATACGGCCACCAGGGGGCGCTGCAGTAGAAAAGGTCAGATGAAGAGTGGTCTTTATGACACTGTTTAATTCCGACACTGAGGACGGTGACTTGGATGGCTTCGGTTCACAGGAGGAAGATGAAGACGGCTCAGTGTGATTTTTACAAGTACCGCTATGTTCTTTGACCAGACCTGTTCTACTGTGTTGCTATTCTGTTGCTAGCGTGTTGTTACCATGTTGCTAGCGTTTTACTGCCGCGTCACAGGCGCCGTTTGGGAAGAAAGTGAGATTATTATTATTGTTAAGTTATATTGTTAAAACTTTGAAAACTCTCTTTCTTTGTAAATATGTTGACATGTTTGAATGTGGGCACATGCGGCTTATATACGGGTGCGGCTTGTGTATGTACAAAATGGGTTTTCCTCTAAAAATGTCGTGGGTGCGGCTTATAATCGGGTGCGCCCTATAGTGCGGAAATGACGGTATTTATAATTTTATCTGTGTGTCTCTGATAGATAATCAGAGACATTTTCTGCCCCATCTTTTCTGTGGGACTGTTTAGATTCATGTTTTCAACGGTTTCCCTGGCGTGTCGGCTGTCTCCCCATTTACACCCTGTTGTCTCATTAACAGCTTTCCATGGTGTCTTCAGTTTCCCCTTGTCACACTGTATCAATTACAAGCTGGTTATCTTCAAGGCAGTCTGAAGTCTGAAGTTACATTGACGTTTCAAGCAAGTCCCAATACTGTGGGAGGGGCGGGGAAGGAGGAGAAAGGACTCAAGCAAGTCAAGTCGAGTCGCCACACCAAATGTAGTGTAGGCAGCACGATGGCTGCCATGACGCCAGAGGTCAAGGGCTTGATTCCGGGCCCTGGCTTTCCTGTGTGGAATTTGCATGTTCTCCCCCTGTGTCTGCGTGTGGTTTCTCCGGGTACTGCGGGTTTCTCCCACATTCCAAAAACAGGTCATTTCATTGAACACGGTAAAATTGCCCGTAGGTGTGATTGTGAGTGTAAATGGTTGTTCATATGTATGTATGGTACCCAGTGGCGGATGCTGGTCAGTCAAGGAGGGGAAGCTCATCATCGTTTATTTAGACTGTACGTGAATTCTACTCTCCGTTCCTTTAAAAAAAAAACAAATGACAAGGTTGCCTTCACCATAAGATCGGTGATTGGCTCATTTCACTGTCAATCAAAAAGAGATTCAGCCTCAGCGAGATGGTCCAATCATCATGAAGAAAAGCTGTGCTTCTGCGCGCCCACTGTCCACAGACTCCCAGAGACGCCGAGCGTCCGATGGGCGGGACAAAGCCAGCATTTATGCAATGACGTGTCACGTTTCAATGCATTGGGACAACCTACACGGAACTCTCTCGACGCCCAGTTAGTGACATGTCCACACAATTGTGCGTACACACATATACTGTATTTGATCACTTACTTTAGGACATTTTAGGGGAAGCGGAGCTTCCCTCGCAGTCTTAGAGCAATCGCCTCTGACCGCCCCCCACCTAGCGCCCAAGGACAGCTGGGATAGGCTCCAGTGGCTCAGTCGCACGGCCGTCACCCGGCCTAGCACGGAAGCAGTTCATTCAATTCAAATGTGCAATATGATGGTTGACCTTCAAGAGGCACTTAGTCCTTAGTCCTGAACGTGCAAGTGGAAATATTCAAGTGTCGCTCCACCCAGTGTGTGCAGATTTCATGGAAGTGCGCTCAGTCAATGGGAAAATACGTGTAGCCCAAAAAACGTACGTAGCCGTGTGCCTTTTCTGACTTGAGCATGCCTGTACATTTTCCTCACAAATTCATTTTCCTTCAAATTCCTACTTCACTGTGTGCTAGAAACACAAAAAAACCCTCTATGTTAAGTCAAAGTATAAGCTTGAAAGCGAAGTAAGATGATGGAAAAGAAGAGAAAGTATGAGAAGAATGTTTCTCTTCCCATTGAGCAGCAAACCGCTCGCTGCTTTGTGCAGAACAGCACCCTCGGGAAACACTTTGCAACTCTTGGCAGCGCAAGCAGTCAAGCTTCCGTGCACGAAACTGAAAAGCTGGCGAGTGAGTGAGTGATGGCTTGGATGAAATGTTGATCGCCATGGATATGCCACTGGTTCTTTGACTTGACAGTGGAGTTTCCTCTTTTTCCATATATTTGAGACGCAGCATTCCCACATAAATCTCCCGAACTTCCCAGGGCTTAGTTTGTGACACTTTGTGTTGAAAGTTTAGCCTGTTTTTACCACCAAAAAATCTGTTCAGAAATCTCTCAACCCCACAGTGGCTGCTATTCGTCAATTTATTGGTCAGAGTTCATGAGGCCAAGCTAACCTGCAGGTAACTCTTTCTGAATCCCATTTTTAAAATACCGTGGTGACATATTGTAGTGAATCTGAATTTTTATTTATTTATTTACCGTCATTTCCGCACTATAGAGCGCACCTGATTATAAGCCGCACCCACGACATTTTTAGAGGAAAAGCAATTTTGTACATACACAAGCCGCACCCGTATATAAGCTGCATGTGCCCACATTAAAACATGTCAACAGATTTACAAAGAAAGAGAGTTTGCAAAGTTTGAATCATATAACTTAACAATAATAATAATAATCTAACTTTCTTCCCAAACGGTGCCTGTGAGGCGGCAGTAATACGCTAGCAACATGCTAACAACACGCTAGCAACAGAATAGCAATGCGTCATCTGCCTTTCTTTGTGCATTTTCCATGATGAGGGTATGTTCACGCTCATTTAATGGATGCACAAGACAAGAAGTTGCAGTCTTCCTCCACGCATATATTCCAACGGTCTTCATCTTACCTTTTTTACTCGCGCCCCCCCTGGCGGCCGCTAGAAAAAATACATAAATTGGCCGCATCACTGAAGAAGCCGCAGGGTTGAAAGTTTGGGAAAAAAGTAGCGCCGGCTTATAGTCCGGAATTGACGGTATATTTTTTTTTAGGTCACCTCAACTACAGCCACATGCTAGCACATATACTTGCATTTGTCCTTGGTAAGATTTCAGAATTTGAAATCCCACGCAGCGCAGCCACATTCTGTAAATCACGTGTGTGTCAAATAGTGATACTGTACTTTTTGTGTGTGTGTGTGTGGGGGGGTGGGGTGGGGAATAAAATCTTATTTCTTGAAGCTATAGCTACTGTCAGATGTGACCTTTAAGAAACCCCTCAAACTTAAATGGATTTGAGTCATACAAATAGGAAAATAGGAACTGTAAGGGGGGAAAAACACAACCTAAGTCACATTTACTTTGATACCACAGACTGTCAGAACTGGCATATTGTGTTTTTTTGATTGAAAGTGCTTTGCTTCTTTTTACACTTCAGTGAAAATGACGGTAGTTAAATTGTGGGACGTATGTAAATCAACATCATCTGCATGTGCCAAAACAGGCATGACTTCTTTGCTCACTCAAACAGATGTGGAATCCGATCTACTGGCCGGGTGCACCTAACATAGCATCTGACAAAGAGGAAAACTTGCCATGCAGTCCATTTTGCAGGTTCTGGAAGGAGTATATACATAAAGGTTCATCTATCAATGTGATTTGTCCAACCTGAGACAAATGGCAATGGCTGAAACGCAGGTGCAAAAGTTCTGATGTGTGCAACAGCCTCGATTGAGGAGGTGCAGGCAGAAAAATAGGCGACGGGGAGAACGGATATTTTCCACTCGTATAAAGACTTTGCCATCCATCCATCCACATTTCCTTCTGCTTGTCCAGAATCAGGTCATGAAGGAAGCAGCTTCAACGGGGAAGTACAAACTGCCCTCTCCCCAGTCACATCATGGACATCTTTTGGGGGGCGGATAAGCTCCAGCACGTCTTGTGACCCTTGTGAGGATAATAAAGCAGAATAATTTGACTGGAAACTAGAGAACACCTGCGAAAAAAAAGATTTGCCAACACAAGCAGAGGACCTAGTGAGTCTGTTTCAACATCTGACTTGATGGCCTGCTGACTGAGTGCGTCTGGATGTGGATCATCTTTGCAACTCGCTGGTTCGAGGCCCAGGTTTGGAGCAGGCCAAACCCAAAATCTAAATCAGTCTGCGAAGCTTATATTCTGCAGCCAGTGGGCATGACCAAAAGAAAACTGGTTATATGGGGCCAGTGAGGAAAACCTGGTGCTGAGGCAGCACTTTGCAATAGTGGCTGCAAAAAGAAACCTCCTCCACATCCAATGAGCTCACTCACCTCGTGGTTTTCCTCATTAAAACATCCCGCCACGGATTATTTGGGGTTCTGAAATGAATTTTGCTACCAGTCCAAAAATATCATCTGCAGTAAATATGATTTTGCACAAAGCTTCAGGTTAGGGTTTGTTTTTTTCCTTCTTTTTTGTAGTGGTGGTGATGTGAAGCTTCGCGAGGCATTGAACCGCTTCGACCAAATGGTTTGAGAAAGGTTTCATCTCTTGAAGCTTCACATGGACATCAAACCACTTTTGGCCAGGTCTTTCATCACTGGCGGTCATATCTTGACCACATATGTGGCAAAATGAATGCCTTTATCATTCTTTATTATTTTTTTTATCAGTTATGATTCTTGGGAATGACTACTACTAGAAAAAAAACCCCACATGAACACATTTCTCAACATAAATTGGCATGTGTGTGTATTTCTTGTGGGGGAATGTATTCTTTGTAAACCTTCCGAAAATGGTCGAATCTTAAGATGTTGCTGCTTGTATTATCTTGTTCTTTCAATTGAGTGAAAGAAGACATGCACAAACGCGATTATAAAAATGGAACTCAAAATCAGAGCGCTACCAAACATTTTTTCGGAGATTCAATCAATATCACTACTCAAACAGCAGGTCGTGAACTCAAATATGGACATGTAGGACGCACGAAGGTAGAAGTCCCGGATTGAAAGCCCCCTCACCACTCGTCTCTTGCCATAACTACACATGTTGCATTGACTAAAGCTCCACCTTCCATCGGAAAACCTCAAACTGGATGCTTCTAATTTGTCATTCCGAGTCTGGCACTAACCTGACTCACCGCAGAGTGCATCTGTTACATCACTGGGGGTGGGCAGTGGTTAGCGGAGTAGGGAGTGGGAAATGCGCAGTTACTGGGAGGAGGATGACACGTCAGGCTTTTAATAAGCACTTGGAGTTTCTCTTTGCATGTGGTAGTAGTTTGTATGAGGGCAACATGAGAGACGAGTCATCCCGTGCCAAGGCAAATGGAGTTGACAGAATTCATCTGAGTCGATGACAAACAGAAAGTGTCAAAGCCGTGCGTAGAAAGACTCACCAGCCACATTATTGGGGACACAAACTCATTCAATACACACTTTGTGAATACATTATGAGCTAACATTACTTGGTAGACTAAATTCCAATGCATATCCAAAACGAGCCAGATAAATACATAAGGTATCATTTCAAAAAGAAGTTGGCTGGATATGCGCCAGTTTCTGACCGAGGGCATGAGGTTTTCCCCCCAAATTGGCGGGAAGACGTGGACACAAGAAGACAGCTTTGTCGGTGTTGCCGAGTGACGGAGCTAGAGAGGTGGACCCAAAAAAAAAAATCACACATTTGCCGCCACGACCATGTCTCTTAACCAAAAACGGCTGGGATACTCTCCTGATCATGTTTTAACCCTATGTTGCATACGGGTTACTTCAGTAACCACACCCTTTAACTCATATTGGTTATTCAAGTTACCAGTTTTAGTTTTTAAATCCACCGTGAGATGTCTCTAGCGTGCGCAACAGCAAAAGCAACATGGCAGCCTCCATGAGAAAAAGGTGAGTGTGAAAGAGGGTCCACAAAATGTTGAATAATTTCTATCCGTGAGATGAAAAGGTCCAAATACCCTATTGTACTTGTGCAGAAGAGTATATAGAACACAATAAATAACCGTTTCTATGTGTTACCTATCAGTACTGCCATGCTTTTTGGCAAGGTAATTGTAGTGATTAAGTTATTATGCACACGAAGTACCTGCACTTTGGTTTTCCCAAAATTGTGAATTTATTATGATATTTGGCCATAATCTACCCTAAATTTAAAAACAAACCATAATTGAATAACTCCTGCAGAAGCCATGCAACATAGGGTTAAAAATGAATACATACATATTTCAAAAGACCCTTAAATATATTCATTCATCAATTTTCTGATCGGCTTGATCCTCACAAGGGTCGCGGGGGTGCTGGAGCCTATCCCAATTGTCTTCAGGCAGGAGGCGGGGGGATACCCTGAACTGGTTGCCAGCCAATCGCAGGGCACACAAAGACGAACAACCATCCGTGCTCACACTCATGCCTCGGGACAATTTCGAGTGCCCAATCAGCCTGCCACGCATGTTTTTGGAATGTGGGAGGAAGCCGGAGTACCCGGAGAAAACCCACGCAGGCCCGGGGAGAACATGAAAACTCCACACAGGGAGGCCGGGGCTGGAATTGAACCCTGCACCGTGAGGTCGACGTGCTCACCACTGGATCACCGGGCCACCCCCTTCAATATAATGTAGGACAATTCGACACCAGTGGAAATCTACAATGTGGTGAATGTGATACTTGACTGACAGCGTCAGTCATAACTCGAATTGCCTTTGTTGTCGACACAATTCGTGATGAAGCTCTTTGATTGAATCATTCCATTTCTCCGGTAAACCTACCATGTGACATCCACTCATTTTTTGTATCCAGCAACTGATCCTTCAATTCTGTTTTTGCTATTCAGGGTTGCAGGAAGCTAGAACCTGTCCCAGATGACTTCCGTGAAAAACAGATCACACCTCGGACTGGCAACCAGGCAGTCACGGGGCACATTTAGACACCGACAACCATTTACAGTCACATTGTCATTGAGTAGGAACTGAAGCCACGTTCCCTTAGTACTACAGTCGAGGTCGCGGAGATGGAAGTTTCACCGAGCAGCACAGGTGGTTTCACTCTCAAGATGCATGACCAGGCTCAAAATGGAGATGGTTTCGGACTCGCATATTATGCTATGGCAGCACAGATGACTCTGGACTGAATGAGGTTTGTTTGCTGTAATGCACGGGTGTTAGGCTTCATGGAAACAGGGCACAGGACCCACACGCGGACAAAATGAAATCGGAATGGTTTATTGCCAAGAAGTGGGACAGGTCGAGGTGGCAGGAACTGGAAGGAGTCAAAAAGGACCAAGTGGAGGAGTACAGCAATGTTGGAGGAAAGAACGCTGACGACCTGGCAAACGGGCGGCCGTTCAGGCTGGCTTTTATGCTGCAAGTGGCTGATGAGCAAAAGGTGTGTCAGAGAGGCCAGGTGTACCAATTAGCGAGACGCCTAGTCCACACTGAAAAAAGGGAACAACCAAAGGGGGAGGGGCGACCATGTGGACAAACAATGCATCCTAACAGTGCGTAGGTGTCAAACTGCGGTCCTGGAGAGCCAATCAATGCCCTGCATGTTTTCCAAGTCTCCCTGTTGCAACACACCTGATTCAACTGATCAGATCATCAGCAAGCTTGACGGAAGGAAGCCTGACATTGAACCTGTTCGTTTGAATCAGGTGTGTTGCAACAGGGACAGTTGGAAAACATGCAGGGCATTGATTGGCCCTGCAGGACCGGAGTTTGACGCCTATGTAACAGTGGGTAGGCAACTCTGGTTCCTCGAGAGCCGTAGGCTGCCTGCCTGTTTTGGATCTGTCTCTACTTCAACACACCTGATTCAAACGATGAGCTCATCAGGAAGCTCTCTTGAGGCCTGAAACCATCAGAAACGATTGAATCAGGTGTGTTGGAGTCGGGAGGGATCCAAAGCAGGCAGGATATGGGCTCTGGAGGAACCAGAGTTCCCTGCCTACCTCTGCTGTAATGCATTGATGCCATTGATAGATTGCACCAATTATGACACGGCAGTCGATCAGCGATTTTGCATAACTAACAACTGATTTCTATCATGGGCATGGCCAGATTAGCGTAAGGTCTCGTGTAAAATGGTGGTATTGACATTTTTTATTTCCTCACTGCACCTCCCACCTGACCGTTTTGGTTATGCTACACATACGGTGGCATCTTGTCCAATTATAAAAATAGAACAGGCGGTTGCAGAAGGTAACCTAATAAATAAATACATCAATCAATCACTCCAGGCTTGACATATCAGCGAGTTCGGTCTCAGTCGTTGAAAAGAGAACGTGCAAGTGAGCGCGTGTCTGACTCCGATGGGTCGAAGGTGTGGTTCATTTGCTAATTGCCTCTTCACCCAGCTCAGCTTCAGAGAGAGACCGTGACCCATATGGTGGCGTGTTGATCTAGGGTGGCCTTATGTACTGTAATCATCCGTTTTCTAAAAAGAGAAGTTCCAGCTGCAAGCGCCAGGAGTACGTGTGACCACACTCAACCCTAGCAATTTGGTATTATTAATAGAGTACTTGGATTTGTAATGAAAGGCAGATTGGGGGAAATACACTTGTTAGATTCCATGAAATTGATGGAAAGATGGAGACCATTTTCATCTGCATTTCAGTATGGACCATGGTTAGCCTGCATTAGCTTCACCACTTCATGTTAAGCGTGGAGAAGTAGTTGGGATAAAACTGCAAGACCCAACCAGTTCATGGTCCAACCTAACACCGAACCCCCACCTGGCTCAACGCTACCCCGGAAAGTCTGGGTACGACTCAACCGCATAAGAACTGGTGTAGGCCGCTTCAATGTCAACATGTTCCGTTGGGGTCTCGTCGAATCACCATTCTGCGACTGTGGACCAGAACTCCAAACTGCAGAACATCTCATCTACTCCTGTCCCATTCATCGACCACCGGATGGCAATTTGAACCTCACAGAACCTAACGAATCTACTGTCCAATGGCTGCAACGCCTGGACATTTAACACCGCAAAGCTTCCCTCATACGAGAGAAGAAGAACCACTTCATGAAAGAGGTAGTTTGGTTATGTCTTGAGCTAATACAGACTTTTGAAGCTTTAAAAAAAGAATATCTTACTTATTTACTTAGTTATTTAGCTCTGCAATTAACTGGTGACAAGTCCAGGTTGGGCGGCCCGGTAGTCCAGTGGTTAGCACGTGGGCTTCACAGTGCGGAGGTACCGGGTTCGATTCCAGCTCCGGCCTCCCTGTGTGGAGTTTGCATGTTCTCCCCGGGCTTGCGTGGGTTTTCTCCAGGTGCTTCGGTTTCCTCCCACATTCCAAAAACATGCATGGCGGGCTGATTGAACACTCTAAATTGTCCCTAGGCGTGAGTGTAAGTGTGGATGGTTGTTTGTCTCTGTGTGCCCTGCGATTGGCTGGCAACCAGTTTGGGGTGTCCCCTGCCTACTGCCCGAAGATAGCCGGGATAGGCTCCAGCATGCCCCGCGACCCTTGTGACCCCCATGACCACAGGGAAGATGTGTTTTTGCCGTACTACGATAACGTGTAACTGCATCAGCTCAGCTTGAAAAAGAAAGAAAGACCAGTAGACAGACTCAGCTAGTTTTCATTGATTCATTATTTACATTATGATCAGAAAGCACGCAGTCTGAATTGCTCAATTAATTTGAATGTGATTCCGATCAAGAAATAGGGCACGTTTCTGGGATTCAACTCAGGATAAAATGGGAGAGAACAGTCTTCATCAGAATATTAGAGGACATTTATTGACTCATTTGAGTTCATGCAGCTTTCCTCTTTTTCCCCAAACGCACTTTGCGGCTTTAATATATAACGATAATAACACAGCAGAGAAGGAGAGGTTGTAATTTGGATATTGAAAAGCCACATCGGCTTGATACTGTGGGAAGAGCTGGAACATTATTTAAGCTTTCATAAAAAGGTGCCCCCGTGCTCCACAAGTCCTTCAATCCTTCAGCAGCACATGTGGTTTTGCCAATGTGGATAAAAACACAGATATGATCAACACGGGTGCGGAATAGAAGGTGCACTCGCTGCTATAGCGGATGGATAGAAAAGTTGAAGAAGTTGAAGGTCAAGCGGAGGCAACCGACTTTGCAACAGCAGGCATCCCTGTAGACAGATTTTGCATCTAATCTCACTCCAACAAATTTGTGCTATACAATAATACTCAAACAATTGGGGGAAAAAAAACATTTACAGAACCTGCCCATCCACTGCCAAAATGCGGACACAAAACGGTATGTTTATTGAGGAGAAAGGGATCAACCTTACAAGCCCTGATTTGAAAGTTTCACTCTACTGAGAGGTCAGGAGGGGGGGGGGGTCATGTGGTTAATTTCTAATCTTTGAGGCATATCGATGACAAAAATGCTGTAATAGTAACACGACTACAAATGAGGAATCTTTCCAACGTAAGCAGCCGTCGCAAATATCGGTTTGTTTCCAGCGCTAATGCTAGCTTAGCATTGCTCCAACAGTTACGACTACCAAAACGATGCACTTTTATAATTGCATGCCTTCGTGATTGGACACGTTTTCCACTTTGGCACTATGCTCCAGTACAGTTTTAATTTTCTCATCTGGTGATGACGCCATGTTTTTGTCACGTGATTCTGATTGGTCGGGTTCATGCCACACGTTGCGAGAAAATAGAGCAAGACCTATTTCATGCAACACGCATCCAACACGTTGCAGGCCACAAAAGGCTGTCCGATGTCGGGGTTCGCACGTTGCAATGTGTTGCATGCCACAAAACTTGGGCCACAAATTGCAATGTGGGAACGCGCCTTAAGTCATGGTTACTGACGACAAAAAAACCCAAAAAGGTCTAATATACCGGATGTTAACAGAACCTGGACCTGGACTCAAACAACGGTCAGTGTTGTGATCTGGACCGTTCCTTGATATTGACAGGAAAGAAGTGACAAACGTTGAGAAAGCATTGACACAAATCAAGAAATAAAAAGTCATTTCGCCCATTTCAGTGGCATTCGTTATGGGAGGAGATGTCAGATCCAAAAGTGGAATTATTCCACGATGCCATTAAATGCACGTGAAATGTTGAGAATCATTTTCAAAGAGTTCATCGTTTGGAGAATCACAAAGCCAGCTGCCCATACGAAGCCACACTAATTAGAAGGGGTTGCCGCACATGTCGTCATTGCGCCAAGTGATTTTGGACCAGCAAGCTTTGCAGGCACATGATCTCCTAAGATGTGGCTCGCACCAAAGGGACATCCCGCCGTCTGCCAAAAAGGACAGTGGCAAGACAAAACGTTTTATGACCTATTTATACTCGGAATGGGCCAGGCCCCTATTAGAAGCTGACAACGAGATACATAAGGCGCACCTTAATATAGGGGACTGCTCAGTATTGGGATTTCCAAACTGCAGCAAGTTTCCCAGAAGATCATATGTGGAAAAAAAAAAAGGTGAAAAAGTTAAAAAAAAAAGCTGTTTTCATGCTGGGCGACCTGGTGGGCGCGAGTTGGCCTCACAGTGCAGAGGTGCAAGGTTCGATTCGGGCTGTCCCTAGGTGGGAGTGTGGTTGCTTGCTCGTCTTTGCGTGCCCTGCGATTGGCTGGCAACAGGTTCAGGGTGTCCCCTGCCTTCTGCCTGAAGACAGCTGGACAGGCTCCAGGGTGCCCCCAAGACCCTAGTGAGGAGAAGTGATTGGAAAATGGATGGATGTTATCGTGCTACCGAAGCAAGAAACGCACAGTGCCAATTTAGCAGATTAGATCCTTGCTGTTAAATTTGTTTCTGACATTGAAGATGAGCATAAAACACACTCTACACACCCTAACATACTCACTTGACACATACACACACACACACACAAAGACGTGTAGGCAAGGTTGGAGAGTGGCGCAAACATGGTCCCGTCTAGCCGCCAGTGTTTTGAATGGGCTGGCAGATGAAGTCTTCAAAGGCCAAGGGATCTATCTGACCAAAACCGCCATTTGATTTGAACCCTGCGTAAAACAACTCAAGCAAACTAATCATCAGGCCTGCTCTTGCCTTCTCCTTGTTTGTCTTCTCCTTGTGACCGCTCTGTGCTCCTTCAGGAAAAACATCCAGATTAACGACAGCAGCAGATTGAACAGCTCTTTCCATCAAGCGTTATCGGGCATTCATGGACTGGTTCGCATTTTATCGTCATCTACTGTATTTGCTGTGTTTCCGTTGGATGAAAAAGGAGTCATTTCAGGTACAGTAGTTACTTTGTACACTGAAAATGCATGTGTGTGTGTGTGTATATATATATATATATATATATATATATATATATATATATATATATATATATATATATATATATATCAGTGGGGCGCCCAGTAGTCCAGTGGTTAGCACGTCGGCTTGACAGTGCAGAGGTACCGGGTTCGATTCCAGCTCTGGCCTCCCTGTGTGGAGTTTGCATGTTCTCCCCGGGCCTGCGTGGGTTTTCTCCGGGTACTCCGGCTTCCTCCCACATTCCCAAAACATGCATGGCAGGCTGATTGGGCACTCGAAATTGTCCCTAGGTGTGAGTGTGTACATGGATGGTTGCTCGTCTCTGTGTGCCCTGCGATTGGCTGGCAACCGATTCAGGGTGTCCCCCGCCTACTGCCCGGAGACAGCTGGGATGGGCTCCAGCACCCCCCCGCGACCCTCGTGAGGATCAAGCGGGTCAAAAAATGGATGAAGGAATGAATATTACCTAATGAAGAAATGAAAACAAGCAGCAATATATTTGTCTTCATTTGGCCATGCTCAAGCATGTCGCCCAGGCACTTTTATATTCGTAAAATAATCCTTTGAATTTGTGAAGACGAGAACCCAATTGAGGCTTAAGCATCTTTACGAGAGCGAGCTGCCGATGTTGCGTGCTGTTTTGCTTGGACGGCAGCAGTGCAGCCAGCAGGCCATCGGCGCGGCAGTTGCGTCCCCCTAAAAATACCCCCCTCGCCAAGTGCGCACATCAAAAGGGGGGGGGGGCAGCCTCGCCACGAATCCCGCCCCGGCTTTTGAAGCGAAAGCCAGCCACGGAGGAGGAGGAGCGTGCAGTGCAGCGCGTGCAAAATGGGCCGCGGCATGTGAGGAGAGAGAGACGCCGCTTCAAGTTTCACTTGAGCGCACTGGCGGCGGCGGCAGACCTGGAGGCGCACATTGCGAAGAGGGACGGCCGATTGACGCGAACTGAGATGACAACCTTTGCAGCAGGAGCATCTGTGACCGACGGGAAGCCGCAAAATGAATTTCTTTGCAACATTGATCTAGTCGCGCCGTGAGGTCATTTTGGCGTCAATTCCAATTATTCCATCCGTGACGAGGACAGCTTGACAACTTGTGACAAAAGCCCGACTTGTATGCCATCGCTTCGCCTCCTACTGATGAGTTGACTGATTTTCAAGTGAATTAAAACCAAAAAAAAGAAAGCAGCCTTCTTTTCCATCTCCAATGGAAACGGAGCAGAAGTGGGCAGCAGCCGCTGCGAAAAAGAGCGCCGAGCTCAAGAAGAAGACCCCCCCTTCCGAAAAGTTCAAGTGGGACGACTGGAGACCTTTTTCTTCCGTCACCGTTTGCTGTGCGTTCTCTCTGCTAAGTGTCGGAATATGCCTGGGGGTTTTGGTGTGGACCACGGCGTTGCGCTCGAGGATAGCGAGTCTGGAGCGGCAACAGCTCTCGGCCTGGATGTTGTCGCTCGAGCAGGTGGAGCCCCTCATCTGGGACAGGCTGGACCAAATCCTGGACGAGGTGAGGGCTTCTTTTGCATGACTTTCACGTGATATCTTGGACTTGTTGAATTGGACATGAGTACCTGCACTTTGAAAAAGGAATATTCTCTTCTCTTAACAAAAGATGCCCTGCATCCGCTAGAACATAATTTCACTTGGAAGTCCAAATATTGTACATTCAATTTGGGTGAGAGTCATTAATTGACATTTAGAAACATTTGGAAGTTAGAATCAACTGAGTTGGGTCCTGAAAAAAAAAAAAAAGATTTAGGTGGCAATGACTTCATCCATCATCAAAGTGAAGCTTCATAAAGCATTTGAAATGCCGTCATATTAGTCACACGTCAGTATGATGTTCAAATGTGTTATTATTATTCATAAAAAGTCACCATTTATTTCTTGGGCAAATCAAATCATGACATCATTGTGTAATGAGTTGCATTCGAATCTGCTCTTTTTCCAACTCACGGCACTTTGATGAGGCAAATAAAAGGGAGACGTTTTATTCTGGGGTGGGGGGGGAGGACAACTTTGATATACACTTCATCAACCCAAATAACTCGTCCTTGTCATTTAATTAAGTGTTTAATCAATTAATTGACTGGTTGGCTTGATTGCTTGGAGCACAAGAAAAAAACATTACCATTTATTTATTTATTTATTTATTTATTTATTTGTTTATTTATTTTTTACACATTTTAAAAGCTACAGCACCCGTCAAGCCAATTCGGGGCACTCTCCAAACAGATTCACTCATTCAGTCCCAGCCAATTCTAAACCAAGTCTAAAAAGACGTATCAAAACGTCTTTGGGAGTGAAGGAGTTCATGGATCCATTTGTAAAGCTGAGTGTCCATTTCCCAATGCTGATTCTAATGATGAATCTGCGTTGGTTTCTAATCCACGCGCGGCTCTCTTCCCGGCCTTTCACATCTGGCGCTCCTAAACGCGCCCTGCGCGCCCCCTTTTTATTGACCACTTCCACAGCTACACTAACAAGCGTTCCCGGAGCGATTGAAGTCTTCCAAAGGCCTGTTTTCTCCACCTTTGTTTTCTTTTGGGCCAAACCCTGATCACCCCCCACTTCACCCCCCCACTGCTTTCTCCAAAGAGGCATTTGCTCTTCCGAGGTGAGCAAAGAGCCCGATGCTTGCTTACTAACGCTAAAAAAGAAGACAAAATCCAAGCGGGGGGCTGAAAGAAGACGAAGAGATTGAGACAAGAAATTTGGTTGTTGCTGTTCAGTAAGATGGCGATTCTGTTAACTTCCTTGAAATTCCTGGCAAAGAAAAACGTACACTTTGCCATTTTCATTGAAATGAGTTTTATTTAATAGACGGAAATCATTTCTCCTCTGTGAAATGTTAAAGAATGATGCTCTCTGACAACTTGGGAGCTCTGGAGATGTGTTAGTGAGAGTGACCGTGAGGGTCTCCTTGGTCTGCGCAGACATGCCCAAGGCAATGCGGCAGGCAGGCCTTTTTTGTTTATCGCTGTGCGTACACAGAGTCATTATTGATGGGGCACAACCAGATGTGCCCTTTCACACAAAGAGAGAGACTTCAGTGTTCCTTCCAAATCACTTGTGCCTATTTGCAACACAGCTGAAAGTTGTCCAAAACTTTGCGCAGCGGAACTCTGAAGGTAATCTATTTCATGACACGGGTCAATCTTGCCTGGGTTTGGATTTTTCAACTCTTTCCCACAGAAAGTAATGGAAACAGAATCTGTTTTGAGGTCCAACTTGTTGTCACCATCGTGTAACCTGTTTTGCAGGCCACATTTTTGAGCCCTCTGAGCTAACGTTGAAGGTGCTTCTTGTTGCAAGTGCGCTTCACCTAGCTCACTTTTCAACACCATTTCTTGCACTTATGTCAATGTAGCCAAGTTACGACACTCCTAATGGAAGCCAGTAGAGGTTGCAAATCGTGATTGCAACTCTTGGAGGTAGTGTGTGGGGGGAAGATTTCCATCTTGGAAAGGTCGCTTTTGGGCCAGAGGACTGCACTTGGACGAACGTTCAATTTCCATTGCCAGATGCAGGTCAAGTCGTTTTGCAGCACACGGTTGGTTGTTGTTCCAGAGCCTGATGCAACCCAAGATTTCCATGCAAAATAGACTCGGGCTTGCGGTGCACGGAGCTGCCACGGACGGCCCCGGCACACCTGATCATTTGGTGAAGTCGTTTGCGCTCAGCTTAAAAACAAATCTATCGCCATTTTTGTGTCGTTGAGCGTGTTTGTGTGTTTGCTAGATGCACTCTGCCTTGCTAGGGGGTGTGGGTAGGGGGTTTTGCAGCTCACAATTTGGTGGCAAAAAGTATGCTCAATTTTAGATTCAAAGGAGGTCTGTTGTGCGGCGCAGTGAATGCAACGTTGGCAGTTTGGGTGGTTTGATCGAGGTGCAGGCGACAGATGGGCCGTGGAACGCTCACGCACTAGACCGAGAAGCCTGGATGGATGTATGAGAGCGATGCTAGGAGTAGTCATGACACATGCTAATCAGGAAGCCGATTGCAAACAGTCCACTGCAGCAAAAGTGCGCCAGCCAGCTCCGTACCTCTGCACCCCATCAGGAGACAGTTAGTGGCTACACGTGCGTGCACATGAAAACCGACACAAATGCATCGAGACGCAGAAGCAAAGCAACACGCACAAGTACGTAACAGGGCTCACTACTTTTAGCACACTCTGACTTTGGAGCTTGATACGAAGCAGGCATGCCGACGGATGTACCGTATTTTCACGACCATAAGGCGCCATGAAAAGTCTCGTGTGTGAGCCGAGTTCCAAAGCTTGACTGACAGCCGACACGCTGTTTATACAGTATAGAGAAAAGGCGGACGTGAGTGATGACAGGCATGCGGAAGTCCGCCAATGAGTGAAGGGTGGGCGTGCCCAACTACACGGTGCGCCGAATGCTCGTGAAAATACGGTAGTCGTTGTTGTAACGATTTGAAGTGCTGCAAGGGTGAGGAAAAGAGAGGGACGGGACATCATTTAAGAAAGTTGAATTCATGCTGAAAAAGAAAATGCTGACAAGCCTGAAAACGAGTCGCCTGACATTTGAACCCACACAGGAAGTTTGATTAGCTTCCTATTCACAGCCTTTACTGACGTTTATCTCGTTAGATTTGAGTTTTAGTCAGACAGAAGCCTGCCTTGGAAAGTGCCGGCATATTCGGTGTCTCTGAGATAACGGGGCACTGATGTGCTTGAACAGAGAGAGTGCCCAGAGGACTGGACCGGGGGCGCTTGGAATGACAGCACCTCCAAAGCATCCCCCCCCCGCAGCACAGCACCTGTTGCCAGCCTCTAAACAGCGCACGCTGGCATTCCTCTGCTAGTAACCACTGCCAGCCAGACTTGACTGCGATGCTTTGGAGTCCTTGCGTGGTTTTGTATTCTGCTCAGGGTCAAATCAAAGGCGGACATTTGCAGATCTCACGAGGTTGATGAGCAGACTTGGATGCACTGAAAGGACTTGATGTTATTTTTTTTTGAGAGAGAGAGCTTTGTATTCGACCCCATTCTCAATGCACACAGTTTGCTCAGCGCCTCTGGGGGTCAAAGGGCAGCGGACTGACCCGGACGCTCGGCTTCTGCATGATGATTGGATCATCCGTCTCGGGCAGAATCCCTCTTTGACAGTGAAATCATCAAACCGGCAACGTTTGTCATTCTGTTGTGCTCAACTAATCCGGACAATTTACTGCTCCCCAGCGACTTTGAATGCGCAATAACCGAACCGCGCTCTATCACAGTTTGAATTTCTGTCCATAACCTCATCGACAGCAGTTTTACCTCGCTATTTTGCAGGGGGGGGGGGGGTTCGTTAATATTTCTCTTGCTTCCAAGTTGGACAAGTCATTTTTTAAAAACCTTTTTTAGGAAAGTTGGTGCAGGGCATGCTCCCTCCGCTCACACTCATTTATGAACTAACATTATTGAGTCTAACAAGTGTTTTGAAGGATGGGAACCATGTTGGGCCGGGGTGGGGGGCGTGGGGGGGGGGTCATAATGGCTTAATAGAGATGGAATTTTTGCCCAAAATGAACATTAAAAAAAAAAAAAAAGTCAATCTCTACTTGACAGAAAGTTCACTTTGCAGCGCACCCGTAGACAAACAACCATTCACACTCAGAATCACATCTCGGAACAAATTTGGAGTGCCCAATCAACCTAGCCATGCGTATTTTTGGACTGGGTGGGTGGAAACTGGAGCACCCGTAGAAAACCCACGCAAGCCACGGGGAAAACATGCAAACTACACACTGCGAGGCCGGCATCAAACCTTGCACCGATGCACTGTGAGGTGCTAACCAATCATTCATTCACCATGCTGCTCTCTCTCTCTCTCTCTCTCTCTCTCTATATATATATATATATATATATATATATATATACACACACACACACACACATATTTGAGGTTTAAATGTTTGATGACGATGATGAACTGTGAAACTGCGATACCCCATCACGGTCTTCATGGATTCACAGCCTTGAATAGAGAGCAAAGCAAAGCAAAGGTGGAACTCATTGCTGTGTTCTCAGTTCCTCTAAAAGTCTTGCCATTCGGTCGTAGATTTTAGCATTCGCGTTCATTCATTCATTGTTTTTGTTTCTCCCCACATGCAGAAATTGGCAGCTCGATTACCAAAGACGCGAGAAGTGAGGGAGGCGTCTTACAGCTGCTTGTGTCCGCCAGGTAGGTTTACCAATCTTGGGCCTTATCTGAAAAAAACAAAACAGTACGCATCAAAGTTCTTCATTTGTTTGTTTATGTTTTTTTTTGTCATTGAACTGATTCTATTTGGGGTGGTGTGGTGCGTTCCTTGCCTCTATTTTTGGATACATACCAACCAATGCAGGGCCACAATCTATGACCGTTGACATAGGTTGTTCCCTCATGTCCTG
This sequence comes from Hippocampus mohnikei, assembly GCA_026261675.1. Lineage (NCBI taxonomy): Eukaryota > Metazoa > Chordata > Actinopteri > Syngnathiformes > Syngnathidae > Hippocampus > Hippocampus mohnikei. The sequence continues at coordinate 1,148,048 of JAKGUB010001031.1, read as the reverse complement.
TGAGGAATATTGACGACATTTACACGGCATCTGGGCAACAAATCTTGAATTAGTTAGTCCGACTCACAAAACGTCTCCTTATGTGCGTGTACTGTAAAACATGAGTCCGACTGAAACCATACCTCTTACGGTATCAGAGGTCCAAAAATCATCATTCCGCCCCCCCCTGTCCTGTGCATATATACTGAGACCATTTACTTTTTGATGATGTACTCTTTTTATGTTTTGGGAAAAAGCGTAAACATCACAACCGTACTTGCTCACTGTCGCCTTCAAAGTCAAACATGCTAAACTGGCCAAAAGAAAAACCCCCTTGTTCATCCAAATTGTTGGTTGTGATTTCTTCCTTTTGAAAACACTGCAATCTGATGTCAATCAGGCCTATCATTTGACTCATCGAAGCAGCCCGGCGGTCACGGGGAAGAGAGCATTTCAATGAAAACCAAAAAGAATGTACCGGTAATGTACTTGAAAAGAAATGAATAAGTACGATCATAAAAACTATTCTATTCTGAGTGCATGACAGTCAAAATCAACATATTGAATAATATGCCACAAAAGGGTCTGGGGGTTTTGTTGGGCACAGTTGGATGGCTTTAATGTCTCTGTCTTCTCAGAATGTGTTCTATAAATACATGGCACTATTTTGAACCGAGTCCCTGAATGACATTTGATAGAATGCTCCTGTCATTTCTCACTCGTTTGATTTGAAAAGCTTTGCATGTGTCTGAGAATGAATGAGTCCAGGAGTGCGATGGCAACAGCAGGAGGTGCCCGTCACGACACATGAGCGCTAATTGGTCTCGACAAGAGGATGCGAGTGTTCCAACATGGTGCTAAGTGTCTGTGGGTTGGCCCTTGAATGCTCATTTACGGTAGTCAGCACTTTGGAGCTTCAGAAGAGAGTCGTCGCCGCCACTTGCTGCCGCTGTGGTCGTCTTTTAACTCCAAGCCACACCAGATGCTCTCACACTTTTACGGCAAGCGCAAGAGAGTCTGATGTCTAGCTTTATTTGAACAGGTCTATCAACACTGGCCTTGTACAGTAACATCACTTTGAAACGATGAAATGATGCTGAATGAGCATCATTAACAGGCAAATTGTAACCTGGTAATATTCAGGTCCTGTGTATGTGTATCCATCCATGAACCGAGACGCTAATCCTCATGAGGGTCCTGAGCGTGCCGGAGCCTGTCCCGGCAGTCTTTGAGCGGGAGGCGGAGTACACAATCAACTGGTCGCCAGACAATCGCAAGAAACGGAGAGATGAACAACCATCCGCACTTTACACCTAGGGAACCAGAGTACCCACACAGGCAGGAGGAGAACATGCAAACCCCATATATATATATATATATATATATATATATATAAAGAAAAATAATATATATATATTCAAAAATATATATATTAAAAATATATATATATCTATATATAGATGTATAAATATATATCTATATATATTTAAAAATGTCTATATATAAAAATATATATAGTGTATATATATATATATATATGAAAAGAAAAATATATATATAATTAAAAAAATATATATATATATTCAAAAATATATATATTATATATATATAAATAAAAATATATATAAATATATTTTTGTTAAAAATATATCTATATATAGATGTATAAATATATATCTATATATATATTTTAAAAATCTATATATAAAAATATATATAGTATATATAAATATATATATATATATATAGTATATATATATATATTATATATATATATATAAATAATATATATATATATATATATTTAAAAAAATATATATATATGAGTTTATATGCTCACAAGTCAACCACAATTCATCGTAAATGGACCCACATGAAAAAAGAAAAAGAAACTTAGAATCTAATTCAGACAAAACAAACTAAAGAGACCTTCTGATTCTTCTGGTGTAAGTTGTGGAAGCGCCTCCCACCTGGCTCCTGCCAGTCATCATGCGGCGGCACACTGTGTCCACATGAATGCCATACTTTTAATTCCTGGCATTGCCCGGTGACTGACAGGGCAGAAGTGCGGTGCCTTGATGGAGACAGGATCCTCAATGAATACGTCGAGTGTAAAAGGAAACAAGTCATTCCAGTGACAGATGATCAAAAGTGGTATCATCATCGAGGACTATCAATGTAACCCAATGCAGAAACACACCAGCCGGGGGTACAATACCACACATTTGATGTTGTGCAAGACATTGTCATAAATGCGAATTTACACACCAGAAAAATCCCAATTCAGATCATCGCAAACTGCAAACGTCTTCATTTTGGGGTCTGCTGTACATTTGGAGCTGCCTCGCGCGTGAAGACCAACATATCCGGATTTTCATGCCGACTTAAACTTTGAAAGTTGCGTAATGCAGTCTTCACCAACCTTTTTTTCATCACGGAGCAGTTTAGGCAAGTATTTGCAATCATGGGGGGGTTTATTAACATTCATCTTTCATATCCAACATTTTTATTCAACAGTACAATTGTAGAACAACATAAAACAGCACTGCTAAAAAATGGGTCACTCCCAAATAATCACTAGCCCTTAAAATGCAAACAAGCTAAGACGCTACATTCATCGTGAACATCATTGCGACTTGCAAATGCGCCTGATCAAAATTTGACACGATGGACTGCCGCTTTCGTCTGGTGGCTGCTGGCTAGTTATTATAACAGAGTTATGATTTACTCTATGCAGTGTTCACAGACAACTTGAGGAGACGTTGAAACAGAAACATTCTTGGCTCACCCCCTTGTGTAGCTCTGCTAATTCACCAAACAAAACAGATGAAGATGAAGAAAGCAGATAAAGTAGGTACAGTGGGATCTCTACTTATGAAAAGAAAGGGTTCTGTCAGAACATTTTGTAAGTCGAGACGCGTTTTCCATGGAAATGCCCTAATCCGTTCCAAGTCCCCAAAATTCAGACAGAAATGTTTTATAAAGCAGAAAAATACATCAAAATATGTAACAAATGTTACAATTAGATTGTTGCACAATAAATGAGAGTTGTGCATCATGTAAAAAACAAAGAATAGCGTAAAGAACAAAATGATGGTCATTTAACTTCTAATTGCATCCGCATCGTTTCTTTTTGTCCTTTTTCTCTCTCAGAAGTGGTTTTTGCCTGGCGTTTTGTAAAGAACTGATCCGAGGATCTCTGCTTTTGTTGGCTTTCAACAATCCTTTGAAAATAATTCAAGGAAAAAAAATCTGCATCGTGAGCGATCGTCTGACCGGTGAACACTTTTTCTGGGTGATTCACATTTACGCAAAACTATCGGAACGCCTCATGACACCTACGGTAGAGGTCCCTCTTAGCCAATGGGATGCCAGGATGATGCTCGCTAATAGCCAATGGCAGAGCAGCTCTAAGTATGTTAGGAAACTCGAAGCTACTGCGAGTAGCAGCTAGCCCACACTTTATTTTTACCTTTCGTATCTTGTCATTTCTTTTGTAACGAGAGACAATATTTTCCCGTTGAGGCGTTTCGTAAGTTGAAAATGTCGTATGAAGAGACGTTGGTAAGTAGAGGTATCACCGTGTAGTATCGTATTATTATCGTTCTTGCAAATCGTGCTCGGTATATGCGTATATCTGTACATCATGGACGCCTGTGCGCCTGAGAGGAATAACACTGAGCTTGACATGTTGGCAATAATCGGAAAAATCAACTTTGCTCAAAGCAGAGCCAACAGAATGTGATCCAGCGCGGTCCTCAAAGCTGCCGCGGAGTCTTGCTATTCGAGTGTTTAGCATGACCATAAAATGGCGCGACACACAACGCTGTAAAAAGGATGAATGCCAATCACCAAGCACATTTCCTATCGACAGTTCTGAGAATGCCATCTATGCCAGTCCCCGGATGGCTTTGAGAAGCGGTGACAGCATTGTTTGGATTCAGCTTCCAACTGATAGTTTGCTCCATTTGACTTTTGGAAGTACCCGAGTGCTTATTGTTTACAATCCTTATAACCAGCTCTAAACATTTGCCCAAGGCAAAACCATTGCAAAGAAAGCGACATATCTTCATATTCTACGGCTTCGCTTATCCCTCAACTGAAGCCGAAATTGTTCTTGCCACGTGGATTGCTTGCCACTTAGTGTTTCGTAACGTTTCTGCAGCATATTCGTAGCAGAAGTACCGTCATTTCCGCACTATAGAGCGCACCTGATTATAAGCCTAATTGTTATTTCTGTCCTTCATTCATCTGTGCTGTATGTTACACATACAGTACAGATGACAATCAAGTTTATCCAATCCAATCTAATCATCGGCAGGTTCTTTGAATCTTGCATGAATATTGTCTTTCTCATAAAAATGAACAGCCACGATGGCCTTGTATAATACAAGACACTTCCTCTAATCTATGCAGCTGACACGGGGGCCGCGGGGGTCTCAGGGTCATGGCGTTGGGTTATTTAAGGAGTCCCCCAAGTTCACCTTGACGTGTGTGCTGACAGGAAGAGAAGCACAGCAGATCCCCTTTCTTGACTCATGATACGTTGACAGTGCAGCTGCCGGTGTGCGGCCATAATTGGAGGAATGCGGCAGCCAGCGAGCGATGGGAGGAAGGAAGCGACCGGACTGTCATACAGACAAAGCGGGAGGAAGGTCGTTGAACAACTAAAAAATGAGAACGGCACGAAAGCCCCGCTTCCACTGAGCAGAACAGTTGAGCTCACCACGTGACATCGTTTATCGCATCCAGAGGTGTCCGTTAGCCTCATTTGGGAAGAACTTCAGAGCAAGGTCTCCATTCTGGACCACATTTTGGTTTGCCTTTGTTGGCCGTGTCAGTCGTACTGTGATCGATAGACACTATGATTGATTGGGTGGCAGCATTAGCTTTGGAGGGTAGTGTGGAAGTTGACCACAATCTGTTGTGTTTTGACTTTTCTTTTCTAATTACCGTAATTTCCGCATTATAGAGCGCACCTGATTATAGATTTTGAGAGGAAAACCAATTTTGTACATACTCAAGCCACACCCGTATATAAGCCGCATGAGCCCACATTCAAACATGTCAACATATTTGCAAAGAAAGACGGTACACACAGAGAGTTTTCAAAGTTTTAATAATATAACTTCACAATAATAATAATAATAATAATCTAACTTTCTTCCCAAACGGTGCCTGTGATGCGGCAGTAAAACGCTAGCAACGTGCTAACAACAGGCTAGCAACAGAATAGCAACACAGTATAACAGGTCTGCTAAAAGAACATACCGGTACTTGTAAAAATCACGGTGAGCCGTCGTTTATGCCAAGTTGACGTGCAGCAGCTCCGTTTCCTTCTTTATCGGACAGCTGGATTGCTTTTCGTTTGAAAGCTGCGTCATCTGCCTTTCTTTTGGCATTTTCCATGATGAGGGTATGTTCACGCTCATTTAATGTATGCACAAGACAAGAAGTTGCAGTCTTCCTCCCTCGACGCCCCCTAGCGGCCGTTAGAAAAATGACACAAATTGGCCGCATCACTGAATAAGCCGCAGGGTTGAAAGTTTGGGGAAAAAAAGTAGCGGCTTAGAGTCCGTAATTTACGGTAGCAAATAGTTATTCCCGCTGAAATGAAAAATCTGGAAGAATTGTTCCAGAGTCACTGATGGTGGAGTAGTACACCCGCTTGATTCGTGTCCAGGTAGCATGGCATCAGTTCCCACTCGAGGATGATGTGAATGTGATGATATGATTTGAGATATGAGGGATTGGCACCACTATATTTAACTTTACATTTGACGTTTGAACGTTTTTAAGTATGAGCAGATGCGAACCACTGCAAAAGCCACTTGCCGATCTCATCGCGGCGCATGTCTGAGAATGAAGTGTAAAAAAATAAGAGGTTAGTAAATAAGCACTTCGTACGGTAGTACATAGACTGTAGACCTGAAAGCTTGCAGGCATTGTTTAAAAGGCTTTAAGCCTCGATTGACAAAAGGACACGTGCACTTTGTGCCATTCTTAACTGCTCTCATGCAATTTAGAGGCTTGAATGTTGGCGTCCAAAAACATTGTGAGCTCTGCGCAGCCACTGCGAAACAAAGAGAACACCAAAAGCATCGTTAACTACTGACATAACAAAGGAAGAAGCAGACAAGCAAGACTCTTCAGGATATTTAGCCCCTTGTGGATGTGAGCCCACGACGTTTGTCTTCCATTGATTGTTTTGTAATGCCATTCGTATTTCTGTTTCATGTCCATGTTGGTGACCACTTCTCATTGTTACAGCTGCAGTGGTTGTGAAGGCTCCATATAAATCAAGCTGTTTTGTATTGTATTGTATTTCCTTTAGCGTAGCTCCGTCTAGTGGATGCATAGCGCAACTGCAGCCAATATTGGAGCTTCTATTCAGTGCACCTTTTATAATGCAGCGTGTCCGATAACAGTTTCAAAAAAGGCCATTCATTGAAGGTGCGCCTTATAATCCAAAGCGCTTTATAGTGCGGAAAATACGGTAGCTCACATCGCACCTTTTCATTCACTGCCCCTTAAGATGTCTGGTTGCCGACCTGAAACTGTTTAACTCATTCACTCCCAAAGACGTTTTTAAACGTCTTTTCAAACTTGGTCTAGAATTGGCTGCTACTGAATGAGTTAACTGTGTTTTCTGTCTTTTTCGGGCTTGTATTTTAACTCATAGATTGAGGTATTGAGGATTGCCCGGTAGGCCAGTGGTTAGCACGTTGACTTCACGGTGCAGAGGTACCGGGTTCAATTCCAGCTGCGGCCTCCCTGTGTGGAGTTTGAATGTTCTCCCCCGGGCTTGCGTGGGTTTTCTCCGGGTGCTCCGGTTTCCTCCCGCATTCCAAAGACATGCATGGCAGGCTGATTGAGCGCTCGAAATTATCCTGAGATGCAAGTGTGAGCGTGGATGCTTGTTCGTCTCCGTGTGCCCTGCGATTGGCTGGCAACCGGTTCAGGGTGTCCCATACCTTCTGCTGGGATAGGCTCCAGCACGCCCCGCGACCCTGGTGAGGATCAAGCGCTTCGGAAGATGAATGAATGAATTGAGGTATTGAAATGTAGCACGATGAAATAGGATGTTTGTTTCACTAAAAATGGATGTAAATACTGTTAAGGACAACGAAATTGGGCAATCTTGGAGTGGATGGATGGATGGAGTTTTCCAGAAATGAGGAGATGACCACCTTAATGAACCCGATCTTGCCACGTCGCACATGTAACAAGGATGTCGTTGGAGGACGCGAGCCGCTGTAGATTAGTAAGGAAAACACACCATCTGGTTTCCTCATAAAAACAAAATGTTGTAGTGAGGCATTCCGCCACCTGATCTCTGTTGCTCCCACTAATGCAGCTCTCTTAAACACGACACGCCATTAAACTTGTTAGGATCTTGTTTGGAGAGTGTTCACAGCCAACTCTGAGAGAAATGTTTTGACAGCCCCTCATTGGGGCACTGTGTCTCAAGCTTCAATTTAGAAAACGTTAATGCAATGAGTTTGGAAATCATATCATGGATTTTCTCTTATGAATATGACAATCGTCAATCGGATGTTTTATAATGCACGTATTTAAGATTTGTTATCAAGCTGACCAGAAGCAAAAAGGTTGTTGCCCCCCCCGCCCTAAAAAAAAAAGCATGATAGTGAATACATCAAGGTGAAATGAGACCTAAGCGAATCGGACATTCCCTGGTGCACACCACTTGCTGTAGTCCAATTATGGGACAAGAAGTTCCAAATGGAGACCAGCTGTCTTGGCAATCTGGCCCGCAGCTCTGCCAACTGTCAAACTTAGTGACACAACCTTTCTGTTTTGTCGGGGTTTCACACTCGGACCACAGCGAGTCACGGAGGTTGACTGGAATGAAAACAAAAAGAAAACAACAAAATACCGGATGGTGATTGTGTACGATGAGGTAAATAACTGGCTCGACATCGCAGTTTTGTCACTGTAATTCCGAGTGTGCCGAGCGACCCTTTGAGCATGACGCCATTCTTATCAGAAACTCGCTTCCATTTCGAACTGCCAAAATTGCGCTTTTCTGTTTATTTGATTTTCGTTTTGAAAAGTAGTAACTCAAGACAATTCCGTTTGAAGACTGCACCCAACAAAAACAACTTGATGTCCGAGGTCGGTGTAATTAAGATATAATTGGACGGGAAGTGGATGATGTGGAGGCCTTTTCTTTTGCCGACGTGACTGAAAAAATGTGTTGAATTCATTCAATGTTATTTGGGCCAGTGGTTGCATGAAATAGAATCATCTCGATCCAGATACATTTTTTTGTAAAGACTGTACATCGACTTCAAATAATGTGTGGAAATCAAGATGATTGAATTGTGTGTCGCCATTTGACAACAAAGCGGAATCAATTCATTGTACTTTTTCTGTGTACAATGCTGAGTTTGACAAACGCATGTTACAAACCTGTAATAAAGACACCTGGTAACTGTTTCCCAAAAATACATGGGCCTTCTCTTGAGGTACGTCTACATGGCAAAAAAACAACATTTTTGTTGTTGTTGTTGCAGCAACATTTCATGCGCCGTTGTCTAAACAATCCCTGTACACAACAACCTGCAAAAATGAATACCAAATGCTGTAATGTCATTAGAACTACTTCTACTTTACAAAAGAAAAAAAAAGAGAGTGAGAAATACTTTTTAATACCAGCATACTCGTAATTTGCATATTAATGAAGAATTTTGGTCGGTAATGAATTTTCCGTGCACGGTAGAGCTGCACCGGAAGTAAGATTTTTGGGAGAAGCGTAACATGCACAGACGTTAGAACAGTAAAGTGTTCAGATTGGATTTGAAAAAATCTGATTGATGCAAGCATGTCAAGATGAAATCCTCCAAATGCAGGTGCATCTTGCAATTTTTTCAAATGTGCTCCAAATTTTCAGTGTTCAGACGGTTGCACCAACAGGATTGGTTTTGATTAAACTCAGTTTTCCAAACCTGCTTTCAAAAGTCAAAGGTAAAAAAACAAAATGACAACAAAAGTTGAAATCTCAGTTTTCACCTTGTTTGAAAACGGTCCTGTGTAAACGGCCTCTTTGGGCGAGAGGTCATTCTCACTCACATTCACGCCTACGACTTCACTCCTGACTCTTGAAATAAACCTTACATGCACACTGTGCATCGAGTGGGAGTAACCAGAGAAAGCACGACTCGGGGGGAACATGTTAACTTCATACAACCCCCTCCAAAAACATTGGAACCCAAAAATCAAGCCTAAACCTTGTCGCTGCAAACATGCTCACATTCCACTGTGCAAACCAAACATATGTTTGCGTATCATACTTCTCGACCTCCACTCTTAACACTCATGCCCAGGTGTAGAATGCTCTGCCTTATTATGACCGTCATTTCCGCACTATAGAGCGCACCTGATTATAAGCCGCACCCACTACATTTTGAGAGGAAAAGCAATTTTGTACATACACAAGCCGCACCCGCATAAAAGCCGCACGCGCCCACATTCAAACATGTCAACATATTGCGTCACATGCCTTTCTTTTTGCATTTTCCATGATGAGGGTATGTTCACGCTAATTTAATTGATGCACAAGACAAGAAGTTGCAGTCTTCCTCGACGCATATATTCCACCGCTTTTAATCTTACCTTTTCTTACTCTAGCGCCCCTGGTGGCCGTTAGAAAAATGACACACATTGGTTGCATCACTGAATAAGCTGCAGGGTTGATTGAAATACTTTGAAATAACTTTGATATATCCGAAAGGTTATTAAAGTTTCTATGGTTCGGGTGTGCGGGTCGAGGAAATTAAACGTTTTCTAAGTACGTAATAACTTAGGCGCCGATAAAAGAGAGAAGGTTCACTCACTACTATTCCGCAAAATAAATAACATTAAACAATTTTTCACATTTGAAAACAAGGGGGAGACGCTGTCGACAGATTCTTGGAGTCCTCGGACCAGCGGCGGTCAGTCGCCCAGTCGAGATTCCCGGGTTTCGGCACCAATGAAATGTTGGGTCTAAAAGGCCTGGCCGACCCGGGCAAAGAACAGGCAGCACACAAAAAGTAGCAGCTTATAGTCCAGAATTTACGGTACTCATAAATTGATGTTGACGTTGTATTAAATCCCCTTTCCTCCATGTGGTATGATTCTGATAGAATAACATTGATCATCTGTAAAGTGCACATATATACACACACACACACACACACACACACACACACACACACACACACACACACACACACACACACACACACACACACACACACACACCATGTTGCTCTGCTCCAGACATCCTGTGGGCATTGAAACAATTTACCAAGCCAGTAGGGAGGGAGCACACGCTTATGTTAACAGTGCTGGGCTACCCGCCAGAAGCACATTTAGTTCATCTGTCATTTTTTTTTTTTTGGGGGACCAAAGTCTCAAATCCTGATTTTTTTTTCTTTCTTTATTCTGAAGCCTCAGATGGCTACTTGAGAGCAGTAGTCGTGGTAGTTAAAAATGCAGCCGCTTATTTGCAGGAGGTCACGTAGCACCTTTAGGGTTGACGTGTAATTAAGGCTCCTTGAATCGGCGGGTCAAGAGCGACCACAACTCAACCACAAAACACTTTGCTCTTTTTCAGGGGGGCCGTAGTAGTATGCACAATTCACCTTTTCATTGCCGGTATGCCGGTAATTGCGTCTCTTGAGTGCAACTCCATCGTCAACCATGGAAACATTTGATTTGCCATTTCCAAGGGATGATATTGCGCGTGTGCCAAAGTGAGCATGGCTTTGTGTTACCGTGACGATCATGAAGCAAAAGTCATCTAACAGCAAAAGTATCCTTTGTATTGTCAGTCATGTCGGTTGCTGATCAGTGCATGCGCTTGTCACGTTGCGTGGTGGTGGTGGTGGGGGAGCCCAAGAAGCAGGCACGACGGAGGAGCAGGGTGGACTTGATGAAATGGATTCAAACAGAAAACGACATCACAAACAAACAAAGTCCAAAGAACAAAACGAATCCAAAGTAGCCAAACAAAAGCATGACTGTGGCAAAAGTTAACAGGAACAAAACATGACAGAAACAAGCAGCAACAGCAGCAACAAACAAACAAACACGACAGTGGCAAAAAGCGACAATGACCCGACACTGAATGCTCGCTCAGGTGGGGTGGGCGTCCTTTTCAAGCCACTAATTGCCTAACGACCAACAGGTGTGCAGCTGCAGGGACAAGCCCCACAGTGCCACCTGCTGGTCACAAACCCAAACATGACAGCGCTGAATGCCACAGATGCATCACGAAACAAATCATTTCAAATCAAATAATACACACACACATAACTTTGAACTTGTGCAGATTGAATGAAATAAAGGATGAAATGAACTCATGCACCCGATTCGGGTTTTCTTTTTATTTATTTTTTTTCATGTATAGTTGATGGTGTACGTTGTACAAGCATTCCACCCAACGCAAACTTGTGAATAAATCACGAACAGCCCCAAATGACAATCATGGGTTGCCCTTGGCAACAATTGCAGCCACGGATTTCGATCCAATGAGAGAAATTGAACCTTTGGTTTGTTTTTTGACATGATGTCTCTTCAGATTTGAGGGGTTTGGATCCGATCTTGAAGCCATGATAAGAGCTGCTCTAGAGCACTTTGACACAGCGCTCAGCGTCCTTTGAGGAACTGCTGATTTAGTCGAGAGAGAAGAGGTGATGCTTGTTGATGATTACGCAACTGATGGTGTTAACTATTGATCGAGAAACATTTTCGTCACTTTTTACAACTCATTTTTCAAATGAAATTCAACAGAAATAGGGCGGCCCGGTAGTCCAGTGGTTAGCACGTCGACTTCACGGTGCAGAGGTACCGGGTTCGATTCCAGCTCCGGCCTCCCTGTGTGGAGTTTGCATGTTCTCCCCGGGCTTGCGTGGGTTTTCTCCGGGTGCTCCGGTTTCCTCCCACATTCCCCAAAAATGCATGGCAGGCTGATTGAACACCCTAAATTGTCCCAAGGTGAGCGTGGACGGTTGTTGGTCTCTGTGTGCCCTGCCATTGGCTGGCAACCAGTTCAGGGTGTCCCCCGCCTACTGCCCGGAGACAGCTGGGATAGGCTCCAGCACCCCCCCGCGACCCTAGTGAGGATCAAGCGCTTCGGAAGATGAAATTCAACAGAAATAGCAAATCCTAAAGTGAAACAAGTTCACGGGAATGATTTGTTTGGGAAGAGCGGCGGTTGTCTGACATGTGGACCACACAAGCCAGATTGAAAGCAAGGAAAATGATCAACACGCACACTTGTTGTTCTTTCGAATAAGTGTGAAAGTAAGTTGTGTGTGTGTGTGTGTGTGCGTGTGTGACCGCAGCGCAAAGTGGCAAATGATTGATTGGTGGAATTAGTCAACAACTGGATTGCTGAATAAGGACTGGCCATCTGCTGGCGATCATGCTCAGAAAACCAAGACTGTGAGTAACATTGTAAAAATGTCTTCCGCTCGAGTAACGAGGAAACGTTTTCATCTCTCTTTGGCCCCCCCACTTAACGTCCGTGCCGAGATGACGGGGGAAACGTTTATTTGCCGTGGTGACGTTGATGGATGTCTCCGTTCCACGATTGGACAGCGACGTCGTTTTTCAATTGCTTTGCACTTCGGACACAACTTAGCTATTGATGACAGAAATATAATGAACGCTTTGTGGTTTGAATAGAAGCGGAGGGAATTTGTGCCGCGTCGCCATCTTGGACAGTTACATGGCACATTGGCAGTCGGAGGACCGAGCTTGCTTCCGAAGTGCGCCGATCCCACTGTGATTGAATTTCCGCAGACGCTATTCCGTGTTTATATTTGGTTGCTGGAAGAGCGCTTGCACATAGTTTGGCTTTGTGAAAGAAGTGAGGAATGCCGAAAGAGGAAACCTACAACCTGGAATACCCGAGAAGATGCCTGCCAAAAGGGCTTCAATGCTGAGCCGCAAGCGTTTATGAAACAAACATTTCCTCCGAGATAGTGCCGGCAATCGTCTTTTTTTTGGGTTCACCACAACGTCACATGACTTGATTATCTCGGAGCAAAAGACCAACAGACTGCAAAAGTGTCTTCAGTCACGTGACACCCACATATTTCATTCTGGACGGAACCGTTTATTCAGCAGGAGTTACACCGTTGACTTTCACGCCATAAATATAAAGTCAATGCCATAACTATAACTGAAATCTTCCGTTGGTTCGTCTTGTTGTTTTGAAATCCAAAGATGTTTTTTCTGATCAATTAAAATTGAGTTAGGAAAGACGACACAGCCAAGACATTTCCTGGCCTGGGGGTGAGGGATCCATTCCAGGCCGACTGTCGAAGGACTTCTGACTCTGACCCTGAAATTGCTGCCTGACACTCGGGGAATGTGTAAGACAGCAGCGTCTGATGTCTGCTGAGTTCATTAGGAAAATTCTTCATTCGACTATTGAACACACACACGGTCACTTTTGTCTGACAATCACATTTGGATTTTCCGTTTCAATACCATTATATTTTTGGGAATGTGGGAGGAATTCGGAGCACCCGGAGAAAAACCACACAGGCACGGACGGGGAGAACATGCAAACTCCACACAGGAAGGCCGGAGCTGGAATCGAACCCGGTGCCTCTGCACTGTGAAGTCGATACGCTAACCGGTCACTTGAACTGCTCCACTTAGGGTAGGATGTCCTCCCCGACCTGGAGAAGGCATTTCACCCTTTTCCGACAAAGGACCACGGTCTGAGATGTGCAGGTACCAGTACTTAATTTCACCCCAACGGCCGCGCACCACTTAAGTGAATTGAAATTTCCTGTTGGAGATTTCGGTTTGACAAAACCAACAGTACCACATCGTCTGCGCAAAAAGCAGAGTTGCAAAATAGAGGCACCCAAAGTTCAACCCATGAATACCTTAAGCGCGTCGAGAAATTCAGTCCAAGGGCAGCCTTGGGGAAATCCAACCCTCGTTGGAAAGGAATCCCACATACTGCAGGCAATGTGAACCAAACTCTGACATTGATGGTACAGGGACCCGGCAGCCCTTATCGATTGGTTCAGTACTCTGTACTCCTGAAGTTGTGAGTCGAAATACCTTTTGACAGAGGGCTCTGCTGGACATTCCCAGCAGATCCTCATCATACATTTGGGTCTGCCAAGGTGATGTGCTGTCGGAGTGGGCAAATGCATGAATGTTTGCTTCCCACCTGGGATTGGTTCGTTCAAGGTGCTTGTAAATCGACATTGTCAACAGGACCCTTGTTTGTTATGATTGTCTCATGTCAGCACATATTTACACCGCAGTCAGTTGGTCACATCTAACTTGAGCACTCTTGGGTGTTGGTCGATTTGCAATGCCAACAGGATTGATTTTACGATTGTTTGGTTGAAGGGATTCAATTCTTGCTTGGTCAAGACTGCACGGGATTCCACATTTCAGTATCGGACTTTGTTTCTTTGCTCCATGTTGTCTTGTAAAGACGTTAGTGCGTCAGGTCTCTGAGGTGAGCAGAAGAATGTGGCGAGAGAGCTGTATGGCTTTTCCAGAAATTCTCAGTCCACAACTAGTCCGAGCGATGCAAAAAGTGAGAGAAGCGGGGTGGTGGGTTTTTTGGGTGAAGAAAGAAAGAAATAACAGTGACTTGACTGAAGTACTCCAATTGCGTTGTCACATGACACCCAATGAGTAGGTGCCTCATTGGACTGGCCTATAAATGGAAAGTTGAGTTGCGTCTCTTACGCGACAGAAAATTCCTTCAATTCGGCACGTCTGTCTTTGAGGAGCCATTTGTGCTGTGCTCATGTCCATGGATGGGACTTTATCCATCTGTCTCAGCTCCAACCTAAGAACCAAGGTGAAAAGGGCACCGTCTGACTCCAAATCTCATTCTTCGATTTCGACTTCTCAGTTGCCTTCACAGAAGAACACAACCGTCTAAGAATAGTTTAATGCCTGCTTTACAACACTTTGACTTCCCCCTAGTAAAGCCGTTTCAAATGCCTGCCTGACTTGGGTCAGCTTTTAAAAGAGAACCTTCAAACCGACCCGTGACGTACTGTTGTTGTTAATAATAAGTTGCGGTTTCAATGGAAAAAATATATAGCGGTCCTTCACCGATTCGCAAGGCATGCCCATGTGACTTTCCAAGTGGAAGATTGTGATGCTAAAATACAATTTGTTAACCAAAAGATTTGTTCATGGAGTAAACCAAATGGAGGTTCATTTGGGACTGGGCATGGTTGCTTCCTGTTTTGGACTTTGATCAGACATAGCCACAAAGTAGCGGGGTGACTTCACCTTTCCCAGACGCCTGACTCATCAACGGTTGTCTGTGCCCAAAGAAATAACCGGATGCACCCTGCTATGCATGACACCAGCACGACAATCGTCACTTGTCATTGTTTTCAAATAACGTTTTGGAAAGTCATCCGATCAAATGGTCACATACGTAAGAGAATAAAAACAGAATTGACAAAAGCTGCACTAAAATCACACAAATAAATCCAAACCAGTCATTGACAGCTCTATATAGTGCATATTTGCTGCAGGAGAGGATCCGATTGATTCCATGTTTTCCTTTAAAAGGATAAACATTGTTATTACGACTATTTCTAGTTTTTGGCACTGAAATTAACTACTGTATACGTTATAGTGGTAAGGGATGCATTTTTTGTTTCCATCCATCCATTTTCTACCGCTTATCCGGGGTCGGGTCGCGGGGGCAGCAGCTTAAGCAGGGAAGCCCAGACTTCCCTCTCCCCAGCCACTTCTTCGAGCTCTCCCTGGCGGATCCCGAGGCGTTCCCAGGCCAGCTGGGTAACATAGTCACTCTGGCGTGTCCTGGGTCGTCCCCAGGGTCTCCTGCCAGTGGGGCATGCCCGGTACACCTCACCAGGGAGGCGCTCAGGAGGCATCCTAATCAGATGCCCGAGCCACCTCATCTGGCTTCTCTCGATGTGGAGGAGAAGCGGCTCGACTCTGAGCCCCTCCCAGATGACCGAGCTTCTCACCTTATCTCTAAGGGAGAGCCCGGACACCCTGCGGAGAAAACTCATTTCGGCCACTCGTATCCGGCCGGGATCTCGTTCTTTGGGTCACGACCCATAGCTCGCGACCATCGATGAGGGTCAGGACGTAGATCGAGCGGTAAATTGAGAGCTTCGCCCTTTGGCTCAGCTCCTTCTTTACCACGACAGACCGATACAGCGTCCGCTCAATGAATAAAATACCCGTGTTAATTTGATCTTATACGAATAAGGCCGCCATACTGCCCTCCGAATTGTGTGAGGTGATGCTCTGGAGTATTTTAGGACGGAGGTCAAACCTGTTGCTGCCTCCCCCCTGTGTTGTCTGTGTGGTTTGTGTGTGAAGGCAGATGATGACGAAGAGCATCTGTGCACAATGACTTCCACAGCTGGGATTGAAAGTGCATTGCACTAGTAAAAAGGAGGAGGAAAGGAGAGGGGGGGGGATAAGTAAAAACAGATGAGCGATGCCCTGCTGAAAGAGGGGGACAGTTGGTTTGCTCACGAGCTATTAACCAGCCACTTGATGTTCCTTACACAAATAGGGTTCTTTATGGTGCCGGCCGGGGGAGGAAGTGACGTACGAGAGGTGACGGCGACTCTCTCGTCCTTGATTGAATGGCCTCCTCAGCAGTCTGATGTGTCTTTAAGTAGTCTGGAGCTGTATGAACCCAAAGAAAGTTGACAGCACGCCATGCTGTTTTCCCAGCGCGCCTCACAATCACATGGGGGGGGCAGGAGGGGGGAGGGCTTCCCACTACAACCACACCGTGAAGACTATTTGCTTTAACAGATGATTTGCATCGTGCCATGTCACACGCACGTTCTCTTGCAATACGCACTGCCTGACACGACAAGTGCAGCATGACCCAAGTCTCGAGTCGAGTCTTCTGTGTTTTCATCATCGTGAATAGTGACCAACATTCTGACAAATAACTTGTTATTTTCGGATGCAATACGTCTCACAAAAACCACATTTGAACGATGATGTTGAGTTAAATCATCGCCTGTCATCTTGCTTTATCTCAAGCTCTGCTTACATCGTATGATGAGACGCACGTGAGAGCGAATTTGCTGTGGTTTGCCATGTTTGGGACCGTGTTGCGCCTCGCTGGGCATTCCAGAGGACCGAGCTGGCGCACCCACCCCCGGTGTGTCTGAGAGTTTGATGATAGGAAGTAGACCGCGCTCAGTGGTTACAAACAGACGCATCGTCATTTTCCTGTTGGTTAGCATGTTTGTGAATTTGCAATGGCTTGATTGGCATTCCAGCGTACTCCTTTGCATGTCCCCGGCGCGTCTAGCAATTTGGTGATCAAAGGTAGACTTGATTTCGGACTACCTCAAAGCAGGTCTGACTTGTGGTGCAGGTGGTATCATGTTATTTGGGTGAAGCCGAAGTTGAAGTCTGCGGACACGATCACAAATCCGATCATCAGACTGTAGCCTAGGGTATCCTCATGTCAAGTGTACATAGCTTCTTTATCTTTCATATCGCCAGTATTGAACATTCAGTAAGTGTTGTTAGGAACAATCCATGACAAGGAGTCCAAAAACAGAACAGTGCTCAGTTCTGGTCAGGGAGGTTGTTCCGCCAAATCAAAGTCTTACTGTCATTCCAAAATGGACCGGACGCCTTATAATGCGGAGCGTCTAGTGTACGAGCCCAGTTCCAAAGCCTGACTGAGAGCCGACACGCTGTTTATACAGAGAAAAGGTGGAAGTGAGTGAGAACAGGCATGCGGAAGTCCGCCAATGAGGGAAGGGTGGGCGTGTAAGAGGTGAAGAGAAAAACGTGAGTACAATGTAAAATGGCTAAATAAAGTACAACCGAACTCCGTTTTGCTTCCGTTGCCTTTTGAAAAACGTGTTTTTAGCGTGCGTGCATGCTGGCCGTATGTTTAAGCTGGCGTATGTTTTACCATGCCTGGCTGCGGCCAATAATACGGTGCGGTTTGTGTATGTGTCAAACACAGAAAGAGCACCCGTTACTGAGACGGCGCCCTACAACACGGTGCGCCGAATGCTCGTGAAAATACGTTAATTCAAATGAAGAAACTTTGGTTTCAGATTTTTTTTTTGTTGGCGGGGGGGGAGTCAGTCTAGAAGTGGCCACTGGTGTTGAGAAATCTGAGAAAGTCTTGTCAGTCATAACTCTGCCAAGATGGGGGGTGGGGGGATTTTTGTGGCTAAGCCTGGTTTCCTCATTTAGGGCTCTTACAAATGAAACCTGATCCCATCGTATGATTGAGCTTTTCATTTTGTTTGTCTTCGCTATGAACATACTCGACTTCATCAGACCTGACGGCTTATTTTGATTGGCTGTTTTGGGAGGAGAACGAGACGCTCCACAGAGCATCGGCCGAAGCGTTGACCACATGAACCACAATGCTCCTCTTTGTGGCACGAGCATAATGGTGATATAGTTGTGTCGAGCTAAATGCAAGACTTGTCGGATATCCAAAAGATTGATGGCGATTTCCACCTAATGCAGTTTTAATCCCTCTCATACTTCATGTAAATGTTTTGGGATTTTAGTCATTCATGTCCAATTATTGTAATAACTTTGTCTTCCGCGTGCTCCAAGTGTAATTGGTTACTCTCGGGATATTAACAGTTGGAAAAGTGCAGTATCCCCATAAGGCAGATGTTGGTGTGGAGACGAGAGCCCGGCTGACCTCCTGCTTCCTAAGGGCTACACATCTGCCGATATCAAACGATGTGAAACAAACACCTTCAAATTCGGATTCCTCATTGCTAAATCGCATTAAAGAGACACTCGGCTCCAGTTATCCATCCAGATTTCATCACCGTGTTGCTTCTCGTTTGGATTTCCCTTTGCACCTCAACAGAAATATTCCGTTCCTGCGAGCTGTTTGGAAATGATTGTTTATAGCCGCAATGTCTCTCTGTGTATGTGTGATTATGTTATGGGTGGGGGGCGAGCGTGGAGGGGGGGGGGTCGCTCCAGCTGACTAATGTACATGATGACAGCCCCCATTCTAAGTCTGGCCCTATGACATTCAAGTGAGTCCAAGTATGCCCTGCTAA
Organism: Hippocampus mohnikei; assembly: GCA_026261675.1. Taxonomy (NCBI): domain Eukaryota; kingdom Metazoa; phylum Chordata; class Actinopteri; order Syngnathiformes; family Syngnathidae; genus Hippocampus; species Hippocampus mohnikei. Next base: position 1,128,993 of record JAKGUB010001031.1, on the reverse strand, counting down.
ATACAAACAACACACTTGGAGATGATGAAAGCGTCTCCACCTTCAACACGACGCCGCCATAACTTGTCTTGAAGTCACGGGATGTGATGAAAATGCTTCTCGAGCATCAGATTGTTGCAACTCTCCCTGTTGCAACACAGCTGATCCAAATGATCAGGTTCAATGTCAGGCTTCCTTCCGCAGAGCTCGCTGATGATCTGATCATTTGAATCAGGTGTGTTGCAACAGGGAGACTTGGAAAACATGGGCATTGATTGGCCCTCCAGGACTGCAGTTTGACACCTACGGTTTAGACCAGGGGTAGGGAACTCCGGTTCCTCGAGAGCCATATCCTGAATGTTTTAGATCCCTCTCTACTTCAACACACCTGATTCAAACGATCAGCTCATCAGCAAGCCCTGGAGAGGCCTGAAACAATCATGAACGTTTGAATCAGGTGTGTTGGAGTAGGGAGGGATCTAAAACAGGCAGGATATGGCTCTCGAGGAACTGGAGTTCCCTACCCCTGGTTTAGACGAATACAATCTAGCCAACATTCTATCAGAATAAGGGGAAACGAAAGGTAGGGACACTAAAAAGAAGGACCGGTGATCCAAAACATACCTCGCCATGCCAACAATGGTGTTAGGACATGGGCATGGATACAAAAAAATTCCAAATTGACTCATTTCACAGATAGCTAGCTAGCTAGCTAGCTCGATAGACCATGTTGCAAATATCGATTCAGAATATAGCCAGCGTTATTTTAGAGTTGCTGAAACCCAAGCTATGGGTGGGCTTCTTCAATCAGAGTCTCAGGTTCATCTTTCAACTCCTCTGAGCCATCGAAACACTTCAAGGGCTTTGTGGGGCAGTGGCTGCTGCTAAATACGCTTTAGCTGCATGGGATGAAGAGGTGGATCCTCAGGTTTCCTTCCAGTTCGCAAATACAGCCCGTCTGATCTTTTCATCCCATGTGTTCAATGATTTCATTTTTTTTTTCCCACAATGATGAAAGTCAGACCCTTTTTTTTCACTTGAAAGACGCGTAGCATGTTGTTTGTGGGGTGTGAACTTTGACAATGACTGTACCAAACCTTTACAACAGATGGTATAAGTGTTGGCTTGTCTTCAATTTAGTGGAGTAATGGCTCCTCCTCTCTGTCAGAGCTTCTGTTTTTATGCACTGTAGAGGGTGTGCAGTGGAACAGACGTATCCTCGTCACTGGTAATGCAATGAAAACGTGAAAGTGCCTTTTCAAAATCTTCCCAACACCACATTCGTCAACTTGGCAGAGGACCGACGTGAAGTCAAAGAGGGGACGAGGCCTTTCTTGTCCTCCAGACACATCGCCAGATATGACAAAACCAAAAAGTCATTGATGCATTTTTACCTCTTTATTGAATGGGACAAATGCAAAATCAAACGACTCACGAGGAACACGTGACCGCAGCTCCTGATGTCATATATATATATATATATATATATATATATATCGCTGCCACATTAACATGCTGTGGCGAATGACGCTCGAACGTGGCGACAAGATTTTCGACTGTTTCACCAATAATAATAATGCTGTTGTTCCAACCCACATGCGAAATACCGTGTGGGTTCATCTTGGTGAATTTGTTGTTTTAACCTTAGCCGGGTTACCATTTGTCAAGGCAAAAGTCGTGTGCTGGGCTCGGGGTTCAATCAGAGGTGGGATTTTCCTCACAGTCACACTCACAGTCTGCTGCTGAAGCGTGGCTGACAGGAAGCGAGTGGCGCCTGGATAGAGCCCCCTTTGGAACGGCCTCATGCTCAGCCATTTATTGCTTTCAATGTCTGACTAGGATGTTATCCTGAGTTCGAGACTCTGTTGATTGATTCAGTGCAAGGGCATGGACCATAAATGTTTACTATCGGAAAGCACTCTGGTCTTGTCTTGGTTAAATTAATGGTAAAAATCCATTTTTGTTGGCTCACAAAATAATGAGTACTGCCAACGTCAACATGTGGATCAGTTATCAGTCATACAAAATGTTTGAGAGCATCACTCAACAGTGGCGTTAGGAGAGAAGCACTGTTACAGATTCTAGTCACGACTGTATTTTCACGACCATCCGACACACCGTATTAAAAGGCGTAGTGTCAGTTATGGGTGCTATTTCTAGATTTAACACATACACAAAACGCATCGTATTATTGGATGCAGGCATGGTAAAACATACGCTAGCTTAAAAAATACGCTAGCATGCACGCGCACCAGCGTATGTTTTTAAAAATGCAGCGGGAGCTAAACTGAGTTTGGTTGTACCTTATTGAAGTATTTAACAATGTACTCACGTTATTTTTTGAATCAATCCTTCTCCTCAAATCTGTGGAACACCTACTCTTCTGTATTGGAAATGAACAGCCGAGCAAGTTCAAAATCAAACATGCCAGCTTGCCTCGCGTCATTGTCAGGGTCAGTCTCGCTGCTATGTTTGTCGGCAAACTTTTTGTTGTATTCCATAAGGCAAAATATGCACCAAACGACCATGATAAGCACTTGACCCGAACCGTTCACTAGTGAAAAATAAAAATGTGATTTTTAAAACAATTTCAAGACTTTATAAAATGCATTTATAAAAAAACAGAAACAAGTAAATAACATTTCTAGACATAAGTATAGTTTTTTTAATTGTATGGCAGTGGCTCCATCGAACACCTGAGACCGGTACACCGAACGAACCCCTTGGGTTCGATCGAACCCAGTTGAAGACCCACTGCTCAAAGAGAAATCCATTTGGTGGCGCTTCGGTTATTGTAGCTGCCTTTTCCCAACCCACTCCTCCTGTCACGCTCTCACTTTCAACTCCCACCTCAGACATCCACGACCCCACCCACAACTTCAGAGGAATCGTTTGAAAACCCACCGGATAGGTTTGAGTCAATCTTGATGATTTTAAAAGCTGGAGCAGACGAATTGCAAATGCCGTCTCTCTGTTTCCACTGCTCCCTCATTGACTTGCCATAATTCTGCTACTTCCTTTCGCTGATGACACCGAGCAAAGGAAGTTCAACCTGGATGACATATAGCTTTTCGGGACAGAGGCCGGAGGGCTTTTGAAGGTTATTTAACAGCATATGGGCCCCTCTTGTATTACAGTGTGGGAGGAAGGGAAGGCTGCAACCACTGCAGAGGAACCAATAAGTCGTCTTTTCCAGTGGGTGTTACGTTTTGACAGACTTTTTATCTACTCAATGTCAGGATTTCCATAAAGTTTCCTCTCTGTCTTATTTGGACACATTTATGTATTTCTATATGACTATTTTATGTATATATTATGGATGGATGGATGGATGGATAGAAAGAAAAAAGAAGTCTATGAAAGCCTCATTTCACTGAGCTCCTTTTTTGTGTTCTTCTAATTCTTGCCCCAGGACAGTTCACAATGTATAAAAAGAAAAACCTGAAGAACTCACAGTGGATGAATGCAACCCCACTATTTGCTTCGGGCTCGGGCCTGCAAATCAAGTGAAGCGATCGGGCTCGCGCACCCTTTCCGACTTCCGTTCTCGCCGAAATGTCGAAATCTCCGAGATATGGCGAGGCCATGAGAATGCGAGGCGAGGGTATTACTGTTGTGGCGACGCCACTCGAGCTAGTCCGCCGCTCTCTGCTGCGCGTGCGTCAGCGCCAACGTGTACGCAAGCGCGTCTTTTGATTTCAACCAATCAGCGCCGACGCAACCGACGTCACGCACGGCAACAGCTAAGCTAAGCTAGCCGAGACGAAGCTCGAAGTCGGACGGACACGTTTTTCTGCCATTCTGTGCGTTTCCCTTTTTGTCCAAATATATTTTTTACGACAACTGTCTTGTCCACGGCGCCTTTTATTCGTTCCCATGGGGTTTAGCAAGTGTGTTTACGAAAATCTCTATACTGTTACTAGTGTTAGTGTCTCAACATGGCTACGCTCGTGAAAGCAAAACAACAAACTCAAACGCGTCTTCGTTCAATGTTGTCAACTAATATCCGGATTAATTTGAGGGAAATTTTCCTCAACTCTCCGGAGAGATTTTCATAAAAATCTGAAAAACACGGAATTCTGGGAAAATCTGGAGGACTTTCATCTCTGGTATTTCTAGTGGTTAGGTGAATTAGTCAGGAAAATGAAACACAGCAGCATCCTGTGGCACTTACGTTAAGCCTAATTGTGTAATCAGGGTTAAAATGATTTCTCATCTTAAAGGAAGTTGTTACTGCATGAGAACTAATAGTATGTAGTACAATCGGAGGACTCATAGATCAAAGCAAGACTTAAGAGACATTTCGGGACGGAAGACACACATGTTGAAGTTGAATGTTGTGCGTTTACATTGCTGAAATATCACTAAACTCACAAATTAATTGCTTTCAAATATCCACGTGCAGTTTCACACATGAAGTATTTCATCCGTTTCATCTCGCGATATCATTCATCGGACCGGTGCTCATTTTTGACAATGTGGAATGTTATTAGCGCTATTCGAATACCCTCTGAAAACGAATAGTGCATTTCTTTTGACAATGGATAATATGAATAAAAAAGGTGATTGACTGAGAATTGTAAATTTGACCACACTGATAACAATGTGACAAAAGCAATGTGGTCTTTCCATAACGTGCAGACGACCATGAGAGAATTTGCAGTTCAAGGTCCCACTCATCACCACGGATCGTTTTCGGAAGTTCGTTCTTTGTCCAGATTAAAAGTGGAGCTGCTTTCTATCAAAGCCTTTCCTCCTCTTTGGAGAGACGAATGCGTTAGTCAGGCTAATGGTGCCTTTTCTGGCCAAGTTACATTGTTGTCTTTGAAGTCATTGACTGAAAAGGCTTCTGTGGAATTACTTCATTTGACATTTAGCAGCTATACTTTTTGTGGTCTGAACCTCCTTGTAAAAGAAAAAAAATCAGTCACAAGGAGTTAGAATGTTTATCGTCTTTTCATTCAATTGATGAAGATTTGTGCATGCAGAAAGGGGGCTCAACTTGAGTGCCAAAGCAAGTGGCCTTATTGGATTCATAAAATGACGTGAGATGTTTTCACTCCTCCAACTGGCAGTCAGCATACAACTCTCTTTCCCATTTAACATTTTTGTTTTCCTGAGCACAACTCAGATCAAACAGGTCACCTGTGCATACCATAATAAGGTGTATTGACCCAAGCTGTCTGTTCAAGTAGGTAAAGCCTCACTAAATCCATATAAACACATCTCTGAAAAAAAAAGAAAAGAAAGAAAAATATAATACTTTGTATGAGCACAACTCGGCAGCTTCAGACATTATTTGTTTAACTTATCTGACACCACAAAGGCATCCAAGGAGTGTTCTTAAAATGTATAACCCAATGTCGTGAGTATGTGATACTGTTAATACTGAGGCGTGACATTCTTGCATGGAGGTCAATCGAATGAAACTTAAAAAAAAACCTTTTAATCCTACACAGCTGATCCATGGAATCGGTTAGGAGCAACATAATGTGTGTCGCTACAATATGTTAGGAAATAAAAGATGATTTGAGATGTTCATATATATATATATATATATAAAAAAAAAATCCTCATCTCACCCCTCGGGTGGTGTCCGTCCCCCATTCAGCTCGGGTCCTCTACCAGAGGCCAGGAAGCTTGAGGGTTCTGCGCAGTATCCTTGCTGTTCCCAGCACTGCACATTTCTGGACTGAGATGTCTGATGTTGTTCCCGGGATCTGTTGCAACCACTCAACTAGTTTGGGGGTCACTGCCCCGAGTGCTCCGACCACCACAGGCACGACTGTCACCTTTACCTTCCAGGCTCTCTCCAGCTCCTCTCTGAGCCCTTGGTATTTCTCGAGTTTCTCGTGTTCCTTCTTTCTGATGTTTCCATCACTTGGGACCGCTACATCCACTACAACGGCTTTCTTCTGCCCTTTATCAATGATCACGATATCCGGTTGGTTCGCCATTACCATCTTGTCAGTCTGGATCTGGAAGTCCCACAGGATCTTCGCTCGGTCATTCTCCACCACCTTGGGAGGTGTTTCCCATTTTGACCTTGGGGTTTCCAGTCCATACTCGGCACAGATGTTTCGGTAGACTATGCCAGCCACCTGGTTATGGCGTTCCATGTAGGCTTTCCTGCCAGCATTTTACACCCTGCAGTTATGTGTTGGATCGTCTCAGGTGCCTCTTTGCACAACCTACACCTTGGGTCTTGTCTGGTGTGGTATATCTGGGCCTCAATGGCTCTGGTGCTCAGGGCCTGCTCCTGAGCAGCCAGGATGAGTGCCTCTGTGCTGTCCTTCAGGCCAGCCCTCTCTAGCCACTGATAGGACTTCTTGAGATCAGCCACTTCACTTATGGTCCGGTGGTACATCCCGTGTAGGGGCTTGTCCTCCCATGATGGTCCCTCTTCCAGCACCTCATCCTCTGTTCCCCATTGTCTGAGACATTCTCTGAGTACATCATCCGTTGGAGCCTTCTCCTTGATGTATTCGTGGAGCTTGGATGTTTCATCCTGGACAGTGGCTCTCACACTCACTAGTCCCCGGCCTCCTTCCTTTCGGCTGCGTACAGTCTCAGGGTGCTGGATTTGGGATGGAACCCTCCATGCATGGTTAGGAGCTTCGGGTCTTAACATCCGTGGTCTGAATCTCTTCCTTTGGCCACCTGATTATTCCTGCAGGGTATCTGATCACTGGCAGGGCATAGCTGTTTATTGCCCGGGTCTTATTCTTGCCATTGAGCTGGCTTCTTAGGACTTGCCTCACCCGCTGGAGGTATTTGGCCGTAGCCGCTTTCCTTGTTGCCAGTTCGAGGTTGCCATTGGCTTGTGGTATACCGAGGTACTTATAGCTGTCCTCAATGTCTCCTATTGTTCCTTCAGGGAGTGAGACCCCTTCAGTGCGGACTACCTTTCCTCTCTTAGTCACCATCCGACTACATTTCTCAAGCCCGAATGACATCCCGATGTCGCTGCTGTAGATCCTGGTTGTGTGGATCAGGAGTCTATGTCCCTTTCGCTCTTAGCATACAGCTTTATGTCATCCATGTAGAGGAGGTGACTGATCGTAGCTCCATTTTTGAGGCGGTATCCGTAGCCTGTTTTGGTGATTACTTGGCTTAGGGGTTCAGTCCTATGCAGAACAGCAGTGGGGAGAGTGCATCACCTTGGTATATGCCACATTTGATGGACACTTGGGTAAGTGGCTTGCCATTGGCTTCAAGTGTGGTTTTCCACATCCTCATCGAGTTCGCAACGAAGGCTCTTAGGGTCCTGTTCACCTTATACAACTCCAAGCATTCAGTGATCCATGTATGTGGCATCGAGTCGTAGGCTTTCTTGTAATCAATCCAGGCTGTGCACAGGTTGGTATGTCGGGACCTGCAGTCTTGTGCGACTGTTCTGTCAACCAGGAGCTGATGTTTGGCTCCTCTGGTATCTCTACCAATGCCCTTCTGTGCTTCGCTCATGTATTGATCCATGTGTCCACTTATCTTAGCCGCAATGATGCCTGACATGAGCTTCCATGTTGTGGAGAGACAGGTTATTGGCCGATAGTTGGATGGGACTGTACCCTTTGAGGGATCCTTCATGATCAGGATCGTTCGCCCTTCAGTTAGCCATCCTGGGTGAGTCCCATCCTTCAGCAACTGGTTCATTTGTGTTGCTAGGCGCTCATGGAGTGCTTTGAGTTTCTTTAGCCAGTAGGTGTGTACCATGTCCGGGCCTGGTGCTGTCCAGTTTTTCATATCTGAGACTCTTTCCTGTATGTCTGCCACTGTTATGGTAACTGGGTTCTGCTCAGGAGGTTGCTGTGCTCCTCTCTCAGGGTCACCAGCCATTGTGCACTGCTGTTATGTGCAACCTCCTCTCCCATATTCCTTTCCAGTACCTTTCAGTTTCCAGTCTTGGTGGGTCAGCTCTGCTGTTAGGACCCTGCCACTGAGCGTACACTTTCGCAGGTTGTGTTGCGAACAGCCTGTTTATTCGCCTGGCCTCATTCTCTTTCGTGTACCTCTTTAGGCGACTGGACAAGGCTTGGAGCCTTTGTTTGGCAGTTTCGAGTGCTTCAGGTATGGTCATCTGGGTGTACCTCTCAGGAATCGGCCTTTTCATCACACCTCTCTGGGCCTCCGTCAATTGACTCACATCTTTCCGGGCCTCCTTGATCTTAGCCTCCAACCGTCTTTTCCATGGTGGGTAACGTGTCTCATAGTTGCTCCGATAGCCAAGGATTTCTAGGATCACTGATGCTGAAGCGTATATCAGCTCATTGGTTTCGGTGATCGTTGTGGTAGGAATCGCCCTCAGTGCTGCATTCACACTTTCCATGAGACTTTCAGGTGGTACTTCACATAGCCGTTGTAATCGGTTTCTAGGTTGCCCAGCTTTCATCCTCGCCATGATCTTAGCTTTCAGGTCAGTTGCTGCCTTGCTCAGCATTTCATTCATTGGGGCTGGCCTCCCAATCTCATCATCTGCATTCATTGGGGCTTGCCTCCCAATCTCTGGTATGACCTCCTCCTCTGATCTGGCAGCCTGGGGCCCTTCACCATGGAACATGCGTTGTACCTCATCAATCTCAAGTTGTGACAGCAATTGCCGTTTGTGGATGTTGGAACACTGAGTTACTAGTTGTTTCGTGGTCAACCGTGACTGTGGGTTTCAAGTAACCATTCAGCCTGCATTCTCTGCATGTAACCCTCTGACTAGGGTTGCTTGAGTAGTAGCATTCCAACAGAGCCATGTTATCGCATCTCGCCCATCTCCGCTTTGTTCCAGTAGCCCATTTTTCATCAAGGTGCTCTGGTCCCCCAGCACCTGACGCAGACCTTGTTTGGCCGGGCGACGTCTGAGCCGGCATGTCATTCATTTTATTGTCTCTCATCATTGTATGAGGTAGGCATTAGCGTGAAGGATCTTGCCCAAGGATCCACACTGGATGGTGTTATGTGCTCATTTTTTTGCCCCAAGCGGGATTCGAACCACCGTCTCCCGTATGCCAAACCGATGCCTTACCAACTGAGCTATCCAGCCGCATATATATATATATATATATATATATATATATATATATATATATATATATATATATATATATATATATATATATATATATATATATATATATATATATATCGGACAACTCAGTCCAGAAATGTGCAGTGCTGGGAACAGCAAGGATACTGCGAAGAACCCTCAAGCTTCCTGGCCTCTGGTAGAGGACCCGAGCTGAATGGGGGACGGACACCACCCGAGGGGTGAGAGGAGGAGTTTTTATTTTTTTGGGTATATTAGAGCTGTCAAACGATTAAAAAATATTTAATCTAATTAAAAACGCAACTGTCATAATTAACTCTAACTAAAAATTAATCGCATTTTTTTTATCGTTTCTGAATTTCCTTTTATATTTTTCTGTCCTATTTTCCCCATTTTAATGCTCTCATCAACATGGGATCATGGATCAGTTTTCTATGTGCAAAATGCAAATATTTACTGAAACAACAATTTTGATTTTCAATTTGACATGAACATTTTTCACTTGGAGCAGTTATTCACACATTATCTCTCACACAATATTACTGTCTATCAACAACAGTGAAAAAAATATTTTGTATGACTTGAGGTGTGTGTTTTTCGACAAAGCCTTAGTTGAACTCGTGATTGTTGGACTGAAGAAGCATCTCCGCCTTGCTCGGAACTGGCCTTAAATGTGTGGTCACAAGAGCAACTGTTGAGGCAGGCAATTTGAGAGAACAGGATGGCGGCAGCCCTGTGGTGGGTTTTAGGTTTAGATTCCACAAGTTATTCCAGGAGCCATATTATTAGACAGAGCTGGGCTAAGTTTTGAGATAGCAGGTGATGTGGCCATGTTATATATATTAAAAAAAAAAATATATATATATATATATATATATATATATATATATATATATATATATATATATATATATATATATATATATATATATATATAAAACGGATAACGGAGGACCACTGTAGTTTATGACAAGTCTGACACCTCTGTCGACTCTATTTTAAAGGACGACTAGCGATAAATTTAGTGACTCACTCTGATGTTATTGAAGACTTTTTGGAGACTCTGAAACTCCCTGACTCATATTATCATACTGGGAAATGTTTACGACCTCTGGGACAAGAGTGCAAATGAAATGCACTTGTGCAAAACTGCTACTGGATGCTTTGACAGCCGCGCCACGCAAATGGAATTGTGTCCGTGCACATTGCGCATGTGCAATAATAAAGGTGGACAACGAAGAAGAAAAAAAAAAACCCACAACTGTACAGCACCATTTCTTCTGATCACGCAGGGCCAGTTGAGACCCTTCTTACATGTAGTTTCGATATTAAGTTATGGATGGTAGTTGGACCGTCACAATTAACTCATTCACTCCCAAAGACGTTTTTATGCGTCATTTCAGACTTGGTTTACAATTGGCTGCTACTGAAAGAGTTAACAAATCCTTTTGGAATAGATGATTTCATCGATGATTCCGGCCATGACTTTTGAGGGTGACACAACAACCGAGTTGGTCAACTTCATTTCCCCAACACGAATATATAAATGCAAACTTTTTGTCCCTCACCCACTCGGGAACTGAAGCTCTCAAATGCTCGACCACGGAAACACTTGTTTAAATAAATAAAATAAAATAAAAAATAAAAAATGATACGTGGACAAAACAGGTTTTCGTGATTGGTCTTGAAGGCAAGAGATAAAATACTTTGACCCAAATTACAATTCAAATGGTGTCCAAAACCTGGGTGTTATTTTTGGACTCTGAACTTCATTTCATTCCCCAACCAAATACGTTTTTACCATCTATCAACCTAACGCGCAGGTGCTTGTACATGCTTGTAGCTCATGTATTGAGATTATTGCAAAGATCTGCTGGTCTTTCAAAAAGAAGCTTCTCAAATCTACGATGACTCCACACATCTTGAGGAGTTTACCCAAGTCTCCCCCGTGCCGGAGTTGTCTCTGCGGCATCATCCTCTGTGATTGCGGACTCTTGGTGCTGATTTTTCCCACCCGTGCTTGAAATGGGTTGCTACACAGCAGTGTGGACTACCAGCACTTGTCCAGTTCAGCCTCTGGCGTCCCAGGACTTTTTCAGGGCATAACGGGACTTCCCATGAGCCCACAGCGCCCTCTCTCGTGCTCTTTCTCTCTTGCACTTTGTGATACTCACACAACTCCTTGAGTCATTTCAGTCACGCGGGCACGGGGGGACTGTGTTCTTGTGGACTTGTTGTCGTTTCTTTCAATGGATTGTTTTGATTCCTACAGCACTTTCTGTTGCATTCTCAATGTATGGAAAATCGAAAAGCGCTTTACTAATAAAACTGGATGTTATTTGGACAAGCGATAAATCTTTGGTAAGGAACTGATTGTATGAGAGAGCATGAAGGAGGCACGATTTTTGGAGGTTGGTTAGCGTGCAAGGTTCCGTTTCCATTTCCGGGCACGTCCGAGCGCTGCCCCTTACATAAGTGGAGACAACAGGTGTTGGCAAAAGTTCGACAGCCTTAATCCCGGGAGAGGGCAAATTTAGCGCATGTGATACGAGTGCAGTCAAACGACATCCTCCAGTGTTGAGTGTTTATGGCTTTGCGTTTTGTTTCATGTCGCGCCCGCCTGCTTGTTGCGCACAAAGCTTGTTCATCAGGCGCCACGTTCGGCGCTATATTTGAACCCTGTTGTCTTTGGCCTCCCGACGTGCCTTTGGATCAGGATTCTCCGGGTCCAGTCTCCTGTGCGAACGGCTCTAGCCAACAGGATGTGAAGGCAGGCCCAGAATGTAGCGGGAATCTTGGTTGAGGTTTGTTTTTTACCACTTCCTTCTTGCACAGAGGGCTGCAGATTCACTTTTGTTCCAATCGACTGCAGAATGAATGAACAGCGCTCCCGACTCCAAACTGCACCACTTTGTTTACAGACTCACCTGGCAGTGATTCAAGCCTCTTTCCCAAAAAGCGTCTCTTTCCTGTTCCCGCATTATTTTTGGCATGAAAATGGGAAGAAAAGGACTTGACACCCGGCTTGAGTGATTAAAAAGTCAACCTCCTTTGCACCGCTCGGAGGGGCTTTGTCATTCAAGATCTGTCTCCATCCGCTTGGTTTCCAGTCATTGGTGTAGCAACTACGAGAAAATGTTGAAAAAAAGTATCCATGTTTTCATTGAAAGAGTGTCATGCCCCGGTTGTGGCTATCCATCCCTCTCATGTGTTTGCAGTGAGGCTGCGTTCAAAGCTTGGCACGATATTCACTGTCATTCTTTTCTTTCTTTCTTTCTTTTTTTTGGTTTTGTTTCTGGAAATACTTCTTAAGGCCCAAAAATATATACATGACTGGTCTAAGTTTGGGGGGAAAAGCAACCATTTTTACTCTCTGTGCAACAGCTACAAATTCAGTGCTTGATTAAAAAAAAAAAAAAAAAAAAAAATGTCTGCGCGCTGACTGTTGATGACTCTTGTTCTTGCTCCACAACCCTTCTTCAAGAAAACAGTCCAGAATGAGCGCATTTTGGTGCAGGAAATGTTTTGCATTGAGCACTTAGTTTGGAATTAATGAACAGAAATGAGGTAATATGTTCCCCCCTACGGATACATAGTTTGCCCTGAAATGAGTGTGAAGATATTTACTTTCAGAATCATTCTTATGTGATGATGATGAGAAAGTCCGAATATGTCGAAAAAACATACCGTAATTTCCGCACTATAGAGCGCACCTGATTATAAGCCGCACCCACGACATTTTTAGAGGAAAACCAATGTTGTACATACACAAGCCGCACCCGCATATAAGCCGCATGTGCCCACATGAAAACATGTCAACATATTTACAAAGAAAGACGGTACACAGAGAGAGTCTTCAAAGTTTTAATAATATAACTTAACAATCATAATAATCTAACTTTCTTCCCAAACGGTGCCTGTGACGCGGCAGTAAAACGGTAGCAACATGCTAGCAACAGAATAGCAACACAGTATAACAGGTCTGGTCAAAGAACATAGCGGTACTTGTAAAAATCACGGTGAGCTGTCGTTTATGCCAAGTTGACGTGCAGCAGCTCTGTTTCCTTCTTGATTGGACAGCTCGATTGCTTTTACTTTGAAAGCTGCGTCATATGCCTTTCTTTTTGCATTTTCCACGATGAGGGTATGTTCACGCTCATTTCATTGATGCACAAGACAAGAAGTTGCAGTCTTCCTCCACGCATATATTCCACCGCTCTTCATCTTACCTTTTCTACCGTTAGAAAAATGACACAAATGGGCCGCATCGCTGAATAAGCCGCAGGGTTGAAAGTTTGGGGAAAAAAGTAGCGGCTTATAGTCCGCAATTTACGGTACTTGTTTGTCACATATATTTTGGACTGACTTTGTTTTCTGCATAACTGACTGAAGACTACAATCTCGAAGACTTTGGCTAAAATCAATGAACAAATGTATCTCGAATCTCTAACTAAATGTATCACCAGTTTATTGAAATTCTAAATTTGGCTTTCTTTCTCTCTCTCTCTTTTTGTTTTGCAGGACCTCCAGTAAGTAGACCACACACCTTGAGTGATCCATGCGGGGCTAAGTAACTGAATATCTCTGCATTTGGGCGGGTGTGAAATGGGTGAACAGACTTCGCAAACTTCAATTCTTATAAGACTGTGGTAAATATTCATCACATACTAAATCATGTCACATTAAAGTCACTGACCATTTTTATTATTGCTAATGGGATCATCTCTATAACTGTTTACACCTAAATTGACATCTGCCAAACTACCATGTTGGTGAAAGAGGCAGCTCTTACTTCAGATCAGTGAGAAAGATACAGAGGCTGGTATGAGTGTGCCGAAAGAGACGTAGGCTGTCACTAGCAGAGCGCTTTTCTACCTTGGGTACCCGAAGCGCTTCACGCTGTTAGCTCTTCACCGACCAGGAGCAACTAGGAGTTCAGTACCTTGCTCGGGAACACTTCGATATGGCTGCTATGGCTGGGGATCGAACCCACCAATGACCACACTCCCACTGAGCCATGCCGCCACCCAGATTTTGATCCTCCAAAGTCAATATGCCTTGACTTACGAGTTCCGTTCATTTCATGGCCACACCTGTCCTCATAATACTTGCATCTCAAAGCGTCTTTCCCCACTGAACTGAATCAAAATGCTATTAATTGGCTCCTGTCGCACATTTAACACGACAGTATAAAATTCTAATATATTTTTTGTGCCGTAAAAAAAAAAAAGAGTAGTCTAGAGTAACGTAGTCAAATAAAATGTACCGTATTTTCACGACCATTCGACGCACCGTATTATTGGGCGCAGCCAGGCATGGTAAAACATACGGCAGCTTAAACATACGGCATGCATGCACGCACGCTAAAAACACGTTAGCTTGAAGCATAGCGTAGCAGCATGCTCAGACATGCTAAAAACACGTTTTTAAAAAGGCAACGGAAGCAAAACTGAGATCGGTTGTACTTTATTTAGCCATTTTACAACGTACTCACGTTTTTTCTATTCACCTCTTACACGCTCACCACTGGTACAAGCTAGGGGCGTGCCTTTAGCGTCCTCTTACACGCCCACCCTTCACTCATTGGCGAACTTCCGCATGCCTGTTCTCACTCACGCCCGCTTTTTCTCTCTATAAACAGCGTGTCGGCTCTCAGTCAAGCTTTGGAACTGGGCTCGTACACTAGACGCTCTGCATTCTAAGGCGTCCTGTCCATTTGGGAGAAAATTATAGACTTTTAATGGCGCCTTATGGTCGTGAAAATACGGTAAATAAAGAAACAGTTTGTGCATCATCATTTCATGCTTTAGTACATTGCTTCTGCTGGTGTGCACCTTGGCCACCAACAAGTAGGTATGTATTGATTCAAAGAAGGTCACAACTGCTCAGTCGGGTACAATACAATACATGCTGATTTATATAGCGCTTTCACAACAGCGGCAGCTGTAACAAAGCGCTTAACAAAACAGTTAACATAAAGTAAAATAATAAACACAACACACAACATAAAACAAGGATAGAGGAATATTAGCTGTTGTTTGCAGAGGATAAAGAATATAATGAGCGTGAGTAATGTTTTAGTTGTTTGTCGACATCGCTTCACTGTTTGTGTTCCAATCTTCTTGCTTAAAGGTTTATAACGATTCAAATTGTACGTTTTATTTGCTTGCCTGTGGCGTTTTGCAGTATGTTAGCATTAATCTAGTTAAAATTGATTGTAGCTAAATGACAAGTACATCTATTTGTTTTACATTAAACTTAAACAGGAAGTAGCAATAAATACATACATACATAAACTGGAAGCATGCCCTTTGTTTCTATCCATTATCTGTAACTATCAAGCAATTCCAAATGTTATTTTCAACAATAGTGTATGTCACCTTTAAGGCATTCATGTAATGCCAGTAAAGCTGAGCTAAGCCGGTAAACATGATATTTATCTGGCATCTGGTCCGCCTTTGGCTGCGGCTCTGAGAAAGGTCACCACCTCACTGACATGATGATGTCACATCACAGCGGCAGGCACCTTGGCTTCGGGCGACGTCACTGCAGATGTGTGCAGACTCAATTCATGACACCTTTGTTATTGACGTGAGTGTTATTGTGTTTAGACTGTGATCGTGCCCAATGCGAATAGGGGGGTGTCATGAGACGCTTTTGGATGAATACGATCCATATCGATATGAGGTCTAACGATTCAACACAAAGCGATATGTTGCACATTTTAACTTTACAGTTCAATACGATAAAGGCTTTGTTTGTCAATGTGTGGTGTGAAACTGTGGAACAGTGTGAGTGAGGAATCATTTCCAAACGTTTCAAAAGAACGTAGGAAAATATGTTGCTGGGAAAGGGAATAGATATACAATGTGAGATACTGAACTGTATTGAGAGAAGAACGATAATGATATGGAGCTCAAGGAAGAACAAATGATCATGGGAAAGAATGTTTACCCAGTCATATTTGCACACACACATACAATGAAACTCCTCTACAACGAAATCATGTTTGCAGCAAGACATTTTTCACAACAGGGGGTTTTTCACTGTAGCAAATTTGATCTCAGATTTAAATACACACACACACACACACACACACACACACACACACACACACACACACACACAACAAACAGTACGAATGAAGCTCTTTATTGCATATTGAATAATTTTCCCATAGTAACCTTTCAACACATTTTGATGAAAATAGTTGATGTACTTGATGTCTAATGCTGTGTTATTCATGGCGGGAAAAGACGTAAAAAAAAAAGGTCTGACGTAAATTAAAATCAAGCCAAACTGGTCAAAGTACCCTCATGCATCGACACGCGCATACCGTTTGTAAATGGACATAAAAGCTCGGGTGTGTATCACTTTCCTCAACCAACCATCATTGCTTGAGTAGCTTTTTGAAAATTGTCAAGAGTTCCTGTTTTGACTTCCCTCCAATTAGCCTTACATCCTTCCCCTGAAGACCCGTTTGGACAAAGAGCACTGATTTGTGTTCCGCTAGGAGAAAAATAGCCACTTGGCAGTACATAGCGTGGAAACCATTGAAATCCAACAGAGGCGACTTTGCTGACGCGGGATATCGTCAAGTGATTTGGCGTCGATGAGTAAAGGGCTCATTGTGCAGGGGCATGAGGGCATTCAGAATGAAATGATGCATGTTTTCATCCGACATCATTCCTTGCATGACATTTTGTCACGAGACAAAGTAATGCCTTCTTGAATTGAATCATAACAGAACAAAAATTACAGGACAGCTGTCTAAATATTGCATGTGAATCTGAATATTTCTAATCATGATTTGAATGTCACACGGTCTCCAAGATTTTGGTTCAGTGCATCAAGTGATTCTTCAGAATGTTGACTTCATCTGTATGATTCACTCTTGCCTTTTTTTGTACCATCATTTCTCTCACTCCTTTTTTCAGGGTCCTCCTGGACGTGCAGGCTTCCCGGTAACTTGTCTTTTTTTGTTTAACATTTGCCTTTTTGTTTCTACATCTGCATGAAGGCATAGCAATCGCTTCAACGCTGATCTCTTCATTCACCCTCCATGAAGTCGCTTCAGAATCAATACCAAAAATAGATTCACAGCCATTGACATGATTAAAAAGAAAATGCTACATTTGCAACTGTACAACACAAATGAAGTAGCGTATTTTTCGGACCATAGAGCGCACTTGAAATCCTTGAACTTTCTCAAACAGTTGACAGTGTGCCTTGTGATTATGTGTTTTTCTATGCATTTATCATCTTTGAAAATCAAATTCATTCCTATTACGTTCGCTTTGTCATTCTAACCCACATCGAATCACTCACAGAGATCAATGGCGCTGTCCAAATTCGCATGAAGTCACTTCCGGTGTGACTGGACTGCGCAAGGTTTCCAAATTCCAGAAAGACAATTTAGAAGCCGGATGCTTCAACGCCTTCAAAGGCTCCTCCTCATCTAGCCTCGGTGGACTGCATGAGCTGTGGTGAATTTGGAAGGGCTTAATGTGAATTTGGACACCACGGTCGTTCTGGAAATGACGTCATTCGGCTGAAAATACGGCCTTCGGAGGACCCAGCCTGTGAATCTGGACATAGGCTATACGTTTTTGTCTGACTGAAACGGGGACTACTTCCTGCTTACGCGTCTTCGAATCAGGGAACTGTAGTCCTGCCAACCTAACGTAAGCAATTTCCGGCGGCATGTTTCCAAAGTTACGATATGGCACCATATCAACGTGGTGTGTGGTATACACAGGCAAACGTCAATTTCCTTCCCATTTACTTTCACATGAATGCTTTGCATTCTTATTCTCATCCACATCTAATCGCTAGCAGACGTCTGTTTTCATCATACCAGAACGAGAACTACCTCCTTCCTTCGTGTCATGGAATGCATTGCTAGACTATTCCTGAACTGTCAACCAAGATCACATTTAGCATAAGCCCAAATTATTACACAACCGACGGTCACCAGACGGACGAGCGACGTTCAACCTTTTTTTTTCCATCTGTTGGAGGATCCCCTCCGCTTGAAGGAAACCCCGTGTCGTCGTACGCCGAACAAAAGCAAGAAAGACACGTGGCGCAACCAATGTTTTCAACTGGCCTGAAACTAGCATAATGGCGCTAAAACTAGCAAATAAACATACGCTCCAATTACAATAAACTATTAAACACAAAAATGATGCACTTTTGAACCCAGTGTGGCTTGTGTTTTGATTTTGGCCCGTTCATCGATATTGCACCTGTTAATATGGTGCGTCTCATGGTCCATAAAATACGGTCATTTTTTTCCTCTGTGGGGACAGTTACACACATTTATGATAAATACATTTGGCTGAATCTGGAAAATGCTCCGATATTTGACATTCTTATGATATGCAATTAATTACACTCAAAGAATATACATTGCTGCGGCCATAGTTATGGTTATGGTTAATGTGCACAAACACCCTGCAAAGAATTTGAAAAGGGGAAGTCAACCCCAGAATTGTTTTTTTAACAGCAGTATATTCGATGCACTCACCTGTTTTGTGAAACAGAGCCATGACAGGGCGTTAGCCGAGCCTCAAGCAACTGTTATGTCATTTTCAGTGGACAGAAAGTTGCAAAATGGCCGCCCCCTGACATGGACAAAAACAGGTGGATTTTACTGCTTAGCTCATAGTCCCAAAAGGCAACAGGAATCCAAATGTATAGAACATATTGTCAAGAAAATGATTGGGTTGACTTCCCCTTTCAACAGAGGTTTTTAAAAACATGATGAACACATTTTTTTTTTTTGGTCATGCCATTCTATTGTGTAAAGACTCTTTTATTATTTATCCCTTCAATGTTCTTGACAAGCAACAATTTATCACTGAACTTCCAATTCCAACTCAATGAGGGCAAAGGCTGTTTTTTTGGTCAGTGTTTTAGCAACATTGTTAATGAGACAACATGGCGGGAGTCACAGAGCCATATTGCAGTTTTCTTTTCAAAACAGGAATCATTTCTAATGATGGGACAGTTCTGAGTAGGAGTAAGTAGTATTTCCTACAAAGCAATTGAATGTAGAGAATCACAAAAATGAAGATGAAACATGAATACATTTTGACATTCGGATGGCGGCAGTAGATTCCAGTGGTGGGTGTTTGTTGATGAGGGTTGTTGAATCCTCCAAGTTCTTCCATTTTCTCCAAATAACGGCTCCTTCGCCTTGGCATATTGTTTGACATGATCTTAGCCCACTCCATTCTTACTAAACAGACAACTCTGTAGATTTCATGTTAGTTATCATCAGTAGGGTGTAAATTCTATCCATGCAGTGAGAAGGACACTCAACAGCAAGCACTTTTTTTGTGGCTTCGCTGAATGGTGAAGTACTTGCTCGTGTGGTGTTCACATAGTTTTCCTGTGAAAATGTGTGTTAACTTGTGAGGAGCATGCTTCTAGACCAGAGGTGGCCACCTCCGGTCCTCAAGGGCCACTATATAACGTGGGTTGTTTTATATATACAATGAAACTCCTCTACAACGAAATCATGTTTGCAGCAAGACATTTTTCACAACAGGGGTTTTTCACTGTAGCAAATTTGATCTCAGATGTAAACACACACACGACACACACAAACGTAAGTGTACTATTTAATTTTATTCCAATAGTGCATAAGTATGAGTATACACTTATTTGACACTTCATATATATATATATATATAATATATATATACATATATATAATCTCCTCCACATATTACAATATGACATACACAGCGCACAACAAATGGATCAATAACTAGTTTTACGATCAGAAGTCAAGACTAATGACTCTTATTGCGGATTACATATGACAATTTGAAATGCTGGTTCAGACTTTAGCAAGCATCATGGAACTTGGCATGCTTGATTTGCTTTCGCGGGCCACATATAATGTTGTGGCAGGGCCAGATCTGGCCCGCGGGCCTTGAGTTTGACACCTTGTTAATGTAAAATGCCTTTTTTTAAATTACCGAACAATGACTCAACCTGTGAATCAAGAAAGCAAAATGAGAGTGTGATTTTGACAAGTCATACATTATAAGTCCGGTTGCCAGAGCCACCTTAGTGGCAATCATTTATTTGTACATGACTAAAAATGACACCGCGGTCGGTAATCATTACACCATAAAAAAGATTGATGATAACACACTCAAATGTATGAATTGTAAGTACAGCAAAATATGTTGGGAAGCACTTCCTTCTCCGGTTCCATAGCACTCCACAATTGATATTTTTAGTGCTGCGATGTGAAGCACGAATGACACACAAACTACGAATTTGATGATTTAACACAACAGCTGCCTGATCAAACGATGGGCGGCGCACAGTCTTTCTGCGGCTTGAACACAGCGTATCTTTGGGAGCAGCTGTTCGAGGTGATGAATACTCTTAACGATGGACGGAATTAATGCTAGGCTCTCCAGCATGCCCAGCTGAATGTTTTAAATAGTTGTTAATGACCTATTTATCTGCAACGCTGGTTTTTTGTTTCTTATTCTGCCATTTTAAAATATAAATACAGGTATATTATCGTGTGTCTTGATCTTTATGCGGGTGCAAGCCTTGTTACAGTCTGTTTTGGAATTTGACAGACCGCGGTTGGCGTTTTAGCGTACCAAGAATGTTCGCCTAGACATGCGCCTGGCACACCTGAAAATTTGGTGGCTCAAACCAGACTTAAGTTCATGCCTGCTGGAACCACGTCTAACTGTTGTCGTGTCACATTATTTTGGTGATTTTGATCGGGTCACTGGCAGTTCGAAGAAGATGTGCGGGGATGAATAGAATTGGTGGTGTTTCATGCCCTTTGCTTGACCTGCACATATTTATATTACGCATCGCAGTCCTGCACAAAAATAGGGCTAAAAACGCATTACGAGTTTTACTGCCTTTAGTCCAGTGTTATATATATATATATATATATATATATATATATATATATATACCGTAATGTCCGCACTATAGAGCGCACCCGATTATAAGCCGCACCCACTACATTTTTTTAGAGGAAAAGCAATTTTGTACATACACAAGCCGCACCCGTATATAAGCCGCATGTGCCCACATTCAAACATGTCAACATATTTACAAAGAAAGAGAGAGTTTTCAAAGTTTGAATCATATAACTTAACAATAATAATAATAATCTAACTTTCTTCCCAAACGGTGCCTGTGACGCGGCAGTAAAACGCTAGCAACATGCTAACAACACGCTAGCAACAGATTAGCAATGCGTCATATGCCTTTCTTTTTGCATTTTCTATGATGAGGGGATGTTCACGCTCATTTCATTGATGCACAAGACAAGAAGTTGCAGTCTTCCTCCACGCATAGATTCCACCGGTCTTCATCTTACCTTTTCTACTCGAGCGCCCCTGGTGGCCGTTAGAAAAATGACACACATTGGCCGCATTACTGAATAAGCTGCAGGGTTGAAAGTTTGGGAAAAAAGTAGCGGCTTAGAGTCCGGAATTTACGGTATATATATATATATATATTTTTTTTTTTAATATCCTCATACCCCTGAACAGCGTAGGAAGCAGCATTGAAATGGTTTCTCTTCTACGCTACAGCAACTGGCATTGCCACATTGTCAACGTCTGTAACTGTCATAGAAAGTGGACCGGCGCAAACACTTTAATGTAAGCCCGTGCCGGAAGTTGCAGGACCTATTTCATGCAAATACTCCTCACGGGGTGTTGGGATAAGGTGGATCATTATTATTTTTCTGAGGGGACCCAAATGAGTGAGCATGAATGCCTCAGAGTTGCATTCCAAAACACTTCAATTAACGGAAGATGTTTAATTGTCCATCGGAGTGAATCTGATTCCTTGTCTCCAGGACAAACACGATCAAAAATGGAATGAGAAAAATGTCTTGTGTTTTCATTTCATCCTGGCAGTCAATATATATATATCAAAACAAAACAAAAGGTAAGAGAGCGTATACACAAAGAATGGTATGGCAATAATGATCTTTTTTTTTTAATTTGTGTATTTGATCTTGATGCAATGATGCACGTGGCGTGAACTGCTTATTTTCCTCTTGGTTTTGACAACGCGCCGACTGCTCTTCGCCACCAGCATGATGCGGCATGGCTACTTGACTTCATCGTGCAGATCATGATTTTTGAATTGTTGAATTGATTTCATGGCATTGGGACGAATGCAAACTCCCCCCCAAAAAACGTGGTTCGCATTGATTTTCCCATGTCATGGGTCGTTTAGAAGTTCTTTGACTACTGTTACTAATTCTATGACTTCAGGTCTGTAATACCCGCCTGTCTGTACAATGGCTCAAAAATGACAACAAGTTGGCAAGTCCAAATGTCAAGTTATCGATCTAAAGGCGCGTTCCCACGTTGCAATTTGTGTTATGCAACGTGTCGCATAAAACAAATTGCAAATCTGATGTTGCAAAGCGAATGTGTTCCCACGTTGCAACAGTTGCAAACAATTTCAAATCTGGCGAGAATATTTTTTCCGAATGCGCGATTAACGTTGCTAAGCAACATATTTGGTTCTGCGACGATGGCGGCTAATTGTCAACACGACAGCGACGATGATCTCCTGGAACTGGCAGCTAGCGGTCTACGAGCCGAGCGAGAGGAGCCAAAACCCAAACGGTGGTTTTGGGTACGACTGTGGATCGGGAGACGGAAAGAACTCGGCGCTTCCAACGCTCTGATGCAGGAGTTGGCGGCGGCCGAGGACCCCGAGCATTTCAGAAATTTCCTTCCAATGGATTGCACCAATTTGGAACTTTTGTTGGAGCGAGTGAGGCCGCAGCTATCAAAATGCGACACCCCCCATTTTTTTGGGATTTCTGCGTCGACGCCATTCGACTTCCGCGTTCCGTGTTTACAACGCAATGTTTTTGTCACGTGATAGCCCAACGCGTTCCGATTGGTCGGGTTCGTGCCACACGTTGCAAGAAAATAGAGCAAGTCCTATTTCGTGCGACACGCATCCAACACGTCGCAGGCCACAAAAGTCTGTCCAACTTCGGGGTTCACACGTTGCAATGTGTTGCATGCCACAAAGCTTAGGCCACAAATTGCAACGTGGGAACGCGCCTTAAGAGAGTCTACATCCGTGCACATGCTGACCTTGATATTGATCCATGCCCCCTTCTTAATTGACGTTGGTCAGGGTGACAAAGGAAGTATGGGGATTCCTGGAAGAATGGTGAGTTGTTTTTGTTATTTTTAGTACAGAGGTTAAAATGAGTCAAATAAGGCTTTGGTTTTTTTTTCATTGCTAGTTTGCCATCCGAATCAACGTTGCTGTCTTTTAAATGTGTGGAATGCGTTGTGTATTATTTATTTCAATACAGTCAAACGAAAGAAATTGTTGGTAAGTTTTAGATGAGATTTAGATGCATTTGGACAGTTTAAGAAGGAGACATTTGAGGTCCGATTTTCATGCCTGGTGCAAGTCTTGGGCCGGGCGCTGTTTCATTGTGTGCATGGGTGGAATTTCCTTGCTTTTGTGATTTGGCAAGACTCACATAAGTGGAAGAGGACGTGCGTAACAAACCGGTACCCTTGGCATTAATCGGTCCGTACCGAAGAAGTAGCTCTCAGTTTGAAAAGGATGGTGACCCCTCTGCTGTAGTAAGAAATAAAACAACGCATCCCAACTTGGATGCGTTATTATACTGCAGTTTCAAAATATGAGCGCTTATTTCCATCTGTTTCTTGACTATTTGTGTTCCTCATCAAAGATCTTGAGTTCAATGGTTCAAAGTACAATTGAAGCTTTCAGCACTTTTAGGAGGGTCCCAATGCATGAAGCCCAAGACTTCCACACGTCCCCCATCGCATTTCCGTCCATTACTAGTCCTCCATTTTTTGGCATGCCCCAAACCCTCTCTCCATGTCCCTAACCCTGGTTCCTCTCTCTTCTGTGTCTTTCTTCACACCTTTTTGCATGTGGCTGCTGTGTTTGATCCCAGGGCTTTAAAGGACAAGCAGGGGCCAAGGTAAGTTTAAGGCCAATAGATTATTTTTATTTTTTTTTGGGCTGTTGATTCTCATGTCAAAGTAATTTGCTAGCTTAGATTTGACATCTTGCCATCTGCCGCAAAGTCAACTTTCTCCACTGTCTTTTTGTGAGCAAACTCTTGAACGACTGAAATACCGAAAGAGCAAATGGGTTGTCACAAGGTACTGTGTCGTTATTGTTGCTGGTCAGAAATTCACAACTGAGTGCCGGGCTGTCCCACAGACTAACTTATTGTAGTTGGGAAAAAAACAATCTGTAAATCGTTTCCAGTCCTGGTCGGATTGCCCGTACTCTTAATACTATGACACACTAGAAATACTGTGGTCATGATCTGTCACGAAAGGGTGTCAGAGTTTTAATTTAGACCTCCCCAAACAAACAGGAGAAGCCTTTTTGAGACGACAGTCCTGTAAACTACATGAGAGGATTGCTCAGAGAACTTGGTTTTATAATTGAATATTTGACAAGTTATTAATTAATCTGCAGTAATTAAGTTAGACTCAATTCAAGGTTTGCATTTAAAAAAAATTGTAATGTTTTTTGGGAAAAAAAAATATTCAAAGGATAAGCGGTATAGAAAATGCATATTATAGAAAAATAGAAGGAGTCTACTTCAGTAGCCCCAAACTTTTTTTTGCGCCACAGACCAGTTTCAGGTCATACTCTCGCAATACTTTGACAGACCGGCATAGAACCAAATCAAAACAAATGATTAAATACACAACTGACCAGCGTGGTGCTGAGTGTAGTTGCTGTCATGGAAGACAATGTTAGCCAACGTACTCTCTAGGCGACTCCATAATTTTATTTTGGTTGCCATCATTTCAGAAAATCCTGCCTCAGAGTTATATATATATATATATATATATATATATATATATATATATTAGAGCTGTCAAACGATTAAAATATTTAATCTAATTAAAAACTCAACTGTCATAATTAACTCAGATTAACTAAAAATTAATTAGTGATTACTCGTGCATTTTTTATCGTTTCTGAATTTCCTTTTATATTTTTTTGTCCTATTTTCCCCCATTTTAAAGCTCTCATCAACATGGAATCATGAATCAGTTTTCTCGCGCTTTTCTCGTGCTGCCGTGGCTGGCAAAACAAACGTGCGTGGACCTGTGTAGAGAGCTTGATGTTTTGTTTCTGGTTTATTTATAGAGCAACGTAACATCCGCTGTGACGTGTGCCGCGTTAATCTCGCGAGAACATTTTTGATCCCGATAAAATTCATTTAAATTAATGCCGATAAAACGCACTAAACTGACAGCTCTAATATATATATATATATATATATATATATATATATATATATATATATATATATATATATATATATATATATATAAAAGCAAGAAGAAGTTATTTTTTTTTACTTCAAAAAATGACTTCATTGCCTCATTTGCAAAGTTGCACATTTTGCACGGCGAGAGCTCGGTGCGTGAGAAACAGTTGTTGCACAAAACATGTATTTTAAATCGAACCGTTGCTATTTTCTCTCCAATGCATATTTGTATTTCTCGGAAATTGTAGGCAATTCTTCTATCACATCATTTAGCCTTTTTTCCATTTCGGAAGACGCTCTTGAAAGACATTTGTTTTTCACTCATGTTTGCCAGCTTGTTGGCAAACAAAAACTTTTTTAACTCCACAAACGAGTGGATTGACGTGTGTGTCAGCGCAGGTCAAGGCACTTGCCTTTTTCTTAGTTTTCCTTTAGGATACTTCTTTCAAACGCTGATCATCAAGATAACATGTCTTTGTTTTGTCTCTCTGTATCATTATTAAATGTCCCCAGGACTGGTACTGGCCTGTAAGCTAGTCGTTAGCAAAATAGAAATGTGATAGTGACTCTTAAGGGCACTTTGATCTTAAATTTGGCAATGCAGGAATATGGTAAGACGAGTTTGAGATGAAGGTACAGTGCCTGGTGTGTTCTTTTCTGTATGCAGAAATATCTGCCAAGCAACGCCAAGCTGTTAGCCCAACTTCCTGCTGAAGTGAAGTAATGCATGCAGTTTGTGTGTCATTGTTATTTATGTGACAGGAATTAATTAGGCCACTGAGAAAAGGTCCATTCTCCCCTTGATTTTGCAATATGAACCTCAATAGGCGTTTGGTCTTGCAAACATTTCCATTTACAATTTTGGTTCAAACTTCTCAGTATTGCCAGGACACAACTTTTTGGAGAAAGCCAAACAGACTTTGATCTGACAGTGCAAAGCAAGAGCTGGTCATGTAAAAACAAAAGAAAAAAGCAGACTGAGAGAAAAAAAATATGACAACACGTTATTATGATAATGATAGACCCACAGCAGATGGATATTGAACTGTTCAATGGCTCAAGAAATTTTCATTCTGAGTGCTTTGTGTGTTTTGTTGCGATTGTGACTTGTTCATTTGACTCCATACATCACAGGGTGGAACAGCGAGTTACAAGTAACCGAATCTTTCGCACTTAGTGTGCCTGTGCTTTATGTCCTCACTTGTCTCAGCTACTGCAAGTTGTGGAAATTTTAAGTGGTCACAGAAAGTTGTTTCGATCTCGACTACACTCACACATCTATTTTTCCATCGTGACCTTTGCCTTTTTGCTCTTGAGTGATAAAAGTGGACATTTAGTGAAAAACATGAAGAGATTTACATTTGATGGATGATGATCAAGTATGACCTTTTGGTACAGCTGCCTTTGGAAGCAAAGAAATTAGGGAAAGTGCTGTGAAACCGAGTTCAGGCCAATGGATACATGTTATGTACCGTATTTCCCGGACTATAAGTCGCTCCTGAGTATAAGTCGCACCAGCCATAAAATGCATAATAAAGTAATATAAGTCGCACCGGCGTGCAAGTCGCATTTTTGGGGAAATTTTATTTGATAAAATCCAACACAGGGTATAATTCCTGGCAACCCGTGAGAACTGGGCCCACGAACATGAAACATCCAAACAAGTGACATTACAAACCAAATAAAAATCAAAACCATGAAGACAGTTGATTTAACATAAGATAAGATAACGTTTATTAGTCCCACACTGGGGAAATTTGCAGTCTACAACAGCAATATGGGGAGGGAGGGGCTTGGGGGGGGCATAACGTTTTTCATTGCACAAAATAAATGTTTCAGAAAAGAACTGTACACAGTTCAATATAAGTGCAATATAAATAAAGCATGAGCAATATATTTGTAGAAAATAATAAATAGCAATAGCATAGAAAACACAGCGTAAGGTGGCTGTGATATTTATGATGGTTAATGGTTACATACACGTTAATAACCCTTGTGCGATCGTCGATGAAAATAATTTTATGTGACGCAACATACAATTTTACAAAGATTGTAAAAGTATTATTCCTGAATATTTATTTGACTTTCAACCACTCGACATGTTCAGTGGCATCAGCACTATACATACATATATAGTTCTTATTTTTTACTTTGTTTTTTTGCCCTCTATGGACAATAAAAGCGGTACTGTGCTATGACCAAAACTTAAAATATATATCTATATCTATATCTATATATATATATATATATATATATATATATATATAAAACATGAATTGGAATATTTCATATCACACAATTTTTATGCTTTGTCTTTGATTTAAAGATGACAGCACCCAACAATCTACAAAAATTGTAGAAATTGTAAACACAAGGGTTTTAAATACACACAAACCTCGTGGGCTCACACCCATAAGGGGCTAGCTAAACCTTTGAAGGCTAGCTAAACCTTTGCCGAAATCCTGTTTGTCTTCTTCTTGCTTCGTATAGTTGGTTCTCGGCACTCTCTTCATCTAACAAAATGGCTATACTGTACAGAGTTCACAAAACATATCCTTAAGGTGCGCTAGTAAATGTGCACGGCAACTCGGGTCGGGTCGAACATTTCTAACAATCGTCACTAGATGGCATCAGAGCACCAAAGGTTCAACTGCTTCATATGAAATAGAGACAGTAACACTAACGTTACATGACACATAAACAACAAACTGAGAAATGTTCACGTAACATATTAAGAGTTATTCAGATAACTATAGCATAAAGAAAATGCTAACAAGTTTAGCAAACCATCAGCGTCACTCCAAATCCAATGAAATCCAATGAAATATTTATCCACTGCGTCACTTTTAAACCACCCCGCCAACTCCGGAGGTAGAAGATGCGATGCTTCCTCGTCTACATCGCTTAGGTCAGAGTCATCGTCAGGTGTTTTCATCAGTTCCTGCCAATTTGGAAAGTATCAACACAGGCCTGGCGCACCCCCTTGATTGTATGGTATTTGATGATTATGTCATGTGTTCATCATTTCACACAGAAGTTACTCCAGAGTATAAATCGACCAAACTATGAAGAAAAAAAACCTGTGATTAATAATCCGGAAAATATGGTAATTGTACCAGCAGCGTGGGTGAAGCTGAGCATTAATCAGACCCGGTTATTTCAACTTCAGAGCAATATCATCATTTAAGGCAGGCAAATCAAACGTTTAACTCATTCAGTAGCAGCCAATTCTGGACCAAGTCTGAAAAGACGTTTAAAAACGTCTTTGGGAGTGAATGACTTCATCAAAGAATGAATCAACATTGAACATTTTGGGAATAGCTCGGCCAATGCCTCCCTCACAATGAGACGATTTGGGTTTGATCTCCATCGGAACATTTCTGCGTTCTCCCTGTGCTTGCTTGACGTTCAAAACTCATGCATATTTTTGATCATTGACTCAAAATGTCACACAGGTGTGAATGTGAGTGTGAATGCTTCTTTGCCTTTTTGTGCCCCGCAATCGCCCGGTGACCAGTCCGGGGTGTAGTCCACGACTGCGATAGACTCCGGTTAAGAGGCGGTCTCGGAAATGGATGGATCGTTAGAGTTTGGGGAAATTCCATCTCAGTGCAGGTGCAGCACGTGCACTTCGGTCAATGAAGACAAACGGATATGAATCTCCATACGTTACGTCATACCATGCTACATTCAAAGCAATTTCGGAAGGGCTTCACTCCCATTTGGATGTTTATGATTTGGCAGCGTCATATAGCCTCCAAACTGTACCGCCTTGAAACTAGCCAAGTCGCTCGCTTTTAATTAATGAAAGAAGCATTTTTGTAGCTGGTACCAAACTCCATATTTTCCCGCATTTTGAGCAAAACATTCTGACATATTAGATGACATTTTCTGCTGTCAACTTATTGTCGTGAAACATTGCCCTTAGTATAGCTTCTCTGTCTTAATGTGTGTCACTATGCTATGTCCTCCAGGGAGCTCCTGGAGAACCAGGTCTGTCAATCATTGGACCAAGAGGACCTCCCGTAAGTGTCGTTCTCTTTTCTATTTTGTTGCCGATGCACATTTGTGTTTCATCCATGATATCAGTTATGCTTCAAACGGCTTTACGATCCAATAAATGAATTGGCTGTTATTTCCAAAAGCGGGATTATCATTCTCATCTGTGGGACAGGGCTGATGTTGCTTGATCCGGAGGGATCAAATGTGTGATGTTGTAACTGAGCAGCGATGCAATCAGATGACCCGAGTGTGAGCGTGCCGGTGACCCTGCCTGAGTGTCAACAAACTTGTGACCGGCACTTCTGTGGATGCGTCTGACAAATCAGACAAGAATGCATAATGCACCCGAAATCTTGACGGGGTGCCGGTCAGATATTTGAGTGATCAGAATTCATTCAATGAATTGATTTCTACGATGGTTCAGAGGGACTGTCCCGTGCTAGTGTCACACTTGGGAATGAAATACCATGACATCCACCATACATGTTAGCACAGTGCCACATTTGTCTGCCCAATATACCCAAATCGGCACTGCATAATCGATCTCCTTTTAGCTAGCTATGGTGCACCCGTGTTTACGCTGAACGCAGACTACTTTCTCTTACCAAATCGTGAGAGGGTCGGAGGTGACCCAGTGGGCTTCCAACGTGCAGTTCAACATTGACAGACAGAAAAAAATCCAATAGTCAACATCAGAATGATGTCAAATTGATGTGACAGGCCTACAAAGGAGGCAACTCTGATTGTAATTGAGATCATGAATCCACTTAAACTCCACTAACGTTTGCTTGACTTGCTATCATGCGATTATGTAATGCTGGTACAGGTATTCCTGAACTCCTCAAGCCTGATAACAGTCTTGAGTATGCGCCCTGCAGAATTTGTCCGACAGCCTCAGGCTCCGTGACCAAGTCAAGAACATGGCCAAGAGGAAGAATGAACAGCTTTCATCATTCTAGTGATCCGTTCCATCGATGCCAGTTGAAGTTAAAAACCAAGGGAAGATAATGCAATTGTTGGAAAATGAGATTTTGTCTCAACTTGGACCACATCACTGGAAAGCAGGCACTGTTCATGTGTGCTGGCTAGGCTAAGCTCACACGTTAACTCGAGCAAAGAGTGGATGTAAAGAAATAACCTTCTCTTTATTGATTCTTGAATGCCTTAAAGTCAAGCCGGCAGATTTCACATCAGACAGAAACACGAACCGCCTTGGATAGTCAGATTGCTTTACCTGGATAAAGTTAAGGCCCTTGTATTTCCTGGAAACCGGCTTATGGAATTTAGGTTTACGTTGGCTGCACTGGGTTCTTTTCTTCAAAACTGGGGCAATGGCCCGCTAATGATAAAATGATTGTATGTCATTACAGACTGTGCAGAATTATTCAAGAGGTTTCGACTGTGTCATTTGGCCGCGGTTCAAATGAGGCCAAGCAGCAACGAGACCAATCAGGGGCTCAACGTCATTTTTCCAGACCTCTGCTCAAATTCAATATTCCTGTTGAGATTCCATTCTTTGCCAATGAACTGCACACTCGTTTTGAGGAGCCGTATACGACATTTCTCTTCTTCCGAGCAAAACCAAAAGTCAAGACCCCCTTAAGTAGAACAGCCATCTGTTTTCATCGTTGGTTCTTATTACAGTGTCTACCTTTGTGTGCCCACTCTTGTCATGGTAATCGGCATCCCTAATGAATAACAGTCTACCAAGGAAGTTCCTGGCTGTAGGAGCCAAGTCCAGAACATAGAGGGGAGGCCTAGACATCCAGTAACACTTAGAAGGTGGTTTACCACAGGGATGAGGATATCATGAGGGAATGGCAGTCCAGGCAAGTGTGTGTAGTTTAAGGTGAAATGGACTTTCCAGGAGAGATTGAAATGTGTCTGACTGATAAGTCTGGACCTGGCATTGAGTTTTTCCACAGAAACAGCTTTCCAGGCCCGATTGTTTTCATCAGCCTGTCTGCTGTTGTCTCATTTGAATTTGTAAATTGTAAATTGGAATCTCCAAGACCCAATGTATTTTTCCCTTCAGGGTCAGCCTGGAACGAGAGGATTTCCAGGGTTTCCGGTGAGTAGCACACACGAAAGAAGAAGAATCATTTAAATCGCACCAGATACTCTCCGTTAAAGTGAGCGCAATGTAGTCATGACTAACTTTCATCAGACGGACCGACACGACACATTTAAAAAAAAAACGAAATATGAAATGCATCATATTTTTCTGTTCACATGTGAAATGTTACCGTCATTTCCGGACTATAAGCCGCGGCTTTTGTCACACACTTTTTTCAACTCTGCGGCTTATTTAATGAAGCGGCTTAGATCAAGATTTTTCTCACGGCCGCCTGTGTACCGTCTTTCTATGTAAATATGTTACACAATATGGGCACCTGCGGCTTATAGACAGGTGCGGCTTATAATCGGGTGCGTTCTATAGTGCGGAAATTACGTTATATTTGTCATGAAAAGCTTTTTTCTTCTTCTTTTTTAATTCCAGGGTCCAATTGGGCTGGATGGCAAGCATGTGAGTTTCTTTGAAGTCAAACTCTTTCTGTGCCCAAAAACCATAAATACCATTTCTGATCCAGAGGTTGTTTTTTTAAAAAAAAAGAAGGTATTTGTGGACGCTTGAGGTACCTGTATATCTTAACTTATGACAGAACTCAATGTATGTAAAGTCATATTTTCTGCAATGTGTCCAGTGGAAAATGTGTTTGTGACAACACAAGGAACTTGGTGCTAATTTTACTTGTTCCCACAGGGACAGAATGGGCTCAAGGGCGACGTGGTAAGCATTCTTTAATCATTTAATTCAGTCTCAGTATTGGAGTTGAAAAGCTATCCCACTGTTACTGGCACATATAAAGCTGTTGTATTGACTGTTTAGTTGAACTCTAACACGGGATTGCACTGCTCCTTGTTCTGTTCTTACACTGGTCCTTGTTAAGGCCAATTTAGCCAGCATAAAGCAGGTTTTTCCCAATAATGATTGAGCCAAGACACCAATTTCACATCCAATACAATCCAATACATCTTGATTTATATGGCGCTTTCACAACAGCTGCAGCTGCAACAAAGCACTTAGCAAAACACTAATAAACATCACACATAACATAAAAACATATCTCAGGACAAACAATAACATCACAACAAAATACAAGTCTTACTACTCGCCAATATACTTAGAGTATATAGTATAGTACTGTATATAGTTAGGTATAGTATCGTATAAAAAATGGGTCTACTGAATTGAAGACAAACAGTCGCAGGTGGGCCATGACTTAGTCAGTTCTACGAAAGGCAACAAATTTTATTTTCTGCCATTTATCGGAAGAAGCATGTACGGGCTTTCTTCTGCCTGCAACTGTCACGTAGCGAGGTGGTGGTGGTGGTGGTGGTGGGGGAGCCCAAGAAGCAGGCACAAGAGAGGAGCAGGGTGGACTTGATGAATTGGATTCAAACAGAAAACTACATCACAAAACAAACAAAGTCCAAAGAACAAAACGAATCCAAAGTAGCCAAACAAATCCATGACTGTGGCCAAAAGTTAACAGGAACAGAACATGACCGAAACAAGCATGACAGTTGCAAGCAGCAACAACAGCAGCAATCAAACAAACATGACAGTAGCCAAAAGGCAACAATGAGCCCACCCCGAGTGGTTGTCCTTTTCAAGCCACTAATTGCCAAACGAGCAACAGGTGTGCAGCTGCAGGGGAAAGCCCCACAGTGCCACCTGCTGGTCACAAAGCCAAACATGACAGGAACGAGACATCGCTGGGTTGATTCACGCCACATCCCCTGATGGTCTCTCATGGCACGCTCGGTCAGCATTGCAAGTTAGCATCTGTTCTCGATTGCCTTATCTGGAAAAGTAAAGAGTCCCATTTGAAATCACATCTGGCGTGACACAGCACCCTGCTTGGGACTCACTTGTTTAAAAAGGTGCAAGCTTTTACCCACATTGTCTCTTCTAGGGGTGGATGAGGAGACTCCATCTTTATTCATACTTGGTATGAATACCAAGCTAAAGCTTACTCCAGCCTGAGAGCCAATCCGTCAATCATATCAGGGTGAAAAAGTAACTATTTGTTACTTGTCTACTTTGCTACAATTGTTCCCTGAAAACAAAAGCCAGTAAATGTACGTCTATTTAATTGAGACCAAAATGTAAATACAAAGTATGAACACCAGAAAAATAAAATAAAAGAAACTGAAAATATTTTTTCCTAATAAAACAGTTTTCATTATTTCACACACATCAGCTTATACAGTCTATGAACACATAACTACTAGTGTACATTTTATGTAATGTTACAGTTTATATTTGTCACTGCTCTGTTAAAAAAAACACACACACAGTTCCATTTTTTTCTTTTTTTTTCTTTTTTGTTTTGTTTCATTTTTAAATTAATGTGATGTTTCAAAATGCGGACACCTGTATGGCAGTTTACGTGCCGCAATAGCAACCAGCTCATCATTTGTGGTCTTTTCAAACAAGCTATCTTTGTTTCCTTGCTTGGCATTGTGGTTCGAGTCATGTCAGCCTTGATTGACATTACGACTGATTTTAGGATCTATTTGCCAGCCACTCAAAGCATTGATCATGGAGAGACGGACTGAGCCCTTATACCGTACCAATTTTATTCTAATTTTTTTTTAATGTGGTCGTTTTCTTTTTTTTTGGTGGGGGGGGGGTAGTTAAGTGAGCCATCATGGCATGCCAAAATGTTAAACATGGCTGAAATAACACTTGAGTGTTCAGTATTATGATTATTCTCTCATAATGCACTCCCTTTAATTATCTTCTTCCTAACATATGTCAGCGAGACGTTAAAAGACATTTGAGAAGCTGTCTGGTTAATAATAGACTTAGGTTTGCTTTCCAAAATTAGCTATGGTTGGTGCTGTTTAAAGCCTGCGGGGTCCCACTTATGGATTGTAATAGACGGGTTGGCCCCGCACCCCCTTCCCAGTATTCATTAATCAACCAGTCGCCGCATACTGACAGTTCACACCAGCGGCCGGGCCTGATGGGAAATCAAAACTGGAGGGTTTGCTCGCAGCAAGTTTCGTAATTTGGTTGGAGCTACTAGAAGGAGTTTGTGGCGTTGCTTATTTACCTGATTCCAAACCGCGAGTGAAACCAGAATGAAAACTGATTTGCTGATGTCTTTCAGGGTCAGCGTGGGCCAAAAGGTCTCCCTGTAAGTCACTTCTTTGTACATTCTGACACACGTTGATTCAGGATGACTCCAAACAAACTAAGCTGTGTTGTTTTCACACTTAGGGAGAACCAGGACCTCAAGGAGAGAAGGTGAGATACGTTGTTTTTTCAACCAAGACTGTTAATCGGCATCACCAAGCATGCAAACAAGATCATGTATCGGGATCAAATGTCCTCGTTGTTTCTGCTGCCCTCAAGTGGTCAATTTCATCATGTCTGCTTGTCAAAGGGCAAGCTACCAGAAAGTGCCCGTATTTCCCACCCGGATCAATCAATACATTTCCATTGAGGGGATCATCCTCCCAAGATTGTCGATTTTTCATTAACATGATCCATTTTTGTTGTTTTTTATTTAGTTGTATTTATTTTTTGATGGGGAAATAAACGCAGGCCCACGCCCATAAAAAAAATGGCCTCATTAACTCATTCACTCCCAAAGACAGATTTATATGTCTTTTCACACTGCACACGTTCAACCAAGATACTTCTTTTTTTTTTTCAATTTTTCCAGGACTTAGGGTAAAAATAAAAATAAAAATGGGGTCTAGAATTGGCTGGTACTGAATGAGTTAAGATGTGTTGCAAACATTAAAAACATTAAATCACTGCAGGGTGAATTCCAGTGCTGACATCATTTTTACATTTAGACCTATGCAGCAATATTTAGCCCAATCAGGTGCCCCTTGAAAATGATCACCAATCAAATTGGTCGAATATTGTGTGTGTGTGTTTTTTTTTTCATAAATCAGCATGTATTGTATTGTATGTATTGGAAGTGACTAGCTGACAGATGCACATACAGTAAAGCCTGATGAACTGATTACCGTCATTTCCGCACTATAGAGCGCACCTGATTATAAGCCGCACCCACTACATTTTTAGAGGAAAACCAATTTTGGACATACACAAGCCGCACCCGTATATAAGCCGCATGTGCCCACATTAAAACATGTCAACATATTTACAAAGAAAGAGAGAGTTTTCAAAGTTTTAAGCATATAACTTAACAATCATAATAATCTAACTTTCTTCCAAAACGGTGCCTGTGACGCGGCAGTAAAACGCTAGCAACATGCTAACAACACGCTAGCAACAGAATAGCAACATAGTATAACAGGTCTGGTAAATGCCTTTCTTTGTGCATTTTCCATGATGAGGGTATGTTCACGCTAATTTAATTTACGCACAAGACAAGAAGTTGCAGTCTTCCTCCACGCATATATTCCAACGGTCTTAATCTTACCATTTCTACTCGAGCGCCCCTGGTGGTCGTTAGAAGAATTACACAAATTGGCCGCATCACTGAATAAGCCGCAGGGTTGAAAGTTTGGGGAAAAAAGTAGCGGCTTATAGTCCGGAGTTGGCGGTACTACTGTTTCTGTTTGCATCCGAGTGTTGAAGCTGTTCATGTGTTTCAACCTATTCTCTTCTCTCCAGGGCGTCTGTGGAGACTACACACATCGGGTAAGAAAGCGTCACGTTCAAATGTACCACGGTAAAACAATCATGCACATTTGTTACAGTGAATTTGAAGCACTTCCACAGCTGGTAATATTTACCCCCTTTACAAGATGTAGAGTTGTGAATAGAAATGCCAAAGCAGAAACTTTACTTTGAGAGAGGAGAAAGTGAACAGAAGCCGGATATCCAAATGACAAGTAGCTCCGTGATGTGTAACATATGCAAGCAGTTCAAATTTGGCTCTCCGTCTCTTGGGTTTCACGACTTGAGGGAAAAAACAAAGCAATTACCAGCAGTCTGCTAAAACATGTCGTTGGACGTGATAAGGGCCCGTGTGAGGGTGTGCCAAGAAAAAGATTTCTGTCAAGAGGGGGTTTTGAGGCCATTGAGTCTGGAGGCGAAATATTTCCTTGGAGAAGAAGTCGAGTCCAATGCCATTGGTGTGTTTTGCTTTGTACCGAAACTGTCGCCACATGTGACCGTTTTGGGACCGTTTTGGTACATCCTGCGATGATAACTAGACCCAAATCTGAGCACATGTCAAGTTTCTCGCCGTCTGCCTCCTCCGTAACAAAAACAGAGAAAACCCTGACCGGGAGGGGGGAAAAGTGCAACATTGGTGGCAACGTCTGGAGGAGTTAACGAGCCGTTTCGTCGTTCCAAATGTCACACAATGTCATGTTGAAGCCCCGTTTCCAGCAAATGGCCCAGTTTGGTCCAGATCGTTGCGGTCTGTGTGGTGTGCGTGGCAAAAGTCAAGAAGGAAAAATGATACCACACGCTGTAAAGAAGGAAACAACAAAGGACCTCCGATGTTTTGGGGTTTTTTCTTCTTCCATGTGACTTGTTACAGGAAGGCATGTTTCGTTGGGAAAAAAAAAAAAAGCTCGAACAGGCTCATTGTCACAATGAAGTTGACCATTCAGCTACCGTAATTTCCGCACTAGACAAGAAGTAGCAGTCTTCCTCGATGCATATATTCCACCGCTCTTCATCTTACCTTTTCTATTTGAGCGCCCCTGGCGGCCGTTAGAAGAATTACACAAATTGGCCGTATCACTGAATAAGCCGCAGGGTTGAAAGTTTGGGAAAAAAAGTAGCGGCTTATAGTCCGGAATTTACGGTAAATATCTCTTGCCCCCAACCCTTTGGGTACCTTGGAGTACCGCTGATGTCGGTTCCCACGTGAAGGGGACTAAAGTGTGGGCCAATACAAATCCATTCTTTTGGTACCTTTCACCAGCGTTGTTCAGCAGCTCCTGAACAATGGACAGGCTCCAAAATCTGGTCCGCTTAGTTGCTTGAATAGCAACGAGTCCGGGAACACTCTTGCAGGCTTTGGCAAAGTGTCTGCAAAAATAGGGGCGATGAAGAAACATTACACACACTTTCCCAAACAACTTGGAAGGGTTTAACTTCACGTGTCGTCGAGACGCAGAGCTCAAGGCGAACCCCCCAACTCTTTATCTTTTTGGCGAACGGTTTGCTGTCAACGTTGCTTTGCACTGACGGAAGCGACCACTTCTCTGGCAGAGCCAATTTGTGCAGGATCTTCCCTTGAAAACCTTGGCTGCCTTGCGCTCCAGTCAACCGCTGATGTTGAAGGTTTGTGGGTGGCCACAAACAAATGGATGGATACGGGGGGTTGGGGGGGTCACCAAGTCGTGCCGCAAAGAGAGACAGTGCCAAATTAAGTGGTACTTAATTTGTGTACATAGTACATGTGCCAATCTCAAAACGAAATGTGACTTTTCGGGGTTTTTTTCAATTGAAATCCTGGGGTGGAAAGCGGCAAATGGTGAGGGGTCAAACAACTTGCCTACATTGACCCCTTTCAACTTCCATCTTGTATATATTTCCAGAGACAATCGTATTACCGTCATTTCCGCACTCTAGAGCGCACCTGATTATAAGCCGCACCCACTAAATTTTTAGAGGAAAACCAATTTTGTACATACACAAGCCGCACCCGTATATAAGCCGCATGTGCCCACATTAAAACATGACAACATATTGCGTCATATGCCTTTCTTTGTGCATTTTCCATGATGAGGGTATGTTGACGCTCATTGAATTGATGTACAAGACAAGAAGTTGCAGTCTTCCTCCACGCATAGATTCCACCGCTCTTAATCTTACCTTTCCTACTCGAGCGACCCCTGGCGGCCGTTACAAGAATTACACACATTGGCCGCATCACTGTATAAGCCGCAGGGTTGAAAGTTTGGGAAAAAAGTAGCGGCTTATAGTCCGGAATTGACGGTATAAGTATTGGATATTGAAGTCTACTTGATTCATGCGTGACGAAGCTCAGCCAGGAAAAAAAGTGACTCTCAGGTTGCATCACATGAGTCTTTTGGAAATATGTACTGCGTGGTATGCCAAATGTAGGCACGTTGCACGCAACATGGTCAACTTTGGTGTCAGGGGGCAAATGAAGTGATCAGCGAGATCATTTTCAATTTTTTGTAAGTGCCATCACCTCAACTTGTATTTGATGATGCTGATCATCTCAACAGAAGCGACGTATTGTACAGCCCTGTGCTGGACAGTTGGCCACAGTAAGTCCGGATATGCGCTGTAATTGTACTGCCGTTCTCTCTTTGGGGCAAGACTGGCGCACAACTGATCATCGCTAATCTGCAAACTCGGGGTCTGGCTCTTACAAGGTGGCTACCAAAAAGAAGTCCTCAAGAAAGGGGATGTCTGATGATTTCCAAGCAACCAATCTATTCACTTTCAGGAGATCAATATGCCTTTCAAAGTGCAGATTTGTGTACTTGAGCACAGAGGGCCCCTCTAAGCATTCCAGGCCCAGAGTTTGCTGTGACTTTCTACTTTGGACCCTGTTTAGTTTGCCTCCCTTTGATTCCTTGCTTTTCACCGTCATGTTCTTTGGTATTTCTCTCTTCCCTTTATCCTTTCCTCCCTGCCTTCAACCTTACCCTCTTTCCTCTCTGTGGCCTCCCGGCGACCTTTGCCCCCCCGTGACCTTTTTTGGCCACCCGTGTAATGTGACTTCCCCTCGGCAGATGTTGCCTATCGCCGTGCGCAACATGCCCTCAATAAGCCCTCTAATCCTAAAACGCCTCAAGGTACAATTCTCTTTTCCCGCTACTTGCCCCTCCCTCTCTGTTCTGCCGATGCGAGCCGTCCAAATCGCCTCTTGCTTCAATTAACCAACCGCTCCGGTTGCTATTGCTAATGAATGTTGAACAGTTTTGAAGGCCGAAGGTCTCTTCTGTCCAGAGTATTTCTGAAATGATCGTGTCATTCAATCCGTCCATTTTCTCGAGCACTCCTAGGCTCCGCCCTCATTATGGCCGCGGGTGAATCGGAGCCGAGCCCAGCTGATTTTGGACATACGAGAGGTTGACTCATTATCCAATCAGAATAACATTTGATTGGCCACAAAGGATCAGAGAAAATGCCAAAGGCTAGTTGATTAATGTTGGAATGGAATCCACGTAGGTGTACGAAGGACCCTTTTCATCAACCAGCACGCTTGACGTCCAACTGCCATTGGGACTGACGAATGATGCTTCCAACGGTACCGAAAAGAAAATCAGAGTCAGAGACGCGTCTCTTCTTTTTTTTCAGCGTAAAGAAAGCAATTCACTTTTGGCAACTGACAACTGGTCAAATGATCTGAAAGCCGTGGATCAAACTCCCTTCAGACACAAATTGACCTGGAACGGAAAGACGAGTGAGGTGCACAATTGAGAACGCTCAGACGATTTTGTTACTCGTAAAAAGTACTATACAATGGTACCTCGGCTCACGAACTTAATTGGTTCCCAGAAAGTGTGTGTGAGCCGAAAAGTTCGTCTTCCGAACATTTATTTCCCATAGGAAAGCATTAAAATGAGAATAATCCGTTCCCAGGTCCCCATAAACATAATTTTCGACTAAATAAGCCTTAAAACTACACCAAAATAGACCTTATTTTATGTATAATAAAATTATATCGCTTGGTTTGGTTTGTCCGCCGAAAACTAGTTCGTCAGCTGAGACTAAATTCTCGCGAAATTAATGTTCGTGAGGCGAAAAGTTCGTGAGCTAAAGCGCTCGTGAGCCGAGGTACCACTGTACTGTGTACAGTCATGACAGGACATCTTGAAAAAAGACAAAGAAAATGACAACAATATATCACAATAACAAAAATAAATACAATTAACACAAGGGGGTGCTCAAGTGCTCGGATGTGGACTGGTACATAAAATGGAAAACAAAAAAAATCAACCATTCGTCAAAACCGACCTTATGGTCATACCCTCAGGATGCTAGAGACTAAAGCTTCCCATCGAATCCATTTATTGCTCTTACTCTTTGCAGCTATACATGAAAGACACGTATCCACAGGAACAGGAACAGGACTGCGCCTTATCCGGTGTAAAATCGTAATTTCAAACAAAGACACATCACCACACAATAATTCCAATTCGAATAAAACTCCCCAAAAGGCCGCATGGGAGACAATACCACATCCACTACTCCGGTAAGAATAATAATCCGTCTCACCTCGGACCTCTATCACAGGCTTACTTTGGTTCGCAGCCCACAGCGTGCTGCTACATAGTTCGCAGCTGCAGCAGTGGCTGTAATTATGAAAGAAAATCACACCATGTGTTTTGAAATACCAAATAATTGATTCCTTACTTTCACAATATTGTTTTGGCATGATAGTCATCAAAGTTGCCTAACTGGATCGCTAATTTCTCTCAATTTTGGCAGCACTATTCGTGTGTATACAACCCCGAAAAGAAGCGGCAAAGACATACACCATAACAGGCTTCATTGTGTCACGATGCTCAGAGAAGGCTGACAATAATTTGTGTTGAATGTGGATTTTCTGTGTGATCTTACGATAGAATGTGCCATTCGTCTCAAATAGAAGCACGGTAATTACTGAAGGGAAGCCGTTACTTTCCTTAAGTCGGACCAGGTGGCTCTTCAAACAGGCTCAAACCAATTGCTCATTCATTAAAATATATATATATATATATATATATATTTTAAAGTATATGTACTTTGTAGTACTATATATTTTGCATGCACTGCACACAACACAAAACAGAATTGCAAGGCCTTATTGGTCCGCTGCACCTTTGGTACTGTAGGTATAGCTCTGTCTGCGCCATTCGGAACGTTAGTGACCCCAGTGCAAGTGACTGTCATGGCCAAGGTGATTATATAATATTATATTATCGATAATACTCTATATCGCTGGCGTCGGGTGGAATCCTCATGCCTCCACAATCGCTACTTTTTCAGGGGGCCCAATAATAGCATGATAACATGATAAGTTGTCCATTTTGGGGACTGTTCTCCCTGAAAGGGTTAAAGATCGCAAGCCATTTTCAACAATTGAAAAATTTGTCAAACGCGCACTGAACATTAGTACAGATTTGTGAAAACACTATTAAATTGACCAACTTGTGACATAGGAGGTTTTGCATGCATCCCATCAGCATAATGTCATGGGTTCTTGCTTAAAGCGTGTCATCGCTCCACAAAGTTTCAAAGATGGGTCATTTTTATATATTCCGAGCAACAAATCAAGCAAATCAGCAAAATAGCATTGATTGAGTACAAATGAACTCATTCAGTACCAGCCAATTCTAAACCAAGTCTGAAAAGACGTATAAAACCGTCTTTGGGAGTGAATGAGTTAATAGCGTTGCATATACTGTACTATTTAAGTGTTCTACAGTGTTCCCTGCAAAGCTTTACATGCAAGCTGTGTTCTTCTCCCCAAAATTGAGAAAAAAGCAAGTCTCAAAATGGGAATATTTTAACACTGATTCACCAAGGACAAGAATGGACCTTCAGTCTGTCTTCATTAACCGCTTGCTCTGCACCCCAGCTAACCTAGCTCGGTGCAGGATTGATGTTTGAATTTGTTGTGCTGGCATGGCCGATGTGGCGAGGCCCCCCCCCCCACCATGACGGATTGTAACTCAATGTCTCTCAGCAGGGCGAGCCAGGCGCGCAGGGGCCCCCGGGACCACCAGGGCCTCCCGGTCTGCCAGGCAACCCAGGTCTGAATGGTGCCAGCGGTTCACCGGTAAGTAGGAAATACAAAACATCGCAAAAAAAAAAAAAAAGAACATGCATTCTCTTTGTGTTGTTATGAAGGCTATTTGAGCTTGTAGTTTTATTTTTACGTTATTTGTTGCATACTGTGTCTGATTACCCTAAAATGGCCGATACCTCCGCACTGTGAGGTCAACGCGCTAACCACTGGACCGCCGGCCGCCCCTCCACCAAAATATTAGCGAAGAAAACAATTCAGCTGCTTCATTGATGGAGTTTCATTGAATTTTCATGTATTTCGTGTCACTCACCATTGAAGGCGCCTCTCTCACGCGGACTTACAAGACACAAAAAGTGAACAGCCGTCCGTCATCTGCGTTGCAGCAAAGCACGCTACAAAAACTGAGCCAAATATCGTGAATTACCGTAAATTCCGGACTATAAGCCGCTACTTTTTTCCCAAACTTTCAACCCTGCGGCTTATTCAGTGATGCGGCCAATATGTGTCATTTTTCTAACGGCCGCCAGGGGGCGCTGGAGTAGAAAAGGTAAGATGAAGACCGGTGGAATATATGCGTCGAGGAAGACTGCAACTTCTTGTCTTGTGCGTCAATTAAATTAGCGTCAACATACCCTCATCATGGAAAATGCACAAAGAAAGGCAGATGACGCAATATGTTGACATGTTTGAATGTGGGCACATGCGGTTTATATACAGGTGCGGCTTGTGTGTGTGCAAAATTGGTTTTCCTCTAAAAATGGAGTTGGTGCGGCTTATAATCAGGTGCGCTCTATAGTGCGGAAATTACGGTAAATATGTTGACATGTTTTAATGTGGGCACATGCGGCTTATATATGGGTGCAGCTTGTGTATGTACAAAATTGGTTTTCCTCTAAAAATGGAGTGGGTGCGGCTTATAATAATAATAATAATAATACATTTTATTTGTAAGCGCCTTTCATAGCACTCAAGGACACTTTACAAGCAAGAGCAAATAATTAAAATCACAGCAAACATTAAAATCACAGATAAAATTATAAATAAAAGAAGAGATAAATTAAGTAGAGTATGCGAGTCTGAATAGGTGGGTTTTGAGCTGGGTTTTGAAAGTGGGAAGAGAGTCAATGTTGCGAATATTGGGTGGAAGTGAGTTCCAGAGTTTGGGGGCAGAGCGGCTGAAGGCTCTGCACCCCATTGTGCTAAGACGGGCAGAGGGTATAGAGAGGTGGAGGGAGGATGAGGACCTGAGTGAGCGAGAGGGAATGGAAATCTGAAGAAGATCTGAGAGATAGGGGGGGGCAAGGTTATGGATGGCTTTAAATGTATAGAGAAGTATTTTGAAGTTGATTCTAAGTTTGACTGGGAGCCAGTGGAGCTGTCGGAGGATGGGGGTGATGTGATGGAAGGAGGGGGTTCTGGTGATGATCAGGTGCGCTCTATAGTGCGGAAATTACGGTAAATATGTTGACATGTTTTAATGTGGGCACATGCGGCTTATATATGGGTGCAGCTTGTGTATGTACAAAATTGGTTTTCCTCTAAAAATGGAGTGGGTGCGGCTTATAATCAGGTGCGCTCTATAGTGCGGAAATTACGGTAAATATGTTGACATGTTTTAATGTGGGCACATGCGGCTTATATATGGGTGCAGCTTGTGTATGTACAAAATTGGTTTTCCTCTAAAAATGGAGTGGGTGCGGTTTATAATCAGGTGCGCTCTATAGTGCGGAAATTACGGTAAATATGTTGACATGTTTTAATGTGGGCACATGCGGCTTATATATGGGTGCAGCTTGTGTATGTACAAAATTGGTTTTCCTCTAAAAATGGAGTGGGTGCGGCTTATAATCAGGTGCGCTCTATAGTGAGGAAATGACGGTATACTAGAACAAATACTTTTCGGTCTCCTGATGTTGCAAACAAATATATTGCAACTTCAGACAATTTGCAACATCATTGCCTCAACAAAACAGAAAATGTAGTTCATTTTCCTGATCATAAAAGTGACTCAAACAACTGGTCCACTCCTCCTCTGGGATATACGAGATATAACATATTTTATATAGGTGACATGTTTATACAGTTCTATGTTGCTGTCTTAATGTGTATCTGATGATAATTTGCCTTCAGGGTAAGCCTGGTGAACCAGGAAAACCTGGAAAAGACCCGAGGGTGAGCTTTGATTCAGTCTCCTCTTCTCAAGTGAAACTTTGTTGATGTGACACTAACTCTGAAATATTTGTGGACTTATTCTACAGCTCTTACAAGGATTGAAGGTAAAAAAAAAAAAATGTTGAAAA
This sequence comes from Hippocampus mohnikei, assembly GCA_026261675.1. Taxonomy (NCBI): domain Eukaryota; kingdom Metazoa; phylum Chordata; class Actinopteri; order Syngnathiformes; family Syngnathidae; genus Hippocampus; species Hippocampus mohnikei. The sequence goes on along the minus strand of JAKGUB010001031.1, from coordinate 1,084,629 downwards.
AGTTCAGTTGTGAACATGTGGCCTTATATGTTGATGCCTAAATTATTGGCAAGTCACCGAAAGCACGCATTGTCATCCACTACCATTGGTTTATTTGATATTCTGCTTCCAGGGAGAGCCAGGTTTACCAGGACATAAGGTGAGTTCCTTTTTTAATGTCCATACATTTGTATTTGATAAGATGAAAACAAACGGCTGTTTTTTTTTCTGCATGTGTGTTTCTTCACAGGGTGATCGAGGTGATGTTGGCCCAAGAGGTCCCGAAGGCCCAAAGGTACACAGAACTTATTCTTAACCCATTTCAAACGCTAATGAACATTGCTCTCCGTTCTGCATGAAGTTTTGTCGTTAACAATCAGACTGCATTTCTTTACTCTCAATCTGATTTACCGGGAATCGATTTTTATCTTTGTATCGGATGATTTTTGTGACATTTGAACGACATGCTTTTTTTTTTCCCTCTTTGTTGTTTGATCTTTATGGCATCAATGCTGTAAAGGGAGAACCCGGTCTCCCAGGCACCCCTGGCTCAAAGGTAATGTGGCTAACTGAGCTGGTGTCAGTGGGAATTCTAGTGTACACGTCACATCATCTGAGTAGGTCAAAGCTGTTTGTCTTTCACGCTAAAGGGCCAGACCGGCACCCCTGGCATCCCTGGCAAGAGGGGCTATCGGGTAGGCTTGGTGTGGCAAAAGAATTTGTGGTTGTGTTGCAGGCGTTTTGTGCTGTAACTGCATGTTTGTGTCATGTCGACATTTTTGTTGGTTTGTTTTTGGCTGTATAATAGAGTCAAAAATTCATTTGTCGAAATCAAGTGTGACTTACAGCCCACTAAATATCCACCATCACTTGATCTCATGCGCACGGAGAGTATGGCTTTTTGTTATCATTAATTGCATCTCGTTCGGCTAAAATTCTCATCAGTAGTTTGTATTTGTTCATTTTTGTTTAGTCACTTGGCAGAACTGATGACACCTAAGCCAACTAGGTCCATGTGGTTCATGATCAGAATCCACCCTGAATTCAACATTCGAACAGATCAACTCAAAATCACGAAGAAAGAAGTGCAATGATGGCGGAACACAGTTTTTACTAACAAAACATCCATCCATCCATCTTCTACCGGGTCGCGGGGGCAGCATCTTAAGCAGGGAAGCCCAGACTTCCCTCTCCCCAGCCACTTCTTCCAGCTCTCCCCGGGGGATCCTGAGGCGTTCCCAGGCCAGCTGGGTGACATAGTCTCTCCAACGTGTCCTGGGTCGTCCTCGGGGTCTCCTGCCGATGGGGCATGCCCGGTACACCTCACCAGGGAGGCGCTCAGGAGGCATCCGAATCAGATGCCCAAGCCACCTCATTTGGCTCCTTTCGATGTGGAAGGGAAGCGGCTCGACTCTGAGCCCCTCCCGGATGACCGAGCTTCTCACCTTATCTCTAAGGGAGAGCCTGCGGAGAAAACTCATTTCGGCCGCTTGTATCCGGGATCTCGTTCTTTGGGTCACGACCCGTATAGCTCGTGACCATCGATGAGGGTTGGGACATAGATCGAGCGGTAAATTGAGAGCTTCGTCCTTTGGCTGAGCTCCTTCTTTACCACGACAGACCGATAAAACGTCCGCAACAAAACATGTTTCCAGTAAATACCTAATATCCTACAGATTTGACATTTGGAAACTTCAAACTTACTATCAGAAGGCCAAATGCAATATGTTCAATTGTGATATTCATCTGGAATAAAGTGATCTTCATCCAGAGTTGTATTTCTTATAGGGAGGGAAGGGAGAGGCTATTCTTTCCACCCTTGGAATTAAAGGAGAACCCGGATCGCCAGGACTGCCAGGCCTCATGGGACCGAAGGTACTGAGCGATTGTTAGAATCTGCCAGAAGTGACGTTCTTGTTCAACTGTGTTCAATCTTTGTGAATAAATGCATTGACTCTGATGCATTCTTACAGGGCGACAAGGGCGACAAGGGAATCCAGGTATGATCATAAAGTTGTGGGAAAGAGCTTGAAAAGCAAAAAAAGTCCATCAATGTGACTATTGTGACTCTGTCGACCTCCTTAGGGAGAGGCAGGCCCTGAAGGCCCAGCTGGACCAAGAGTGAGTCATGACTTGAAGATTTCAAGCAGTTTGCTGTTACCACTTTGATGATTATGTCGATATTCAAACGTACATTCTACTTATCTCTTGTCATAGGGCCCTCCAGGTGCACCCGGCGAACCAGGAAAAGCCGAAATCCACCATAATGAAAACGTATGGGACACTTATTGCATATCATTTGAAAAATACAATAAAAATAATCGGTTAAAAAAATTGTGATTCTCATGCAGGATATCGGCAACATACGTCTGATGGTAAGATTTGATTTGATTGAATGTTTTTTTTGTTCATTTGCGGTAATAAATCATTCAATTCCAATCTGCATAAAGAGTATCGTATTCGGTGTGTAAATGGCCTCTTCCATCCAACTTGTAGGGCCCGCCTGGATTACCTGGACCTCCGGGGCCGCCAGGGTTCACTGGGGCAAAAGTAAGATCTGTTTTTAGAAATCGTATTGGCAACACAGAGGAAGCCAAATGAAGGCACCATTCATATCATCAGGAACTGTCATTTGATTTGGTGGCAATACACTGGAAGATGAACCACTGATTCTCCAGGAATATATTCAAAGTGACCGTTTCAAAACGTCAACACACTGGCCGATATTTAGAATAAAGTGCGGCTGATTGATATTTATCCGTTTCACAATTATTGTGAGAAATCGCTAATGTGATCAATGTCTTCTCAGAAATGAATATCATTCATCATTAATTATCACCAGGATGGAGCACTTGAGTCAGCCTCAGCGATTGGATGTCTTTGCTAAGTTCTCATCTGCATTTTGTCTCATCATTAGGGTGAAGTTGGCCTCCCAGGTCCGCCAGGCCTTGATGGAGAGAAGGTAAAACGTGTATTTCAATCATTTCTGGCAATGAATGTCATGTTACTTCTTGTAGTGACCCAAAGCAGACATAGAGCATGGAAAGAGTGTCTCAAAAGTCTTTTCCTCCCCGCAAAAATGTTCCAAAATAGGTGCTGCTGATGAGCTGTGTACACAAAAATAATATCATTAGAAAAATGGTGATATAAAGTGCTGTTCATAAGTAGGGGAAATTGTATTAAAAAATAAATAAATAAAATATCAAAGACGAATAAACATGAAGTCCAGAAAACAATTCGGGAGCTAAGCAAAACAATTAAAAGTCAAACAAACAATGACTAAAAGAGCAAGAAGTGCAACAATCTAGACATCAGGAAAACACCCCAATTTATGAGGGTAAACAAGAATACAACAGAATAGATAAATAATCTGGCATATTCCTTGTGTGACCGCAGAGTTTTGCAACGGAGACCTAATGACAATGGCTGCCAAGTGCTTGCCTCCCAGCTTAACTCATTCTAAATCCGTCATTTCCGCACTATAGAGTGCACCTGATTATAAGCCGCACCCACTCCATTTTTAAAGGGAAAAACATTTTGCGCAAGGTATAAGCCGCACCTGTCTATAAGCCGCAGGTGCCCATATTGTGTTACATATTTACATAGAAAGACGGTACACAGGCGGCCGTGAGAAAAATCTCGATATTGCCTGTGAGAAAAATCTTGATATAAGCCGCTTCATTAAATAAGAGTTGAAAGTGTGTGACAAAAGCCGCGGCTTATAGTCCGGAAATGACGGTTATTATTTTGCAGTGTTTTGTTTTTATTGTTGTATTTTTTTTTTTCCTCAGGGAACAAAAGGCGAGACTGGTGAAGGGGGAAGGTCAGAGATGGTATGTTATATAATATATCATATTTTAGAAAGTAACATTTTGAAATCATCATAGCCTCTAACTTTTTTTTTTTGTGTCCTTTCTTTTTCAGCTCTATGGTCCTCCAGGTCCCCCAGGGCCCTCAGGACCAGTTGGCCCAGCAGTGAGTCAAATCTTTGATGAAACCAAACTATAATGAACATTGATGTCATTGACCAAGAATATCAAATGCCACTCTTGCTCATGCACATGACGACGTAACGATTTAACCCTTGTGCAGTAATACAGTTTGTCACGTTCTCAGTATTTGTCCCAAATTGGGTTGCGCTTTGAGGTGTGACAACTTTTTTCACTTTTGAATTTTTTTTCACTTTCAACTTTCAAAATGTTCAGTGGCATCAGGCCAAGACATACATATCATTACTTATTTATTTATTTATATTTGGCGCCCTCTATGAGCCACAGCAGCAGGAGTGTGTCAATCACACAGTCACTATGCTGCATATGTAAATAAAAAAAAACACCCAGTCCAAATCTTGCATATGACATAAATAGAGCCTTGAATATGTCACCAAACCGCAGGAACAGAATTGTATTTCATGCCTGTTTTTTTCTGTAATGGCCATTTTTAAAAAATGTGACATCAAACATATTTGTCCCAAATTGGGTTGCGCTTTGAGGTGTGACAACTTTTTCACTTTTGAATTTTTTTCACTTTCAACTTTCAAAATGTTCAGTGGCATCAGGCCAAGACATACATATCATTATTTATTTATTTATTTATATTTGGCGCCTCTATGAGCCGCAGCAGCAGGAGTGTGTCAATCACACAGTCACTATGCTGCATCTGTAAATAAAAACCCACCCAGTCCAAATCTTGCATATGACATAAATAGAGCCTTGAATATGTCACCAAACCGCAGGAACAGAATTGTATTTCATGCCTGTTTTTTTTCTGTACTGGCCATTTTTAAAAAAATGTGACATCAAACAAATTTTTCCCAAATTGGGTTGCGCTTTGAGGTGTGACAACTTTTTTCACTTTTGAATTTTTTTTCACTTTCAACTTTCAAAATGTTCAGTGGCATCAGGCCAAGACATACATATCATTATTTATTTCTTTATTTATATTTGGTGCCCTCTATGAGCCGCAGCAGCAGGAGTGTGTCAATCACACAGTCACTATGCTGCATATGTAAATAAAAAACCCACCCAGTCCAAATCTTGCATATGACATAAATAGAGCCTTGAATATGTCACCAAACCGCAGGAACAGAATTGTATTTCATGCCTGTTTTTTCTGTAATGGCCATTTTTAAAAATGTGACATCAAACATATTTGTCCCAAATTGGGTTGCGCTTTGAGGTGTGACAACTTTTTCACTTTTGAATTTTTTTCACTTTCAACTTTCAAAATGTTCAGTGGCATCAGGCCAAGACATACATATCATTATTTATTTATTTATTTATATTTGGCGCCCTCTATGAGCCGCAGCAGCAGGAGTGTGTCAATCACATAGTCACTATGCTGCATATGTAAATAAAAAACCCACCCAGTCCAAATCTTGCATATGACATAAATAGAGCCTTGAATATGTCACCAAACCGCAGGAACAGAATTGTATTTCATGCCTGTTTTTTTCTGTAATGGCCATTTAAAAAAAATGTGACATCAAACATATTTGTCCCAAATTGGGTTGTGCTTTGAGGTGTGACAACTTTTTTCACTTTTGAATTTTTTTTCACTTTCAAAATGTTCAGTGGCATTAGATCTAGCCATACATATATAGTTTGCATTACTTTTTTTCTTGAATAACAAAATGAGTATTGGGTTATGACTCTATATAAGTAACTCTAACTCTATGTGTCCAATATTGTGTATAGCGTTTATATAGATATCAGAGTGAAAAAATGTTGTACATGGTAATTAGAACCTTGAAAAAGTATAAAAGTCACAAAACTATGAAAAATGTTGAAGTAACATACTTTATAACAAACAAACAAAACAACCAGCAACTAATATGCTAACTTGATAACAAAACGAAAAACAAACACAAAACTTTTTTTTTTTTTTTTTACAATCAGAACAAATGGTTGTAGTGTGTTTGTGGCGGATTGGCCTTTCCACATCTGCCACAATAATTCGAAGCATGAAGCGGTTTTTCACAAAAGCTATACGTATTGCTTTCTTTTTCTCGCATGTCCTCTTCCTGCAGCTGCTGCACCTGGCTGCTGTGCAGCTGCAGTTGCAGTGTTGGTGTGTTTACGTGCATAAACAAATGTAAAACTCATTCATTCATTCATCTTCTGAACCGCTCGATAAATGTAAAAGTCGATTCTCAAAAATAACACTTGATTTTCAAAACAACGTCCAGCCAGTAACTATCGTTACGCGTTGAGTTTGGCGCTGCTGCACCCTCAAACAAGCCAATCATGCCAATCAATCAGGGCACTGGGCATGCCCGTGCACAAATGCACATTGTGAGTGCGCGATCTACTGGCGTGAAGACGAGAAAAAGACTGATGAGCCCATCATTTCAAATGGCCGTAAGTACACTCCTAAAACGTGGCTGTTTCGCCTGTGCTGAGCGCGTTCACGTGAACGCGCGTAGCGCAGCGTCACGTTCATTACGAGCCCACACGGCCGGGACGTGCATTGCATAACAGTTTGACCAATTCAAAAGTCGATTTTCAAAAAATAACACCTGATTTTCCAAAAAACACCCAGCTAGCAATGCTCTACAAACTGCATTACATTGTTTTGCGCGTGCGCGGCGTGCACGTGCAAACCAATGTAATTTATGTGCAACATACGCGGGTGGGACATCTTAAGAGGTGACACCAGGAAGTTGAGTCTGTCTGGGTGACGTCTCTGCAAGAGACGCGTACGACCTCACATTCAAATGTGCACAAAATGGCGGAAAAATACTGCTTCGATGTCTTTGCTCAGTACTGTTCTATGTGACGTGCACAAACGATCATATCCACACACATAGATGCAAATAGACCTCTCGCAACAAACTACACCGTTTATTCGAATGAAAATGACGAACTGGAAGTACTCTCAATGACGTAAAGAGTCGGCACGAAGATGATATCTTAGGCTAAAGCGCCATCTCGTGGAGAGTGAGGTAAAAACTCACTACCACAATTCTCAAGCTTTGATAGTATTGGTGAGCCGCCGGTGATGTGATTTGTGCAGAAATTGAGAAAAATGCGCGATAAAACACCAGTTTTACAGTCTATTGGAAATTTGAATTTATAATGGCGTCAATATGCCAAATTTGGGATTTCTACTATCAAGGTATTCCAAATTTGTTACAATGTCATATATACCAACTGCAATGTTCAAAATGTCCAGCTTGCTGTCATTTTGAACTTTGACCCTGACATCCTATGGAAATTTCAGCTTCGTAGGGTTATTTTTCACACTCTGGCTGTGTGTACAACTGTCTGACTGTCCAAAAATGTCCAAATTTGGGACAGATACTGCACAAGGGTTAAAGAGCTTTTTAGTCACGTACACCTGAAATACATACTGTATACAAAACTTTGACCGTGTATTCTTTCGTCCTTTATAGGGATCACAAGGACCTTTGGGGCCAAAGGTGAAGTGGATTTTATTTATAATTAAATGCATGATAATAAGGATAGCCCGGTGACCGACTGGTTAGCGCGTTGGCCTCACAGTGCCGAGGTGCCTGGTTCGATTCTGACCCCGGCCTTCCTGTGTGGAGTTTGTATGTTCTCCCCGTGCCTGCGTGGGTTTTCTCCGGGTACTCCGGTTTCCTCCCACATTCCCAAAAAAACTGATGTCTAATCCAATTACCGTCATTTCCGCACTATAGAGTGCACCTGATTATAAGCCGCACCCACTCCATTTTTAGAGGGAAACCAATTTTGTACATACACAAGCCGCACCCGTATATAAGCCGCGTGTGCCCACATTAAAACATGTCAACATATTTACAAAGAAAGACGGTACACAGAAGAGAGTTTTCAAAGTTTTAAGAATATAACTTAACAATAATAATAATCTAACTTTCTTCCCAAACGGTGCCTGTGACGCGGCAGTAAAACGCTAGCAACATGGTAACAACACGCTAGCAACAGAATAGCAATGTGTCATATGCCTTTCTTTTGGCATTTTCCATGACGAGGGTTTGTTCACGCTAATTTAATTAATGCACAAGACAAGAAGTTGCAGTCTTCCTCCACGCATATATTCCACCGGTCTTAATGTTACCTTTTCTACTCGAGCGCCCCCCTGGCGGCCGTTAGAAAAATGACACAAATTGGCCGCACCACTGAATAAGCCGCAGGGTTGAAAGTTTGGGGAAAAAGTAGCGGCTTAGAGTCCGGAATTTACGGTATATATATTCTCCACAATTTATACCCAGCACATTGGGTTGAGAATTTGACCCAGCACCTTATCTCAAGATTTCATCCCCAAAAAGTTAAAAACAATGCATATTGATGAGTGAAAACTTCGTTAAGAAATTGGTTAACAGATTATCAGTACAGATGTGATTACAAATTATCACACTTTTTTAAAAAACATTTTTGTCCTTGTCAGCATTAAAAAAAAAAAAAAAGAAGCTATTTTGTTTGGTTTTTTTGGGGCTGGGGGTGTCTTACTGTTTCTGAGCAATGTGTGAGATTGGCCTAAATGTTGAAGCCTGTGATTGTTGTGCATGTTTGGCAGGGCGAGCCAGGCATAGGCCTCAGGGGAGAAAAGGGAGCAACAGGTCCAAAAGGTGACAAGGGGGACAGAGGCCATCTTGGACTGCCTGTAAGTGCTCAATGTCCTGCCCACATTTTTGGACACTATTTTTGAGTAGAAATGATTTCACAACCTAACTTTTAACCATAAATTAATCACTATACATTTCGGAATTTTCTAGAGTTTCGTTTCAACACACGCATTTGTTTTTGTTCTAATGTTGCATGGAAAGCTCAAGGCTTCTACTCGATATTACTAAAATGACAACGTGCTAGACCTGTGTTGTTTGTTGTTCGCCATTATTTATATTGGTATATCATTCCTGTTTGGGCTTTTCCCACATTCTGTGATGCTATTTCAAATGAAATTGTACTTTTGGATTGCTCCGATTACTTACTCTTGGATCTTAAACCTTCAACAATATGCCCGCAACCTTTCAACCACCAGCCTGATTTTGACAAGTGCAATGACAGATTTGAATTCATCTAGTTGATTACAATGCATTCAATTTGAGACTACGAGGTTTGTAAGTACGAGCATTTTGTAAATTAAGTCTGTGAATTATTTGGGCCATGACTGTTTTGTAAGGAAACACGTGATCCAAAAACAACAACAACAACAAAAAGACAGTACTGGTCAAAGGAGTTGCTGACCGCCACTCATTCATAAGCACTCTCACCACGCTTTAATCTCCAAACTTCCATTTGACTTTGTTTTTGTCTTTTTTTTGTCACCAACTGAATGTGTTGTTGATGTCACTTAAGTCACAGCTTCACTCACCCCCCCACCACTTCCCCAATCTGACTCCCCACCCCCCACCTTCCTCCCTCCATCTCCCCATCACCTGTGCACTCTAACTGTGTCCAACGCTATCCAGGGGGCTCATGGGTTAGACGGCAGACCCGGTCCAGTGGTGAGTGGTGCAAAAAGTCATGTTCCGACCCCCCCACCCCCCACCCTTCTCTCCTTCCTCCACCTTGGCTTTTTCCTCTACCCCTTGCAAGCTTGCTTGACGTCTGCTTGTCTGGTTGGCTTGTTTTCCTGCCTCTTGTGCTTGCATTGTCTCCGTTTTAGCTGCAGGAACTTTGAGTGAGGAGAGGACTGTTCAGGGTTAGGTTGGGAGAACTGCACTGGTCTTATTTCAATTTTAAATTTCTGCTTTTATATATATATATAATTTTTTTTTTTGTGACTTAGCGACAATATGAAGTGTACGTCCTCAGGAGGTTCTCCTTTTGGAGGATCTGCTATACACAGCACCGATATAGTCTTTTGATATTTACTCCGTTACCTAGTGTTGCTTCAAAATGAAGATTTTGCCGATGTTAACTTTCAATCCTGACTCAACAGTCTTTTTCCCAATGATTTTAAGCCAGCAAAAGAGGACATATGTGAAAAGATAAGCATGTAGCATGTGGGGAAGTATTCCATACAATACAACTGCATACATGGAATGACCCTTGGTATTCCTCTCCAATTCTGACTGCTACTCAGATCCAACTGCAGCTGTTGACATGTGATTCTTTTTCCCTACTTTTTAACACTCTGGACAGTAGTTCAACAAGCCTGCTGTAATGGAAAATTTTTGTTTGACCTATTTCCTTTTTTTTTTTCCGAAATACATTGCATTTTCTAAACGCTTGTTGATGTGCTGATTGGGGATTTGTCTTTGATTGTTGGTCGCTGCTGCTCTCTTATTTTTTGTCTTTTTTTCTGTTTTGAAGGGTCTAATAGGACCAGCAGGTGTCGCAGGGCCAGCAGGACCAAAGGGGGAGAGAGTGAGTTTCCAGTATAACTTGATATTTCCATTCTGGAGAAGAGCGGCACTGAATATGATGTCATTGCAGGGTGAGAATGGAGACGCTGGACAACCAGGACCAATTGGCCCACAGGGCATTCCTGTAAGTCATTTTTAATTGCAGAAAAACCTCATCTACCGACTTCATTCCTACTGCCATTCTTTTTCATGATGGAGTCTATGAAATGAAGAAACACACAAAAAAATTACCGTCATTTCCGCACTATAGAGCGCACCTGATTATAAGCCGCACCCACTACATTTTTAGAGGAAAACCAATTTTGTACATACACAAGCCGCACCCGCATATAAGCCGCATGGGCCCACATTGAAACATGTAAAGAGTTTTCAAAGTTTTAATAAAATAACTTAACAATAATAATAATAATCTAACTTTCTTCCCAAACGGTGCTTGTGACGCGGCAATAAAACGCTAGCAACATGGTAACAACACGCTAGCAACAGAACAGCAACACAGTATAACAGGTCTGGTAAAAGAACATACCGGTACTTGTAAAAATCACGGTGAGCCGTTGTTTATGCCAAGTTGACGTGCAGCAGCTCCGTTTCCTTCTTTATCGGACAGCTGGATTGCTTTTAGTTTGAAAGCTGCGTCATCTGCCTTTCTTTGTGCATTTTCCATGATGAGGGTATGTTCACGCTCATTGAATTTTTTAACGCGGCGCCGATAAATGACGCTAATGCTAATCCTTTATCATGGCGAAACGACCGGGCAGTGAACGTGCTACGTCGACTCCCCAAAGTAAAATAAGACATTTTCAATTGGAATGGCTTTCAGAGTATGTGCCAAATAGAAGAAGAAGCAGTGAAACTGGGTGACATGTTTTCTTTTTCGGGTGAGAAAGGTCTGCTCTGCCAAACATGCAGCAAAGCTTAAGCTGCAAGGAAATTTTTCGATGGAAAAATACGGACGAAATGGAAGCTGGACTTCTTTCATGCACTGAAATTCGTGACTGATTTTTTTTTTTTTATGTCAAAAATGAAATGACAAATTCAGTGTTTGTGTGTCAGTTGAATTGATATATTATTTCTTGTTCCTCTTTTCAGGGCTTTGTAGGACCACAAGGACTCAAAGGGAATCGGGTAAGAAAGATTATGGATTATTTTTGGAGCAAGTGCTCCACGCGGTCTAATTTGGCCCCTATAAATTCTGCTACTCAAATGCTACCCTTAAATCCCAAAGGGTCAAATTTGCCCCAAATCCTAAATTAGGATTAAAGCATTAAATATTTGACAAAACATATACTTTGTTGTTCAGTGAACATACAGCAGTCATTTCATGTATAATTCATCATTTTCCAAAGAAGCTTTTCGTGGTCAAAATAAATTGGAATTGTCCATTCCATTGTGTCTTGTGATACGGTGTGGTGAAAAAATAGTGGCCATCTTCGTGATATAATGGTTTGGGTTTTTTTTCATATTTATCAAGCCAAGTTTACTGTCTCACAAAGACAAAATTAAGTAAATACAAAATGCAGCTCCTAAAGCAAAATGTTTTTTTTTGGGTGGGGTTTTTTTTAAGGTGAAAAAAATAATCCTAACCTGTCTGTACCTCTTTGGAAAAACTCAATCCCACTCCTTGTTGAATCGTAAACCCAGCTATTTGGAAAGCTGAGATTAATTTCACTGGCCACACCCTGGTCTAGTAAACACCAGATTTGTTCATCATAATAATACATTTTAAATTAGAGGTAGGAGGAGGCCTGATTTTGAAGGGCTTTATAAGTGAGTAGGAGGAGTTTAAAGTGAATATGCTGGGGAACAGCATAGAAATCATCAAAATAGCACGAATTGTTATTGAAATCTATTTTCAGAGGCTTTGGTATGGCCTTAACCCTGAAGGTCAGTTACGACAGTGGACAGTTTACCATGTTGTCAGGTTACAAGGTGCATGAAACGAGCTGTTCATGCTTGAAAAGACTCAAATACGACCATGTTTTTGTGATTTGGTGAAAAAGAGTGGGACAGCATTTTGTGAAAGACTCTTAACCGGTTATCACAAATGCGTGCGATGCACACAGTTATCCACTTTGGAGATTCGAAGGCCAATTTATTTTTCACAAGGGAGGGGTCAGATTTGTTTTTTCTCCTTCATCAATAAAGCGCAATTTTGAAACTGCGTTGCATATTTAATTTTGCTCTTTGTGAGATTTTAAAGTGGTTTACCGTAATTTCCGCACTATAGAGCGCACCTGTATATAAGCCGCATGTGCCCACATTCAAACATGTCAACATATTTACAAAGAAAGACGGTACACAGAGAGAGTTTTCAAAGTTTGAATCATATAACTTAACAATAATAATAATCTAACTTTCTTCCCAAACGGTGCCTGTGACGCGGCAGTAAAATGGTAGCAACATGCTAACAACACGCTAGCAACAGAATAGCAACACAGTATAACAGGTCAAATCACGGTGAGCCGTCTTCATCTTCCTCCTGTGAACTGAAGCCATCGAAGTCACCGTCATCAGTGTCGGAATTAAACAGTGTCATAAAGACCGCTCTTCATCTTACCTTTTCTACTCGAGCGCCCCCTGGCGGCCGTTAGAAAAATGACACAAATTGGCCGCATCACTGAATAAGCCGCAGGGTTGAAAGTTTGGGAAAAAATTCGCGGCTTATCGTCCGAATTGACGGTATCTTATCTGAAGATTTAAAAGTGGTTAAAGCAAAAAAAAAAAAAACAAAATCACGAAGGGGGCCAACATTTTTTTTGTTCAAATGTCACATTACAGTTGCCGTATGTGCTTTAGTGACGGGATGTTATGGTGATTAATTTGTGATTTTTAATGTGAGAAAAATCTTTGTTGTTGATCTTGTCCACCACGTGTCAGCTGACTGCAATACCCTACCGCTAAAATAATCTTGCTGTTCTTTCCTATTAACACGGTCCTGGTTTAATATTTCCACTCCCATCAATCAAGTCTTCACATTCCATCGGCTTTTTCAACACATTCAACTGACTTCCGAGGGATAAGCGAACTCTCCTGAAATTGGCGAATGAAGAATATTCCAAATTCGAGCGAGCGAGCATTGGGTTGAAAGTGTTGAAGATCAAGCTACGGAATGGCGGAGTTGTTTTTACTCTTGTCCTATCTTTCCTTTGTATCCACAGGTCTTCCTATCCCCTTTTTCCTTCCCTCCACCTTGCCCCATGGCTCTTTTTCCCGCAAAGGGTTGCCCTCTCTCCCTCTCACAACACTTGGGCTCCTGCTCCTCCTCCTGTTCCTGCATTCTAATTCAAGTCCCGGGTTAATACTTCCTCCTCTTACACTTCCTTTTTTTGCCTATTCCTTTTTAACTGTACATTTGCCATGCAAGTGCTCATGAATCAACCCCTGACCCTTTTTCCATATATCCCCTAAATGGCAAGTGATGCTCTCCCATCATTGCATGCTTCTAAAATTCTGTTGATGAGATTTTTATTTACGTGTGCACACACCGTTAAGTCGAACTACCATCCAGTAAGTCAAAGCTTACACACTGAGCGTACTTGCTCACTTGGTATGATTAATGTAAGCATTCTGTGCCAAACTCGAGTGACTCCTCTCGCCGCACCGACCATGTTTTCCCGTTTATAAATCGCACCAGACATAAAATGCATAATAAAGAAGAAAAGAAACAGAAAGAAGTCGCACTGGAATTTAACCCTTGTGCGTCATCCCATTTTTCAAGCACAGAGGAAAAAAACGTTCCATTATGGCACCTTGGCTTTAAAGTGTAATATCAAAGTCATTTCGGAATATTTTCTTTTCTCTCGACCACTCAAACTGTTCAGTGGCGTCAGGCCTATCCATTCATATATAGTTTTGATAGATTTATTTCTTTTAGACGCCCTCTTTGGACAATAAAAGCAATAAAAAGCAGTCCTGCGGTCTTCATCTTACCTTTTCTACTCGAGCGCCCCTGGTGGCCGTTGGAAAAATGACACAAATTGGCCGCATCACTGAATAAGCCGCAGGGTTGAAAGTTTGGGGAAAAAGTAGCGCCTTATAGTCCGCAATTTACGGTAGGCTAATTCCAATTCTGCCACGAACAATTAACATGTAATGCTTGAATAGAAACAGATGATGTCATTTAGTCAGGTAAATCTTATATTTGATGACCTCATGGATTATTTCATACCGTCTTTTATGTTTTTTGTATTGTGCAGTTGGAGCACCTCCAATCAAACAAAGACCAAATAAGAGTACTACTGTATTTTCCTTTGCGATCTTGAAACATGCAGCATTTAGCAGATCATTCCCTCGAAAATACATAACTGGCATTTGCTCACCAAAGCGCTGGCTTTGATAACCCCTCCCTAACTCCCCAACTATCTCTGCCCTTTATTCGCCAATTCTATTATTGCCTTAAAGGGGAAGTCAACCCAAAACATGTTTTTTTCCCAATAACATGTTCAACGTAGCCCCGCCCACTCATCTAAACACGGAATTCAGAATAATATTGCGTTGGTGAAACAATGAATGAACCAGCAAAATCCACCCATGTATTGAATCCATCTCAAGGGGCGCCATTTTGTCACTTGCTATCGACTGAAAATGACCTCACAGTCGCTCACGACTCGGGTAACGACCAATCGTGTCATTTTTCAATCAACGGCGAGTGGCAAAATGGCCGCCGCCTGAGATGGATAAAAATGGGAGGTTTTTGCTCATCAGTTGGTATTCCACAAATATTAATCCGATGCCTGGTTTAGACAAGTGGAGGCGCATACGACATATTATTGTCAAGAAAATGTCCCCTGAGCGACACACGGAACTAATGTATTTCTCGTGTTCAATGAATAACAAATAGATTCATAGAGCAGAATCTCCAATTTGCACAAAGGAGAGGACTCAACTCATTTGTTTAATACACTGTTTTTTGCAGGGAGAGAGGGGCAAGAAAGGCAACAGGGGGGCCAAAGGGGATAAGGGAGACCAAGGAGCACCTGGATTAGATGCCCCATGTCCGTTGGTATGTCAGTAATCTGTGTACATATAAGAGCCAAAAAGAAACAAAAATGGGGGTCACTGCTGGAAACAAAAACAATCTTTTTGGCTCTGGTTCTCATCAACCTCAGGCCTCTTTTCTCTCCCCAAGGTACAAGACTGACGGGAATAAATCATTGATATGAATATTGTTTTATTTGGGCAATCTCAACATGTTAGGTCTTCAAATCCCACGCATGCAATCTGCCATTTGCACAAACTGCATATGACTGAATCCAAAACAAAACACGGTCAGATGTACCGTATGTGCTTAACATTTGGCCCATACGCCTAATTCTGGGTCAAGAAACGTTTATCAGCAAGAATGCTGACGCTCACATCTCAATGAATTCTGTTCCTGTCAGTCCAGTTTGCCCCACATGCTGAGGCGAACCTTCAAGTCGCCCGACGGACAGATAGGCGAATCCTCGTGTCCCCAAAACGGTGGAGGGGACAAACTTAAGCTAGCAAGCTGGTTTTAAATGGATGATTTCACAAACAGGGTTTCCGAGGCTTTAAAGGAGAGAAGGGTGAACCGGGCTTGCCAGGCCTGGATGGGCTGGATGCCCCTTGTCCTGTGGTATGGTGCTCTCTCTTTCCTCCCCAGCATGCATTTAGCGACCTACCGTTCATTAACATCGGAGTTGCAAATAGCATCCTAAAGTAAGATGCCTGCACTTGATTAGGTTTTGCATTGCAAGTTTGCATGACAATATTCATCGTTTACGTAAATCGTCATTTAAATCCGTTCTTTTTTTTTTTTGGACTGACCATCTTCATTTGAAGGAAATTACGCTCAACTTAGTGACCTCAGTCACAACATCACAACTCACCCATTGTGACTAACGCTCCACATAGCAAACTTTCATTCTAAAACTCAACGTTCATATACTTGGCTGTACAAATACACTCTGAACTTTTTATAACCAGAATTAATCCGTTTTTGGGGTTTTTTGGTTTTTTTGGGGGGGGGGGTTCTCTTTCATTTCTTGCATGGAGCACCAAATCTTCTGGGCCACATTACCACAGGTTGTGCAAAGCAATTAAAAGTAGATGTGTGTGTGTGTTTGTGTGTGTGTATATATATATATATATATATATATATATATATATATATATATATATATATATATATACCGTATTTTCACGACCATAAGGCGCCATTAAAAGTCTAGTGTATGAGCCGAGTTCCAAAGCCTGACTGAGAGCCGACACGCTGTTTATATAGAGAAAAGGCGGGCGTAAGTGACGTCAGGCATGCGGAAGTCTGCCAATGAGTGAAGGGTGGGCGTTCCCAACAACATGGTGCGCCAAATGGTCGTGAAAATACGGTATATATATATGTATATATATATATATAATAATATATATATAATAATATATATATATATATAATATATATATATATATATATATATATATATATATATATATATATACACCTGTATCCCTTCACTGGTGCCGATCAGCCAAATCCTCAATTTCTTTCCGAAGCGCGAATTCCAACTTCTCCATGATGATAACGATCGTACGGAGACGCTCCAGAACCGCATTCATATTGCGGTTGAGCTCAGTCCCCGCTTGAGTCTGAGTGTTGGACATTCGCGCTCGACCATCTAGAATGGCCGGCAGCTTCTTCACTTCCAATAAAGCTGCTCCCGTCGGTTGAATTCTGCGATAGAGCAGGAAACTGCTAACACCAAACAGCAGCATACCTGCTGTCAGAAGGCCGATAATGTAGATGTCTTCCACATCCTCGACGGACAGTATTGACAGGCACACCATTCTCCGCTTCCTCCAGGGATCAAGGGCGTACCCGGCAGCAAATGTCCCGAGGGGCAAGTAGGCTCCCCACTGCCTGCTCTTTTTGTCAAAAAATGTTTGTCGATTGCATCGAGAGACCAGCCAACCAATTCCATGGTTTGTTCTTAGGACGAAAATACGATGGGAGGCTAGGAAATGTTAGACACAGACAGCACATAGACTGAGTGGCGAGCAAGGAAAGGGTGGGGGGGAGGACAGGAGCAGAGCAAAAAAGCGTCCGCCTTCCTTCGAGAGCCAAGCAGACCATAGGCGACCGTAAATAAAGACGGGTCTTTGTTTGAGGAGGTGAGGGAGTTGTGGAAATACTCGACCCATGAAAGGCGCCAGGAAGTTGGATGGAGGGCCAAGAAACACCGAAGGGCTGACTCCAGGTCCTGATTGACTCTCTCTGACTGTTTATTGGACTGGGGATGATAACCCAAAGACAAGCTACAGCAGTGGTTCTCAAATGGGGGCATGTGAAGGCACTTCAGGTGCTGCGTTGGTGTTTGAAATATATTTTAAAAGCAGTACTGTCATTTCCGCACTATAGAGCGCACCCGATTATAAGCCGCACCCACGACATCTGTAGAGGAAAAGCAATTTTGTACATACACAAGCCGCACCCGTATATAAGCCGCATGTGCCCACGTTAAAACATGTCAACGTATTTACAAAGAAAGACGCTACACAGAGAGAGGTTTCAAAGTTTTAACCATATAACTTAACGATAATAATAATCTAACTTTCTTCCCAAATGGTGCCTGTGACGCGGCAGTAAAACGCTAGCAACATGCTAACAACACGCTAGCAACAGAATAGCAACACAGTATAGCGCCCCTGGCGGCCGTTAGAAGAATGACACAAATTGGCCGCATCACTGAATAAGCCGCAGGGTTGAAAGTTTGGGAAAAAAGTAGCGGCTTATAGTCCGCAATTTACGGTAGTTTGAAAAACCCAAGGAACTGTTAAGAGTTGCTTGTGCAAGGAGCCTCAATCTTGTGGGATCCTGCCTAAGATGACCGCGGGTGAGTATGTCGCTGAGAAAAGTAATAGTGGGAACAGCGAACTCGAAGTTTTCTGTTTCCTAGGAGGCGTTGTTGTTGCACTAATCTGACATGCTGGATGTCTTCGAGAGAAAAAATGTCATTCATGAGTGCTTGAAACACAGCAAACATATTTGTGAGACCCAAAGTCATTGCCAAATATTCAAAGAGGCCAAGGGCCATCCTTTTCGGTTGTTTTCCACTCATCCCCATCCTGGATACTCACCAAACGATAAGCACTGCAAAGATCTAGTTTAGCGAAAACGGTGAGTTGGTTGGTTGGGGGCGGCTCAAAGGAGGGGTCGATGAGTGAGAGTGGATCTTCTCGTATCTGCTTTCCACCCGTAATCGTTGGATGGCTTTACAGTTGCATGTCGCTCCATTTTGTGAGTGTTCACCACTTTTGTTTTCTCTTTGCAGGGAGACGATGGCCTACCTGTACCAGGCTGTTGGAACAAAGTAAGGAAAACGTTTTGACACCGCCGCCATGTTTCTAACTTCCCGAGTGCCATTGTTGGAATTAACATTGTGCCTTTTGCTTCCTCCCTGCAGTGATAACTTTGGAATGGCTTGCGTGGTTGTACATAGAATATTTATTTTTCTACTTGTTTCCTATCCTATTATAGCCTATTACCATTAAAAAAACAAAAACAAGTAACACAAGGTTTTGTACAGATGTTTTTTTTTCTTTCTAATTTTATTTTATTACACATGACAATGTATTTGATTTTTATATCTATGCATTTATGTTTTGATATGTTGGAATTGGGAAGAATGGATTATGAGCAGTTCCATCTGCATGATATTTGTGCATACTGTGATGCGGATGATGCTTTTTAACTTATTGTAGCTCGTTTTATTCAATCGGGCAAGACCACGCTACACCGAGTTGTGCGGCTGGAAAGATTCTTGTGGGTATGAGATTTGCTATTTGGACAGACTTAGATGAACATTTCTACTTGTGATTAAATATGAAACTTTTTGGGGTTTTTGGTATTTTCCCACAATGTTCCCCCAGTGTTGAAAACGAGTGTAAAAGCCTGCACTTTGATTTCGGGTCGTCAATGTTGTTCATGTTCATTTCTCTCTGTTGCACATTAGAAAAAACGAAAGAGTGAATTTGGGTTGGATCCTGTTGAAAGCAAACAAATGTGCCAAAACGTAACGTATTTGTATTCTAAAAATCAATCATGTCCCGTCTTCATTGTGTCGTATGTAACAACACGTGAATGAAGAGAATATTGAACACGTGTTTGTCGTAATTGCATTCATTTCCACGGCCGTTTCTTGGAACAAGAGTGGCTTTGACCCACACCAAACTAAAAATTAAAATTCATCTTGCACTACTATGCGCTTAAAATGACATGGCTAGCCGAGTCATTTAATTTGAATACTTGATTGTGTTTTGTCTCTTGTCTAAACGTTGATGTCTTAACCAATTTCCAATGTACAAAATGTCCCGAAAGTATGACTTTGCACAGCGGCGTATCAATTAAGATTTCCATTATAACAACCACGTTGCTGGCTTCGATACATTGTATCTTGTTTCTACCAAAACTGTATTATCATATGCCGCGTCATGCTTCATAAGTGTATGGCTCTGTATTCACTGTAGCTTTTTGTCAGTATTAAACACCCGTTATATGACATAAACGTTAACGCTCACCCTTCAGGGGCACTCCAGCCAAAGGCTCCACTCATATGGAAGACAATCAGTCACGTGCATTTTAGTTGGGGGGGTTCAGCACCTTGCCAGCCTTGATTGGTTGCTTTTATTTCAAACAACGACCGTGTTGATCTGACTGATGTTGAAAATGTTCATCGCTGAGCATTGGCCTGTCTGTCGGAACAACCTCAAGATCCAGTCACTGTCCAAATGTAGTACAAGTACAGTTTATTATGCAAATGATAAGGCGTTGATCACTAACCCAGAGCTTGTTTGCAGTTGTTAATCCACTCGGCCGTATATTAGTAGCTGCGTGCCGCACTGCATGCACTGAATGGGGTGAGTTTAACATTTCCAATTATATGTACAGCCTGTGAAGTGTAATCCAGAGTCCAAAATCAAATGAGATGAACACAAACGCAAAGCATACCAACATTTGTATTTGTGGCTTGTAAAACAGTGGCCATGTTTAATTGAGCTCTCATATCACAATTACGATCCTGAGAAACATTTGACATCACTGTGCTTACATTTACTGAGTACCTGAATCAAACCACACGCACACACACACACACACGCACACACACACACACACACACACACACACACGCACACACACAACCTCTCATGTGGAGTCAATTCAGTATGCGCGATTTGTCATATGCACAGTCAAAACACAATGGTAGTTATTTTGCTCATCTCCCTCTACTTATAACAAAGAATATAAAACATACAAAAAGAGCGACTTTAAGTGATGAAAGAAATAGACTGATGGAAGAAGAGCATTTGACGATTCAGTTCAGCAAGTTGCAAAAGTATTTCAGAGTGTAAACTTCCAATTGAATAGGATTGAAAATGATTGTACAGTGTGGTTGGTGAATCGTGATATAAATTCTTCAGAAGTCTGATGGCATGTGGGGGAGTAGCTGCTTATTTCATTTTAGTTAAGTTACCGTATTTTCACGAGCATAAGGCGCCATTAAAAGTCTAGCGTATGAGCCGAGTTCCAAAGCCTGACTGAGCGCGCTTCTGGCCGACACGCTGTTTATATAGAGAAAAGGCGGGCGTGAGTGACGACAGGCATGCGGAAGTCTGCCAATGAGTGAAGGGTGGGCGTGCCCAACAACACGGTGCGCCCAATGCTCGTGAAAATACGGTACTAACACGTCACACGTCAATAGCCTTTCGTCTCTATCAAGCAAACCGGGTGTCGTCGTCCATCAACAAAAAAATAAAACTCTGGACTTGCACTTTACACAAATTCTAACCTCTTTTTGCACCAAAAGTCTTATTGTTTGACTCAAGTGTTTTCACAACTATTTTAGGGTCAACACCCCTTCCAACTGGCTAAGAAGTAAGAACGCCAGCGAGTACCCCATACGGGGCAGCAGGGGAGGAATCTGAAGGCCGGCCTTCCAGAGAGGATCTTTTAGGAGCTTTGTACAACCCGGAGCTGCCGTGTCGACATTTTACTGTGAGACTGGACACAGACACCCGAGTGATGTTTGTGAAGCGCCAGTAGCTGTCGCGAGCAAAAGGATTTCGACCCGACACGTGTTTTAGAGGTCGTTTTTTTGTTTGTCTTTAACCCTTTCGGGGACAGCGGTTACGACAGTGGATAGCTTATCATGTTATCAGGTTGCAGGGTGCATGAAAGGGTTCAAGGTTATAGGGTAGCACAGCCTTCAGTCACACAAATAGAAAAAGAAAAATTAGCTGCTGATGGATATGTTTAACTCGACATGATGGTCCTCTCAGCATCTCGTGAAAATAAGGCATGAGCTACTGAGCACTTGCTCGTTATGAACAGCTCACAGCATATACGCAGTAAGATGCATCGTAAGAACAGCGGAGAGCCTCATGACGATTCCTTTGGTGTTTTTCCTGATTCTCGTGCGAAAAAAAGCCCCTTTGATGCAGCTAGAAGATACGATATTCTGAAGAGTTGCTTCGGCGGGATACGTTTTGCAACCGGCTTCACATCATGGCTGCTCACATATGTGATAATGCTGATTGTTTTCGATTTGGACTGTTGTCATCAAGTCGTCGATCATTCAAAGTTGTACCGTCATTTCCGCACTATAGAGCGCACCTGATTATAAGCCGCACCCACTACATTCTTAGAGGAAAAGCAATTTTGTACACACACAAGCCGCACCCGTATATAAGCCGCATGTGCCCACATTAAAACATGTCAACATATTTACAAAGAAAGACGGTACACAGAGAGAGTTTTCAAAGTTTAAATCATATAACTTAACAATAATAATAATTACATAAATTACAAAATGACATAAATTGGCCGCATCACTGTATAAGCCGCAGGGTTGAAAGTTTGGGGAAAAAAGTAGCGGCTTATAGTCCGGAATTGACGGTAATTGTAAGTATTGTACAATATAAACAAAAGGATTGCGTGTATATAAACATATTCAAGTGTTGTATATAGATTGCAGAGTATCCACAGTATCGATAGTGCTGTATGTGTGTTCCTCCCAATAAGTAGCCTGCGCATCCGGCGTCGAGCAGATACAGCGAGCGCTGCTTGTTCATTTCTGACATCGTAATACCGAGCGATACCTTTTGAGGGGATTTGAGCGAAAGTGCCCACGCTTGCATTCGTGTGCATGCAGATAATCCAAACAAAACTATGTCAAGTCACCTCGTCAATCTTTGTCGGCGATTGACACACGCGCACGTTTGGTTTCTTTCGTGGAGAAAAGCATTCCTTGTCACTATTGACAGCTGCCTCCGAAAACAGGCCCATGTTCTTTCACTCTCTGTTGAGCAATTCATTTTGCATTCATATGAAGATACGCCACCCGAAAACCGTCAATGCGCGCATTTGGAAATAAAATAAACGCGCATTTAGCGACCTGGTCATTGCACCCACCTCAAGTGCAAATGTTACTTTTGCCGTTTTGACAGCTTCCCTTTCCAGATACCCGGGTTAAGATTTGGGAGGTCAGAGGTCGGTGGCCTTCGATGAGGGGGCGGGGGATTGGTGTCTAGCTCACACCCTCACTTCATGTGTACCCCAAACATATTTCAACAGATCGAGACCGTGCTCCGTCCATCCATTTGACTTTGATTTTTTCCATGGGTCTTGTCCAACCCCATTTCATGAGGACTGTCCATAAAGTTGTACACTATATTTATTATTCAACTGTTTTTAGAAGAAAAACTCTGATTGAGTATATATATTTTTTGTATAGCTTTGTGTTTGGTCTGTTTCAGATCATTTAAGGGTTTTTTTTTTTGGTTCTATTTGTATTTAATATCTAGTGGTGTTCTTTTTTGTGTGCGTTTTACAATACAGTATATATATACAGTTAGGTTCAGATGAAGATTTATTTTTTCCTCATTCCACCACCTCAGTGGATTATTTAAAAAAAAAAAACCCTAATACAGGGTCTCGTCATTTTCTTGTCTAGGCCAGTTTCTTTAGTTTTGTTTATTTATTATTTATTTTTGACAATAATTTGGCATAACCACAATTCAAAAGCAGCGCCTGATTTTCATTGCTTTCTTTTCCTTGAATTTACTCCCAACAATTGTGCCCACGTGTGCACTAAGCAGCTGCCGACGAGGAAATGCAGGATGACCTCATTACTTCTCCCTCTGTCGACCGTGCGACCTTCCTCTTGGTTGAATGAATTGACAAGTTCCATGACGCCGTTTGATTTACTGAGCCGATTTGAGCGCCATCCTCATTGAAATGTTCACGGATAAAAAAAAATACAAGACAGATTATGGATGATCCTTCCAAACTGCGCCATGTTGACCTTAACTGAAATATACTGTGTTGGGAAAGTGGCATTATTATTATTATGATTATTATTATTATGATTATTATTATTATTATTATTTTAAGAAGGTACAGGGCAAGATTGATTGAATGTGTGGTTTCTACAATGACTTGCGCATTTGGGGACAATCTACAAACTGGTCATTTGAACTTGTATGGACAAATAGATGTGTATCATGATCATATAAGCAATACTGTTTATTTTCCGACAAGAATAGTTTCTGTTATCTGCCCGTCAATATTAGGGGCGGAACCAAAACAAAAAACAATTTAAACTGGAAAGGCGTTCTTTTTCTTTTTTCATTTTAAAGGAGGCAAAGGCAGCGAACTGAACCAAAGCGAATAGTGCAACTCAGAAATCTATCCAGATACAAATCGAATCGTCTTTTATTGGAGGGATTTATCTTCCTAGGAAATTGAAGTATTTTCTGCACTATAAGGTGCTTCAGCTTATAAAGTGACTCTTCAATGAATGGCGTATTTCAAAACTGCTTTCATATATAGGGCGCGCTGCATTATAAGGCACGTGGAAGAGAAGCTCCAATAGTAGTTGCGGTTGCATTATGCATCCATTAGATGGAGCTACACTAAAAGTGTCACGTTGCAAGATGGTGGTGGTGGTGGTGGTGGACCCCAAAAAGCAGGCAGGAGAGAGGAGCAGGGTGGACTTGATCAATTGGATTCAAACAGAAAACTACATCACAAAACAAACATAGTCCAAAGTAGCAAACAAAAACCACAACTGAAGCTAAAACAGAACCGTGAGCAAAACAGGACCGAAACAAACATGACAGTTGCAAGCAGCAACAAGCAGCAACAGACATGACAGTGGCAAAAAGCGACAATGACTGAGTGGTCGGTGGGGTGGGAGTCCTTTTAAAGCCACTAATTGCCAAACGACCAACAGGTGTGCAGCTGCAAGGAGAGCCCCACAGTGCCACCTGCTGGTCACAAACTGAATAATGACAGTACCCCTCCCACAAGGGACGGATCCCAGACGTCCCAAAAGGCTGCCTCGCCGGGGAACGGGAACTAAAAGCGACGGCGACCTTTTGGCTCGTCATAGACATGAATGTGACTCAGCTTGAACAGACACGTGACCTTTTGGACAACTTTGGGACGTCTGGGATCCGTCCCTTGAGGGAGGGGTACTGTCGTGTTTCCGTTTGTGACCAACAGGTGGCACTGTGGGGCTTTTCCCTGCAGCTGCATGCCATCAGGTTTGTTTCGGTTACTGTTATGTTTGATCTGCAGTCATTCATTTTTGTTTTGCTACTTTGGATTCGTTTTGTTCTTTGGACTTTGTTTGTTTGTGATTGAGTTTTCATCCAATTCATCAAGTTCACCCTGCTCCTCCCTCGTGCCTGCTTTTTTGGGGTCCACCACCACCTCGCAACGTGACAAAAAGGAATACAATACAATATAGCTTTATGTTATATAGAGCGGTGGTGTCAAACATACGGCCCGCGGGCCGGAACCGGCCCCCGAGGACATTCGATCAGGCCCGCGGGATAATTTAAAAATGAAAAATGCATAAAAGACATGGAATGAATATTTTTAATAAAATGCAATCGTAGATTATCCGCTCGGGCACACTGTTTTCTCTTTAGTTTGTAAAGTGTAGGCAGGGATTCCATTTTGATTTTCTGGAGATGCTTATAAAAGTAGAAATAATCAAGAATCTATATACATATATATGTCTATGTCGATATTTATTGATTTGAAATTCTGATGAGTAAAACTATGTGCAAGAAGGGCATTATGCACACTTTGCATGTGAACTGAGGTCAACTTTTATGAGGCACTAACTATGTTTTTTATTTTGGTTTTTCTTTATTGCTAATCTGTACAATCATACGTACAAAATTATACATTTCACACACAGTTAACCTAAAATCTGCCAATTTAAACAGCTTTGTGCCATTCGACATGCTCTCAGCAACAGTGAATTGAGGTGTAGAGAGTACAGTAGACGTTTCTTTCGGAGATTGAATAAGACCAGTTGTGGTGTTTGCGAAGATCCATGTATTGATCCGTTTGAGATGACCTTTCGGGTCAGTGTGTTGTCTGAAATGAACGTTTTAAGGAGTAAATATGGTCATTTTGTTTTCTAAGGTAATTTTTACTTTTTTTTTTTTTTTTAATACACATAATGGCAGCTGTCGTAACTGAATGCCGAACTGTTTTTCCTTGAATGGTTATTTAAAGAAATACAGAAATAAATAAAGTCAAAATGTTCTGTGTTCAGAGGAAATGTGAAATAATATATACACTCACTCGCAACGCATTAAATGACAGTGTCGAGCAGAGGGGCGGCCAACCTGCGGCTCGCGAGTCGCATTCGGCTCTTTGGCTGGTTCAATGCGGCTCCCGGGCTTTCACATGACAAGTGTCGAAAATGCCTCGGCGGTGGCATTCAAACAACGGTGCTAAATACACAGATCTCACTATGCCTATTATTAATCCCGTTACTTGATTGACAAATAGGGCAATCTGTCAGATGACAACTGAATCACCGCTCATGCGCAAGCAACGGCGCTAAGCGCTAAGCTAGTCAGCGAATGACCTCTGATTTTAAGGCAGGGGTGACCCATACGTCAATCGCAGTCAACCGGGAGCCAGCGGACTGGTCCCAAGTCGAAAAAAAGTCAATACCATTTCAAGAGATAAGTATGCTTTTATTTATTTTTCTTTTTTAATTGTACGACATACGATCACGATGTCACGTTGCGCACAAAGCAGGAAAAAAGGACTGCTTCGTACGCAACAGAGCAAACGGGAATAAGTGGATCCCCAAAGTAGCAGACACTGGCCAGGCCTTTGTCTCAGAATATTATTTATTGTAAACACAAAACTCCGCCTAATAAAAAACAGAAAACGCTGGTTAAAAACGAGAACCAGGAAATAATGTAACGTGAAAAACAAAGCGCTTGCAAAAAACGGCAAGGAAAGGATAAGACAATTTCTAGTTCAAGTACGCGTTCTGAATAATCCCACAGGGATGACGATAAAGTCGCAAAACAACAATCGTATTTCAATAATGTTTCCGAACATGGGCAATAACAGTGGCACGGCATGCAAGACTCCAACAATGAGTCGACAGCCGGAGCGCCTAGATAAAGCAGGTGTCATCATTGACAAATAGGCAGCAGGTGTGTAGGCAGAAGAAATGAACGCCTGCCACCTGCTGCCAATTACGGAACGGGACACACGACAGTCACACGTTGACGATTAAAGGCGCGTTCCCACGTTGCAATTTGTGTTATGCAATGTGTTGCATAACACAAAATCTGATGTTGCAAAGCGAATGTGTTCCCACGTGGCAACAGTTGCAAACTATTTCAAATCTGGCCAGAATATTTTTTCCGAAGGCGTGTTTAACGTTGCTAAGCAACATATTTGGTTCTGCAACGATGGTGGCTAATTGTCAATACGACAGCGACGACGATCTCCTGGAACTGGCAGCAATCGGTCTACTAGCCCAGCGAGAGGAGCCAAAACCCAAACGCTGGTTTTGGGTACGACCGTGGATCGGGAGACGGCAAGAACTCGGCGCTTCGACGCTCTGATGCAGGAGTTGGCGGCCGAGGACCCCGATCATTTCACAAATGTCCTTCCAATGGATCGCACCAATTTGGAACTTTTGTTGGAGCGAGTGAGGCCGCAGCTATCAAAATGTGACACCCCCCATTTTTGGGGATTTCTGTTTCGACGCCATTCTACTTCCTGCGTTCCGTGTTTACAACGCAATGTTTTTGTCACGTGATAGCCCAACGCGTTCTGATTGGTCGGGTTCATGCCACACGTTGCAAGAAAATAGAGCAAGTCCTATTTCATGCAACACGCATCCAACACGTCGCAGGCCACAAAAGGCTGTCCGACTTCAGGGTTCACACGTTGCAATGTGTTGCATGCCACAAAGCTTAGGCCACAAATCGCAACGTGGGAACGCGCCTTAAGACAGACGTCTGACTCAACAATTGTTTCTTCATAAGACATTTTGTGTGTGTACACACTGCAAGGCCGGCATCAAACCCTGCACCGATGCACGGATTTTCTTTTGGGGGGGTGCACCATAACCCTTCGCCAGTTGATAAACAGCTTCCCCCCACCCCCCCACACACATACCCTGACCCCCAGCTTTTATATCACCCACTGACCTCTCTGTAGCACCCCTGACCGAATGACCGCCCCTGTTGGTCTTTATAACCGTTCCACATGTAGTTTCACTGTTCTCCCTCGCAAGGTTTTGTGTGTACACATGGTCAGAGCTCTTCATAAATGTGGAAATGTCCTCGCGCCCAAGTCCAAAGGACTTGGCATTGTAAATGTATTTTTGACACACTTCTGAAAAGTGAGGACCCTGAAAAATGACGGGAGCAATCCACACAGAGAGGTACGTCCCATCGCCCACAATGGCGCCACACAGATCACCCCTGGGGAAGACCGGGGTGGTGAACTCCTCACAATGTCCAAGCCCCCCGGGTCCGGGGAGTCTGCAGGATGACACCTCTCAGCATTGAGGCGACACTGCAGTTAAAACTTCTAAAGAGTCAAAGAAGCTAAAAGTTAAAAAGACAAAATACAATGTCCTAAGATACATGGGACCATGACGACATTTGAAAACGAGTAAAAGAACCTCAACATGAAAAAGCCCTTGAACCGATACGGTGATCTTAAGTGTGCTGCCACCCACTGGTCTTTGTCTGCGCAAAAGGCTGCCGAGTCCTGGAGCAGTTGCAGCCTCGAATTGCTTTTATTTGGAAGACCATGCAGAGAGCAGGGCATGAACAAGAACTCAAAACGCCGGCAGATAAAAGCACAATAAGTTCCATATGTTCTGCGAAGGCTTGCCACGCCACGCCATGCGGCTACCAAGGGAAAATCTCTGTGCTGCTCCCACACGCACGCACACACCCGTGCCTGCGTACACGATGTCAGACAGCTTCAGACCAGCAGGGGCAGCCAGATACTTCAATGGAATCAGAAGCACCCTTGGTAACGCGTGAAAAAAGGGGCCCCTCCTGGCAAACACTGTCATTGTGCTCAGAATGAGGAGATGCAGTTGGACGGAGACGCGATGATGGGGGGAACACAGCTTACTGATGTGAATTAGCTCCACAGAATATTGGCAGGTAAATACGGAAAATGATTGATCAATTTGTCAATGCTTTCAATTTAAAGGACAAATGGTGCAGAAATGTCTTTTGAGAAAAACAAAACAAACAAGCAATGACAAGTTCATGCTTCATTGCTTTGTATTGTCAGAATTGGATCCAATGTGCATACAGAGTAGCTAGAATTCTTATTTGGTTCTATTTCTGACATTCTTCTATTGTGACATCATGGTGTGCTTTGAGTGTTAACCCTGCCGTTGAAACCTCTTTTCTAGAGCACTTTTCGACATGCTCTTTTGAGTTCGTTTTTTAGCGTCAAAAGCAGTCCCATCAAGCTCATACCGGGGCGGATAATCTTCTTGAACCAGACAAGTGATGTGAAATAGCTCCGAGAGCAATTCCTTATGGTGGCAGGCCAATGTCTGGACATGGGCAACGGTTCAATCAAGGTCCCACGCGCCGAGGAGAGCAACGGCCTAACCTCCATCCACCCCGTACCTCCGGGGCTGGACGCGGAAATTTTGAGGTTAGTCAAGCCAAGTTTCATAGATGTGTGGAATTGAGTCAAATGTCTAACATAGCAGTCTAGAGCCATTACAGGGAAAGTCAAACTTAGCATTCACAGCTCGGTTAAAGATAATGTACCGTAATTTCCGCACGATAGAGCGCACCTGATTATAAGCCGCGCCCACTCAATTTTTAGAGGAAAACCAATTTTGTACATACACAAGCCGCACCCGTATATAAGCCGCATGTGCCCACATTAAAACATGTCAACATATTGACAAAGAAAGAGAGTTTTCAAAGTTTCAATCATATAACTTAGCAATAATAATAATAATCTAACTTTCTTCCCAAACGGTGCCTGTGACGCGGCAGTAAAACGGTAGCAACATGCTAACAACACGCTAGCTAGCAACAGAATAGCAACACAGTATAACAGGTCTGGTAAAAGAACATACCGGTACTTGTAAAAATCACGGTGAACCGTCTTCATCTTCCTCCTGTGAACTGAAGCCATCAAAGTGACCTTTTCTACTCGAGCGCCCCCTGGCGGCCGTTAGAAAAATGACACAAATTAGCCGCATCACTGAATAAGCCGCAGGGTTGAAAGTTTGGGAAAAAAAGTAGCGGCTTTTGGTCCGGAATACATACAATAATTCTGCAATTTGACCTTTTTTCACATATTTTGAATGCGGAGACTGACGATGAGTTGAGCACGAATCTCCAACCTACTGTTCCTATCTTGGATGGTCAGATTGCAACTGCGCAACTTTTCCAGCGGCTTCTTAGCGTAATGGAGCTGTCATGTCTTGAAGTGGGCGCCTTGATTTATTTGGCTTCCTGCTAAGCAACATTTGAAGCCACAGTTAACACACTGGTTCTTTCCTCGCACTGGAGCCACAGTGAAGCCACAGCGCTACATACGCTTCGTCAGATTTCCTTGTCTTAGCTTTCGGGTGACTTTCTTCGTCCCGCTGCGCCTTTCTTTTCATTCCTGCTAAAAATATATTTAAAAAAAAAATAATAATAATAACAATGTTGTCTCCTGAGGCTTCATTTACCACACTTCATATTGCCTGCTCGGTGCAACAACAACAACAAACCTACATAGAACTAAAAGTCAACTGCTGTAGTGGACACGCAATTACACTTTATTCCATTTTCTTCGGCAAAAAAAACCGGTATCTTCATGTTTACCACTGTGTTACATCATCTTTTCTTTGAACAACATTCACTAAATATTGTGAAGTGAGGACACTAATTGTTGCAGCAAAAATCTTTCCTCTTCTTGCTTGATGCTGAAGCGATTCAACCGTGACGCTTATATGCAGTGATTTCACCAGAATCTCTGGACTTTTTTTTACAATTATGGACTGTCGAATCTACAGTGGTCCCCAACCGTCGGTCCGCTGCCCTGCATGTTTTCCAGGTTCAATGTCAGGCTTCCTTCCGCAGAGCTTGCTGATGATCTGATCATTTGAATCAGGTGTGTTGCAAAAGGGAGACTTGGAAAACATGCAGGGCAGCGGCCCTCCAGGACCGGAGTTTGAGACCCCTGATTTAGAGCATCCAATCCACCGGTCATGCATGTTTTTGGAATGTGGAAGAAAAACCGGAGTACCCGGAGAAAGCCAATGCAGCCACGGGGAGAACATGCAAACTCTACACAGGAAGAATATAATAATAATCTTTCAGGGATTAGTAGCGGTTTGCACACGCACGCACGCAACACGTATTTTCATGCGGAGTATGGCTAACGTGTGTACATTCCACGAAGTAATCAAAATTGCTCCATTTCAGGATGCGAATAAACTACCTGGAGGTGGAGTTGGCACAGAGGGACCAAGTATTAGAAGCTCAAGAACTTCAGTTGCAGCATCTGCAGAGGGAGCTGGAGGCGAAGATGTCCCAGATTGACAAACTCCAGGATGCGATAGGGTACAACAGCAGCTTGGGATGTACGCCGCCAGGACTGTGTCACCGCCGCTTCAGCGTCATCAATGAAGGGCCCGGTCGTTTCCACAAGGTCGCCGTGGAGGTCCATCAAAGGTTGAAAGCAAAGAAAGGTGTCTCTGCTGAACCTACTTCTGGAAACTTCTGCGGGGGGCTGAGATCGACTCAGATGTCCATGGGGAAGCCCATCCACAAAGATTCAGAGTAAGTCGATGGACAAAACTCGCACTGGTCAGTCCAAAAGATGGACTCTTGGGTGGCGGGAAAAGGATTAGACGGGTAGAACAAGACGGACAGAGAGAGAGAGAGGAGAGAGAGAGAGAGAGAGAAATATTTTGTCGAAGCTGGATTGAACCTTTTACGAGTAGAGGCTCCTACCAGACATATAACTACATGCATGCACCAAAGAGGCATAATCTGACAGTTGGCAAGGTGTCATGGCAACCGCGCAGCACACCTGTCAGTTACCTGGAGTGGCACAATTTTTGCCGGTATGATAAAAGATCCAAGCCCCCCCCCACCCCACCCCGCTTACTCTGCTTATGCAGATCTGAAAGGCAGCATTATTCTGGCGAGATAATAAGGGACACAAAAGAGGAACAAAAGGCGACACAGGATATGAATGCAGAGGGAGAGTCATTTTGGGCTTCGATAACACGAGCCATGTTGTTTTGCTTGCCCGCAACAACCCGATTCATTTAGCAGCTTCTTAATGCAAAAGCACACCATCTGTGTGATGTGGTAATGAACCGGCGTGCACGCGCCCACACGCTCATTGACTCGACTTTCCGTCGAGGCGCAAGCAATTCACTCTGGGCATGGAAATTGCCAGAATCGGACTGAGCAAGAATCGCTTGCTTGTTTTTCAAAGTCTCATAGATTTGAGTCTGTCCGACTCCGAGCGTCTTCTGAATGTTTCGTACTTTGTAACCCGCTTTGTTGAACCGGATACATATCACTTTCTCTTCCGCGGTCATTACTGTTCCTCTTCGTTTGGATGCCATGATCCACAGGACGTCAAACTCACTGCAATCAAGAGTCACTTGCACGTCGCCGTTTTGGATCCAATGATAGAAAATAGCGGCGGCGCGGACACACTTAGTCCGTCGAATCGAGCGGGAGTTAGCGCTACTGCTAGCTTCTGTATGGCTTCTGGAACCTCCGTTGTTATAAGATAAGATACCCTTTATCTGTCCCACACTGGGGAAATTTACAATGATGTTATGAGTCGATTGCTAATGTAACATAGTCGTAGAAAGTTTGTCTTTTTACTAGGTTCGGAAATTGCGTTTGACAGAGGTCTGCAGGTGGTAGATAAGATTTCTCCCTCTCTCTTCGTCTCCCCCTCCCACCCTGTGCTCTGCAACTTCAAGTAACTGCGCCACCTGGCGTTGAAAAGCCTGTCATTACAAGCCCAAATGAAATGAATGCAATCATTCACATCAAACCTTAATTGCGTACCAATCTTCGGCAGGGCCGGATCCATAAACCGGTCCGTGGGGCAAAAAAGGTTGGGGACCCCTGGTTTAAGGGACCAGACTTTCTTTACAAACTACCTGAACCCCAGATGTATGAATCGTTTGACTTTATCGATCCTGAAATTGACGCAGAAATCAGACAAGTCGCAACTTTCGCGGTACATATTCAGAAAAATGGACTATGGACAGAACGCTTCCAACGCTTTTCAAACTCTCTGATACGGGTCATTGCATTCCTAACTCACCAAGCTCGTTCCCTATCATCGAGTAACTCGTCTCCATCATTCCTGTAAAGGGTGGCATCGATGTACTACGCCCTGCACTCCAGAGGAGCTGGTCATCGCCAGCCTAGCCTCATCCTCCAGTCCGTTCAACGAGATACTTTCCCTGACGAATATGCTGCTCAAGTCCTATCGTCGTTCTCTCTCCCTACATAAGTGACGGTCCTCATTACAGTCGGTGGTCATCTCGAGAATGATTCGTTGAACATAGCATATAAGAATCCAATTGTTCTCCTAAACAAGCATCTGGTGACTAACCTGCCACGTCCTACAATGATCTTAACCCAAAAAGCGACATGTTCCTCCTCCACTAGGAGACTTGTGCGGAAAAGACTTGCTCAGAAGGCAGTGGAGACAAGCTGCAGGCACTTGCACACCAATTTTGGAGACACTGGAGAAGTGAATATCTAAACACCCTCCAATCAAAGGCGCAAGTGGCATACAGCACGTCGGAACATCCAGCCAGATGACATTGTGCTGAAAATGAATGGACCGTGGCCGTTATCAAAGCCACGTTTCCAAGCAACGAAAAGTCAGAAAGGTCGAAGTGAGGACATCATCCCAGGGCGTCTCAAAGACATTCCTACGTCCCATCTCAGATGTTATGCTTCTAGAAAATGAAGAAACTGTGAAATAATAGTTAGTGGCATTGGTATGTCACGCAGCTGGCCTGGGAACGCCTCGGGATCCCCCGGGGAGAGCTGGAAGAAGTGGCCGGGGAGAGGGAAGTCTGGGCTTCCCTGCTAAAGCTGCTGCCCCCGCGACCCGGCCCCAGATAAGCGCTAGAAGATGGATGGATGGATGGATGGATGGATGGATGGATGGGTGAATGTGCATATGAACTGGTTGGGCTCGATACTGCTAACAAGGTCAAGAACCACTGCGTGAGAGTATTACGGTTTGGTTTTTGATGTGTGTTTTTGGTGGAGGCAGCGCAAGTGTTATTTCCTACTGAAACGACTTCTTTCCATTTCAGAATTAAAAAGTTAATGAATGACGCCATCACAAATAATGACTTCCTGAAGAGACTGGAGCCACAGCACATGAGGGCGATGGTGGACTGTATGTATGAGAAGGTGTACGCCCAAGGAGAGCTCGTCATACAGGAGGGGGAATCTGGGAACTACCTCTATGTTTTAGCAGGTCAGTTCACTACCACTAGACAACATTGATGAGACTCATTTTGTGGGTAACGCTGTGGTTGACTGGTTAGCATACCTGCCACACGGTGCACAGGTGAAGGGTTCGATTTTCCAGCTCCGGCCTTCCTGTGTGGAGTTTGCATGCTTTCCCCGTGCCTGCGTGGGTTTTCTGCGGGTACTCCGGTTTCCTCTCACATTCTAAAACCATGCATGGCAGGTTAATGGGACACTGTAAATTGTCCGTAGGTGTGATTGTGAGTGTGAATTGGCTGGTAACCAGTTTCAGCTGCCCAAAGACAGTTGGGATAGGCTCCGGCATGCTCGTGAGGAGAAGCGGATTGGAAAATGGATGGATGGGTGGATAGTCATTTTGTAGAAATGATCATGATACCGTATTTTCTGCACTTATAAAGGGGTGTTCACACGGCAACATTTGCTCCGGTGCTGCTACCCCAGTAGAGCGTTCACACGTGCAAAGTTGCACCGGTGTAGCCCCTGAAAACAGCTTAGTCCAGAGAAAATTTAACCCACCTCAGGGTCACAAACACGGACATGAAATATATAAATACAAATGGCATTACAAAACAATAAATGAAAGACAAAAGTTATGAAGTGATTCAACAAAAGACACACAGACCTCGTGGGCTCACATCCACAAGGGGCTAAATATCCTGAAAAGTCTTGCTTGATCAGTATTTTCACGCAGAATCATTTAAATGGATTTAATGGCATCATTTAAAATACTTTGCAAATTATTGAAGAGCATAACAAAATAAAAAATAAAAAATATGTCTGGTCTGCATTTCAGATGGCTTGCTGGAAGTCACCCAAAATGGCAAGTTGCTGAGTGAGATGCAGCCTGGAACAGCATTCGGAGAATTGGCAATACTGTATAATTGCAAAAGAACAGCCACGGTGAAAGGTGAGTGAGTGTCAATAGGGCCGTTCACACGGGCAGATTTATTTCGGACTTACTGCGCAACTGCTCCCCTCGAGCGTTCATACGTGCCCTGGGCATGTGTGGCACGTGCACACGTGTGTGTGGCATTTTTCAGGTTGCAACAAGCGCAAACGAATATAATGCATCTACCGTAAATTCCGAACTATAAGCCGCTACTTTTTTCCCAAACTTTCAACCCTGCGGCTTATTCAGTGATGCGGCCAACTTGTGTCATTCTTCTAACGGCCGCCAGGGGGCGCTCGAGTAGAAAAGGTAAGATTAAGACCAGTGGAATATATGCGTGGAGGAAGACTGCAACTTCTTGTCATGTGCATCAATTAAATGAGCGTGAACATACCCTCATCATGGAAAATGCAAAAAGAAAGGCAGATGACGCAATATGTTGACATGTTTTAATGTGGGCACATGCGGCTTATATACGGGTGCGGCTTGTGCATGTACAAAATTGGTTTTCCTCTAAAAATGGAGTGGGTGCGGCTTATAATCAGGTGCGCTCTATAGTGCGGAAATGGCGGTAATTACTAATGACTGTCTCACCATGTTGTTTTTTGTCATCACGGTTTCGTACAGCCGTGACTCAGTCCAACATATGGGCTTTGGATCGGCAGACTTTCCAGGCTATTATGATGCGGACTGCACAAGCCAGGCATGAAGAGTATTTCAGCTTTTTGCGCAGGTAAGACCCCTTACAAACTGCTACAAAGGGGGAGTATCACTTTACAATACCCATTCAAAGTGTTCCAATAAATGTTTTGTCAAGCCGATCAGTCATACAAGTGAAAAATCTATATTTAGCAACAGCATGGTCTATCGCGATTGGCGTATTGGGCACCAGTGGTGTCGCATCTTTTTGGTGCATCCCACCAGCTACTGTAGATATCGAGTCCACGTGGTCTAGTCAAGCAAACCAGATGCTTCCTGCTTTGACCCACTCACACGAGAAGGGCGGGGCTTGTTTCCATCAGACATCAGTG
The DNA here is from genome assembly GCA_026261675.1 of Hippocampus mohnikei. Classification (NCBI taxonomy): domain Eukaryota; kingdom Metazoa; phylum Chordata; class Actinopteri; order Syngnathiformes; family Syngnathidae; genus Hippocampus; species Hippocampus mohnikei. The sequence goes on along the minus strand of JAKGUB010001031.1, from coordinate 1,048,592 downwards.
ACAGAGCTTTTTTTCATTTTTATTTTTTAAAGTTTGCCGTCAGTTATCTCTCGTCTGATAATCGTGTGTTGGTGAGTGACGGACTGAAGGAACCTCCACCAGACTGACAGAATGCCCACCTCTGCCAAGACGTTTGTAGTAGAACTAGTTCAACTCAACTCAAATTTATCGCGCACTTTCGAACAGCCGTCGCTGCAGACAAAGTGCCGTACATGGAGCAATTTCACATATACAACAAATAGTAAAGCAAATCGGTAATTCCGTGAGATCAAAGTTGAATGTTGACGTGATTCGAGTTCTCAATTCTGTTTGTTTTGTTTTTCAAGTGTGTCTCTGCTTCAAGAACTGCCAGAAGAGAAGCTTGCCAAGATTGTCGACTGTCTTGAAGTTGTGAGTCTTTCCAATGAGTGAATTGAATTCATTTTCACACCAAATTTCTTTCCTCTAAACCAAAGATTTGCCAGTTCGAACAAATGTGTGTTTCTTTTTTGCAGGACTATTTTGAAAAGGGAGAGTACATTATCCGTGAAGGTGAAGATGGGAACACGTTCTTTATCATAGCAAAGGGACAAGTAAGATTCACACCTGCGTGCCTTGCGCACATCCCCCCCACGAAGCAAAAAGCAATATTTTATGTTGGGACACTTGTGAGAGAATCCAGTCAAAAGCAAAAAGTGTCGCCATATTTTCACGACCATAAGGCGCCATTAAAAGTCTAGTGTATGAGCCGAGTTCCAAAGCCTGACTGAGAGCCGACACGCTGTTTATATAGAGAAAAGGCGGGCGTAAGTGACGTCAGGCATGCGGAAGTCTGCCAATGAGTGAAGGGTGGGCGTGCCCAACAACACGGTGCGCCCAATGGTCGTGAAAATACGGTACATAGAATCCAGATTTGAACATCAGAATCAAAATTTGCCATCCGGTCCCCAGATATTTTTTCATCACCAAACAACCTGTAAATTCAGTCGAAAAGACTATTTGTATTCTCTACGATTCAAACAGTATTTGTTTACTGTCACAATGAACTGGAAGAATTGCTGAACATTTCTTAACCTAATTGCTCTGCGCACTGTGCTCGGGACATCCTGATTTTGATGCCAATGACGGATGGCGCAAGAATTGGCCGCAAAACAACTGCGTCCATCCCACAATGGCGCACAATGGCGCAAGCCCCTGGTTCAACCGGGCAAAGTCTAGCGAAAAACCAAAACAAAGAAAACTCCAACCATGTGCACAGTTAGAGCGTGCTTGCGCTAGACTATTTAATAAAACACAGAGAAAACTAAATCCAAAACAAAGTCCAAAGTATCAAACAAAACACGTGACTGAAGATCAAAACTCAATAACAGAAACATGACCGAAACAAACCTGACAGCAGCTAAGAAACTGTAACAAACAAACACGACAGTGGCAAAAAGCAACAATGACCCGACACTGAGTGGTCGGGAGGGAGGGAGGGAGTCCTTTTATGCTACTAATTGCCAAACGACCAACAGGTGTGCAGCTGCAGGGAAAAGCCCCCACAGTGCCACCTGCTGGTCACAAACTGAATAATGACAGAAAGCAAATCTGCTCCAGCTTTCACCCCAGGGAGGAGGAAACTTCTCTCGTCCCGTGAACAGAACTGTACACATTTCCAAGGAACATAAGCTAGTAATGAGTTTAGCATGTCCCCGGGAGGAATTCGCTGACACCTCATTAGCCTAGGACCTTGCCAGCACACTTAATACTCGCGCTATTTGTGAAATCACAAAAACCCGTCAATTCATCTTGTTTTGCAGCAAGCCGCTTGAGGGTGGGATATGCGGCCGTGACCAAAACATTTCTCGGTTGACAATTTGCGAACAGAGCAGGCATTGCAATCAAGATATTTGTAATGAATTTCATTCTCTGACCAATCCCAATTTACACCACAAATTTTGGTTTTTTTCCACAAGCTGACCAACACTGATTTGGAACTTGTCATGTTGGCTACCTGTAGGTGATTGTGACACAAACCACCGAAGGTTTTGCTGAGCCTCAGCAAATCAAGACCCTGGGAATTGGGGACTACTTTGGTGAGAAAGCTCTCATCAGGTTTGTCAACACATTTAGTACTTGTTTGCGTCCATCATTCTTTTGCATGACATCCACAGGGAGCGTTTCATCCATCCATCCATGTTCTGATCTACTGATCCTCACATGAATTGCCACCTTGGTAGTATCCTTCTCATAAGCCAAAGGTTTCTGGTCGAATATTAGTGAGCATTGGTGCAAAAATTGTCTGCAGAGCCCCGGTTCGCCACCGTAACGTGGAGGATGTGGTAAATTCGGTTCCGCCCCACGATCGGGGGATGGTATTGCGGTGGTTACCTTAGGTGTTCCCGAGGATGGCGTTCCTCGTCTGCTCACTCGTTCCATCTGGGAACTCAAATTGATGAGCCAGCATGTGGAGACTGCCTCCCAGAGCTCCGCGAGCGCTTGTCCCTGCTGGCCCACCAGTTGTCCTTGGCTGGTCAAGGCGGTCATCATCTTGTTGACGTCTATGGGATCCATTGTGGTCGGAGTATTTCGATCACGTTTCGGGCAAGCCGAAATAAGTTTGGAACCCCAAAAACGTAGACGCTAACAAGATGTCCGTAACAAACCAATAATCGAATAAATAATCGAACTGACAACAAATAACAGGAAGCGCTTGCAACAAAAGGCAAGGGGAGAAAACAAGAACCGAGAAAACAAGAACCGAGTATACAAACGAAAAACAACGCATCAAAAACGCACGCGAGAAAAGCCAAATCACAAAATAATAATCATACTAGCAAACTAAATGTTACCGAAAAGCCAAAACACGACGAGATCTATAGCAAAATTGGTCATAGAGCGTGGAAGCAGCAAGGCCATAAACAATGCTCCGACAACCGGTGGACAGCAGAAGGGTCCTTAAATACTGATCCAATAATAATCGATCGGGAGCAGGTGTGCAACCAGAAGGTCCGCTCATGCCACCTGCTGGCCAGGCCGAAAACAGAACCGTGACAGAAAACGACACAAACGACAAACGGTGTGGGGGGAACTCCCATCGTGTTTTGCTGCGCCTTTTATGACACTGTGTCTAACCGCCAAACCAGCGATCCACTTCCTGGACCAGTCACGTCGTACGGTGCTTCTGGAAGGTTGGAACGTCACCGATCCACGCTCTGCTTGACCTCTGCACGCATTACTCCACACACACTTTGAAGTCTGCGTTTATTTTGCCCATCACTACTAAGAATACTGCATCCATGCGGCAATGGCAGAAAAATCACAGAGGTCGGCCTCTCCTCAAAGGCGGATCGACGCTGTCTTCCTGTCTCCAAAATGTCCGTTCGGTTATTTGGTAACTCGAAATAATCCCATCCTAATTTGTTGACATATCTTTCTAGTGAAGATCTCCGCTCGGCCAACATCATCTGCAATGAGAATGACACACAATGTCTGGTGGTGGACAGAGAGTGAGTCAATGTTTCAGTCTCCACACTTTTTTACTAACATTTCGCCACTGCGACATGATGTTCACCACCTGAAGTACCAAAAAAAAAAAATGCTGCATATAACTGCAATTCATACAGATTGAATGGTTTAAAACGTTCCAGCCTGGTACTGGAAATGGATTGGTCTTGGAAGGCATGTTGTAGATATCGACACTTTGGTGAGAATTTGCCTTCTCTCTCCAGCAACTTTAACCAGATGGTGGGAACCTATGAGGAACTTCAAGTCTACCTGAAGGAATACGTAGAAGAACTTTCCAGAAGTGATGAAAGAAGGAATGCCATGTGAGTACAATAACACATACAAACATGGATATGAGCAACCGAGCTGATTGTCAAATATATTCCTATCCCCGCCGATGGACTGTGTAGCGCATTCTAATTCTACCGCAGGATTCTAATTCTTCTGGAAAATATTCTACCGTAAATTCCGGACTATAAGCCGCTACTTTTTTTTCCCCAAACTTTCAACCCTGCGGCTTATTCAGTGATGCGGCCAATTTGTGTACTTTTTCTAACGGCCGCCAGGGGGCGCTGGAGTAGAAAAGGTCAGATTAAGAGCGGTGGAATATATGCGTGGAGGAAGACTGCAACTTCTTGTCTTGTGCATCAATTAAATGAGCGTCAACATACCCTCATCATGGAAAATGCACAAAGAAAGGCAGATGACGCATTGCTAGTGTGTTGTTAGCGTGTTGTTACCATGTTGCTAGCGTTTTACTGCCGCGTCACAGGCACCGTTTGGGAAGAAAGTTAGATTATTATTCTTGTTAAGTTATATTATTGAAACTTTGAAAACTCTCTCTTTCTTTGTAAATATGTTGACATGTTTTAATGTGGGCACGTGCGGCTTATAATCAGGTGCGCTCTATAGTGCGCAAATGACGGTAATATAATTTGCGGTATTCCTGTCTCAGGCCGCATTCACCACAGATTGATTCTGCAGAAGCCCGAGAGCTGAGAAGGTTGAAGGAGAGGATTGTCCATCTACCACATAATCAGCCTTTCCAACAGTTGGAGGTGATAGCGACACTGGGCATGGGAGGATTTGGACGAGTGGAGCTGGTAAACTATATTTGACTGGAATCTCACGTCACACCGTATTTATTTGAGTTGTCATGGAACAATGAGGGGCTCTTTAATTGCGTCTCAGGTGAAGCTGAAAGGCGAGGACACGACGTTTGCTCTGAAATGCATTAAGAAGATGCATGTGGTCGACACCAGACAGCAGGAGCACGTTTATTCCGAGAAGAACATCCTTCAGCAAACCAACTCGGGATTCATCATCAGGTGACGACCTTACAAAAAGTGCACTGGAGAAGGCGCGCACTAGGCGTGAACATGAAAACATTGCTTGAAGCATAGGCGAATATCTGAATCGGCTGGCTTCTCTTTGGAGTTGCTAAGGAGTGTGCTGCAGAATGCTGCTCTCTCGGATCCCGCCACTGCGCGGACATTTATCTCGCCTATGACATTGTAGAACAAAAGCCTTGTGCAAGCAGTCTCTCGGGCAGATAAAATGTAGGTCTACCTTTAGAACTTTTCCCACACTTCTCTCACTCTGTTTTCATGTTATGTTGTTGTTGCATCCGCGTCAGGAATGTCATACTTAAAAATGGTATGAAATAACGGGGATTTTCACAATTGAAATGGAAATCTCACGCTTGACTTTAAGGTTCTTTCGGACGTTTCGTGACAAGAAACATATCTACATGCTGTTGGAGGTGTGTCTCGGTGGAGAGCTGTGGACGGTGCTGCGTGACATGTAAGTCCGGTTCAGTTTTCAATCCGGGACGCTTCCATGTGGAGAACGTTTCCTACAGCAGGTGGAAGAATTGTAGGTATTCACATGATTTTTCCTTTCCCTCCAAGGAATTATTTTGATGAACCCACGGCCAGATTTTGCACAGGTTGCGTCTTAGAGGCTTTTGATTATCTTCACACCATGGGTATCGTATATCGAGACCTCAAGCCTGAAAACCTTCTCCTCGATGCAAAAGGTTATGTGAAAATGGTGAGTTCATTAAGATTTCAAGTTGGAAATGATATTCGATTCCTTCGGGACTGGCACGCTTTCTGTTACTGGTTTCCACAGGCAGACTTCGGTTTTGCCAAAAAGATTGGTCTTGGGAAGAAGACTTGGACTTTCTGTGGGACCCCAGAGTATGTGGCGCCAGAGGTGATCATGAACAAAGGCCATGACTTTGGAGCGGACTGCTGGTCTTTAGGAATCCTCGTATATGAACTTCTAACTGGCAAGTAAGCTTTGTTGCAGCTGCAGCGGTTATCAAGTCTCTATATCAGTGTTTTTCAAACCCTGCGGCACACCGGAGCGAGATACAGATTATATCAGGGGTTGTTCTGATGTCAGTGTGATAAACCGCAATAGCCCAAGTGTACTAACATGGTATCCCGGTAAACAGTAAGGTGTGTTGGATTGACTTAATAACTCTAGCTCGACACCAAAAGGAGAATTTTCATGGCAATATGATGTCATCAAACACATTTCCATGTGTTATATCCGCAACATCTCAACAATACAGTCGCCCGTCTTTTTTCTCAGCGTAATAGCTGTGGAATGCAGCTATTATCTATTTTCCAAATAGAATCCGGCACTTTTTGTAATAAACGCACAATATATTTTGTTTTCCAGTCCCCCATTTGCTGGATCAGACCCCATAAAGATCTACACAATGGTCCTCCATGGCATTGAGAAGGTCGACTTCCCAAAGAGAATAGGCAAGCGTCCAGAAGACCTCATCAGGAGACTCTGCAAGTATGGACCGGATAGGGTAATACTGTAGTACTAACTGGCTATACTATAGTGACTCGTTGTGCAGCGCGGGTTGCCAAAAATGGAGAAATTCCCAATTTACAGCAGCAAAATTATGAAAGAAGAAAACGAAAACGGATTAATGCAAAGGGGTAAACCGTTGTATTCACATTTCTGGAATACAATGTGTACAATGATGTTTCCTAGAATGACAGGTATGTTGAAATTAATCCATAATTGATATTCATCTGACTGCTGACTTGGATTCATCTGAGTATATCTCTGAGTGCACGCTGCTTCTATTCCAACTTTTCGGAACCTCAGAACATTGTTGAACTGTGCCATTCAGTTATTCCGAGTGCACTCAAAACAGAGTGCCAGTGCACGCTCCAGACAGCCCATCTGGGAAAACAATACGCAAGTGCGCCAAGGAGTCCAAATTAAGCGGATCAAGTTACGAGATGCTGATCGGTTTAGAACAGTGGTTCTTAACCTTGTTCGAGGTACCGAGCCCAACCGGTTCATATTCACATTCGCTGAACTCTTCATTAGTGGAAAAAAAAAAAGCTGATGATTTTTTTTTTACAAATTCAAGACATTAAAAACACATTTATTAAAAAGAAAAAATATAAACACAATTAGTATAATTATAAAGCATAGGTTTTTTAATTGTGCACAACATTAATTAAATTTATTAAATTAAATTAATTAAATTAATTAAATTAATTAAATTAATTAAATTAATTATAATTAATTATAATTAATTACAATTAATTAAAATTGTGTCATGGCCAAGCGGGCGTGTCATAACTAATTGACATGTTGAGTCGGGCGTGTCTTGACTTATTCTTGCTTGCTTATTCAGAGATGCGGCCAATTTGTGTCATTTTTCTAACGGCCGCCAGGGGGCGCTCAAGTAGAAAAGGTAAGATTAAGAGCGGTGGAATATATGCGTCGAGGAAGACTGCAACTTCTTGTCTTGTGCATCAATTAAATGAGCGTGAACATACCCTCATCATGGAAAATGCCAAAAGAAAGGCATACGACGCAATATGTTGACATGTTTTAATGTGGGCACACGCGGCTTATATACGGGTGCGGCTTGTGTATGTACACAATTGCTTTTCCTCTAAAAATGTAGTGGGTGCGGCTTATAATCAGGTGCGCTTTATAGTGTGGAAATGACGGTATGCCTGAAAATCAAATCTGTGCATTCTGCTCCTTTCATTTAGGTTAAACCCATTTGAAAGGGTGGGGAACAAAAAGAATGGGATCATTGACATCAAGAAACACAAGTAGGTCCACTTCAAACGTCTTAACTGTCATTGGTCATCATTTATCACTCCTCTTCTTGATGGCTTTTCCGGTCAGATTGCTGTATAATATAATATACCCTCCCTTCACATCGTTGATGTATTCATTCCTTTAAAACAAAAACAACCCTTCTGTGCCTTGTATGACCTTTTCCTACAGATGGTTCCAGGGCTTCAATTGGCAGGGACTGAAGCGTCACAAGCTCCCGTCCCCCCTGAAGAGAGAGGTGAGAACTTTTGCATCGGGCACACATACAAAGTTTCACAATCTCCTCAAAATGGGTCACTTGAACTAACCTTTGAACCGGAATTGTGAGTATTTGATATCATTAACAGGATGACTTGTGAATTTAGGTGTGAGTGACGCCATCAGCGTACTGAGGGTCCACTTTTTTTTTTTTCAACAGCTGAATGGCCCAACGGATCACAGCCACTTTGACATCTTTCCTCCTGACACAGAAATGACACCAGATGAGACTTCTGGCTGGGATAAAGACTTCTAATTTCTCACCCAAAATGTCTCTTCGGACACCAAATGACGATGCGGCGGCATCATCGGTTCATAATCCCTGCTAGGCCCAACAGGAATCCACAATTCCACCATCGTGGATTTGTTGCCGCTGATTTGAAAGCTCTCTGCAGAATTGAAAGCCGTGCGAGGAAATGAGGATGAGGTGCAGAGTATGACGTTTAAATGTAGCTTTTCATTGCGGCCGCAAGATGTCGCGGTCAGACAGGCTACGTTCACACTGCAGGGTGGGTGTGATGCCCAAAATCCGCCGTTTTGGTGTTCTGTTCATGTAACAAAACAACAGTGTGGGGCTGCCAAACTGGAGTGAAAATATTTGGACTGGCAAATATGTTCCATCCATTCAGCCATTTTGGAAACTGCGAACGTACTAACCAGGCATCCAACGTGCCACCCAAATTCTATTATTATTATCATCCATCCATCCATTTTATGATCCGCCTAATCCTCAGAAGGGTGGGAGCTGGAATTGAACCTCTGCACTATGAAATGTCCTACTTGAAAGGTGATTTATTAGCAGTGTCAGGTATTCAAATATAATTTCTGGGTAAATGAATCCGGAACAATGTGATGTCACAAAAGGTTGAGGCAATCAACTCCATCATTTTTCCACGTCGGAACACTGTTGTTCAGCCTTGAGATACAAATCACTCCTTTGAAATCACCTTTCTCCTGAAATGCCATTAATCCGTTCCAACCTCCCGAGAAACAAAAATGTGCAGAATGATTTTGAATAACGTTGCACTACATAAAATCATACAGTCATGACGTCATTAAATAGAACGTAAACCGTTTTTGCCATATTTTTTTAATACCCTTCAATTCATTGGACATTTTCCCCACCTGCTGTGCTCACCTTGGCCAGCTGGGGGCAATATAACACGGACATACAGAAACACATGGAGTCACCGCTGCAATGATAACAGTCCAGTGGTTCTTGACCTTGTTCGAAGTACTACTACAAATGTAGCATTTTCCCATAATAACACAAAATGAACACAAATCTTTTATTGGTATACCAATACCAACAGTTTCGAGAAAAACAATTGCATTTCACCTACATATACTAATAGTCATACCTCGGTTGCTGGTGCCGCTCTGCATTGGACCGTTTCATCGATGGTATTTTGTCATTGCAAAATCAGACACACCGCAGAACCTGTTCCCTCCACAAAGGCGAATCCTTCGGTCCATTTGTCCCGAAGTCAACCAAACTCGGCATCTTTTTTTTTTCTTTTCGCCATCTTATTTGCTTAGGATTAGCTTTGAGCTAACGTGCGAGCGGGTTGATTCAAAAGGGGGCGTAACCTGTTTCCACAGCAACGGCAATATTGGCCAGTATCATCCAATTAAAATGGCTCCTGGAGCCAACGACAGCCCGAACGCGGAAATGAGCAGTGAAAAATCGATGGATGGATGCATTAATAAACAAGCGAGAACATTTTATTTTTTATCTGCAAGCCAGATGCAATAATCAAAAGAGCTATATATATATATATATATATATATATGGCTCGCGAGCCATAGGTTCCCGCCCCCTGGACTACAGTACTTTGGGGGCATATAATACTGTTTTTTTGTTGTATAGGTTGTTTTAAAAGTATGTTAACCTTCTTCCACTGAATTCGTCAGACATAAATGTGTTTCCAGTTTGACCCTTCCTCCCACATACTGTACAGCTACAACTTATTCTGGAATCTTCCCTTCAATCCCTAATTATGTCTTGTCTTTGTGGCTCCTTCCATTGTTTGTTGTTCTCTGTCCTGGATCCTCTGCCATGCTCTCCTCTTAATCCTGCGTGACGATCATCCGGATCTGATTTGAGAACAAGGCAAAAATGGATGGTGTTAATCACTTAGTTTGACTTTTTTGGACATTACAATACTGTATATGAAAAACTGTATGGATCGCCTGCGTCCCAAAAAAGTTTCTTGTTTTTGCTCTTTGTGCTTGAAAGTGGTCGGTGTCAAATTTGGACCAAGGGTCCTCGAGACATACTGTAGTTTAGAGACATTATGTTGTATCAGTTTTTTTTAAATCGCATACATGTGGAGATTGGTACACCAACAACTTAGTTGCTCCTCCGTACCTTATACTTTGCTTACTGTCATTTCCGCACTATAGAGCGCACCTGACTATAAGCCGCACCCACTCCATTTTTAGAGGAAAACCAATTTTGTACATACACAAGCCGCACCCGTATATAAGCCGCACGCGCCCACATTAAAACATGTCGACATATTTCGGTGCCTGTGACGCGGCAGTAAATCACTGATGCGATTGCGACATCAATCTGACATCCGCGCTTGCATGCAGAATTTCCAGCGGGCAACAATGGAACTTGATTTTATTTCATTTGTCAGAGTTCCTTTCTAATAAACAAATCCGGAATATTTGGGTTGAAAAGAAAGAAAAATGGAAATGAATATTCAGCAATCTCTGTGGGATATTTTTCTCCCTATTGTTATTATTGTGTGTTTAATTGGCAATGGAAAAACATCACTGTAAAAAGTTAGACTCTCCACAGATCAACGAAGCATTTAATCAACATTTCCTTTATATATGATGTGGCACGATGATGCTTCGACAGACCTTTCAACCGGATGGAACCGGAGAATTGAGTTGACAGCGATTTGCACGACCTACATTTATTGTAGCCAAGGGATGTGCAATTTGTTGAGGTGTCCCAAGACAATCATGGAGTTCCTATTGCGGGTATCAGGTTCCCTTTGTCCCACATCAGGCCTGTAAAAATAAAGGCAGTCATAAAGTCAATTATTAAAACTCAAACAGAAATGATTATTATTAAGTGTTATATCTGAGATAAAATTTACTACAGTGAAAAACCCCCTGTTGTGAAAAATGTCTTGCTGCAAACATGATTTTGTTGTAGAGGAGTTTCACAGTATACTTCTAACAGTAGAAGAGGGTTGAAGCTCACTTGTAGAGTTGTGGACAAGACATCTTCAGTGAGGTGCTGGTTAATCCCAATTTGCTCCTGTTTCTCATATTAGTTTTCTTCACCAGGTCCTTGACTCTGCCCCATGTGTCGTAATCACCCAGCTGCTGCATAAGAACAAAAACATGAGGTACAAAACTGTGGATCAAAATCACGGAAATTTTGAGGGGCAATTTTATTTAAAGTCTGATTTTTATGACCACATTTATTTATTCAAACACACTAGAGTCAAAATGGTTGGCACAAACTTCACTACCAGGCCGTAGAACGAAAACAGCATACCGTATATAATACCGTATATAATTGAACCCGGTTACAACCCCGTTACAACCCGGTTACAACGTACCACGAGGGATATAACGAATCATTGTAACCATCAGCTACGATGTATAATACAGTATGAACGTTTATACATTTGAAAAAACGAACATGTAATATAGTATAAACATGTCAATTACGTGTACAGTGATCCCTCGCTCTATCGCGGTTCGTTTAGCGCCGCTTCAGTGCATCACGTTTTTTTTCCCCCCCCAAATACTGTATTCGAAAAAATTGCAGAATGACTCCGAGGTTTTGTGCATGGCTGTAACTTGATTGGTTCCCAACGCGCATACAGCACATTTGAAATTTCGTCCCTATCCCATTTTTTGGCTTTTTTTTAATAATAAATCCTACTTCACGGATTTCACTTATCACGGGTTCTTTTTGGAACGTAACCCCGATAAACAAGGGATTACTTTAGACAGTATGAAGAAAAAAAAAAATTTATAAGCCATGAAACAAACAACGGTAGCATTCCTCCTTAATCTCTGAAAATATTCAGTCGGCAAATGAAAAGTTTCTTTTCCAGTTGAGGATGTGCCTCGCCCCAAAGCTGTTTACGATCATCTTTCAGGCTGTTGGGCTCGAACTCTGCCGTGGTTTTGTTGCCATTACGGATAGTTGTCAAAATCGTCGACTTTGCCAATTCGTAGCCTCGGCAGAATTCCCTTTCGAAAGTGAGAGACAATTTCAGCCTTCACGCCCTGCGACATTTGCTTCCATTTTCCCACACATGGTTTCAGAGCATGTGCTCAAGACCGCGCCGTGCCTCCGAAAGTACAATAATCTACAAGTCGATCAGTAGCGTTGCTGAGCAACAGAGGGGAATTCCGCGCTGTACATTTTGTTTATAAGCAAGGTCGGGGTAATGACTCCTTTGTTGAAACCCACACATTGTATATCGGAAGTTGAACAAGCACAAACATTTCTCTCACTCAGATCCGACCATCCCCGCCAAATGATAAAAACGACGCCAATGCTGCAGGGCCCTTCAAGATGTGTTCGTGACTCACCGGCCGATGAGGTATGGAAAGCCCTTCGGTGCTTCCACCATCACCCTCGTTATAACTCACTCGGTTGAGACTTCTTTTCCACAGAGGGATTGGCGTCAAGTTGTCACAAGTCAAATCTGCAAAGCAGAGCGGAATGAAGACGCTTTTGCAATTTTCTGATGTCTGCGCTGATAACATAGTAGACGAGAACTTTGAAATGACCAGTCTTATCTTAACCGTGAATGAAAAAAAAAACAATAAAATCACAGTGTGATGACTGAACACACAATGTACAACGGATGACCAAATACTTGCAATTCAGTACATATTCACATTTTTTTTTCAATATTTAAAAATATATACATCCATTTTCTAATCCTCTTGTCCTCACAAGGGTCGGGGGTGCTAGAGCCTAACTTCACTTGACACAAGCCCAACCAAATGAGCACCCAACAGGTAGAAATGCGGTCTCAAAATCCATCCATCCATCTTCTACCGCTTATCCGGGGTCGGGTCGCGGGGGCAGCATCTTAAGCAGGGAAGCCCAGACTTCCCTCTCCCCAGCCACTTCTTCTAGCTCTCCCCGGGGGATCCCGAGGCGTTCCCAGGCCAGCTGGGTAACATAGTCTCTCCGGCGTGTCCTGGGTCGTCCTCGGGGTCTCCTGCCAGTGGGACATGCCCGGAACACCTCACCAGGGAGGCGTCCAGGAGGCATCCGAATCAGATGCCCGAGCCACCTCATCTGGATCCTCTCGATGTGGAGGAGAAGCGGCACTACTCTGAGCCCCTCCTGGATGACCCAGCTTCTCACCTTATCTCCAAGGGAGAGCCCGGACACCCCGCGAATAATAATAATCGCTTTTATTTATAAGCACCTTTGAAGACACCCAAGGACACTTTACGATAACAAAAACAGTACAACACAATCCGGGTTGAGCAGGGTCTACAGCGTTACTTCCTCATTTCACCAAGCAGGGACAACGCTTTCCTCGTCTGTTGAGCGAAATGCCGAATTTCCTGCCTTTCAGAGGAGGAACCGACACATTCCACAGGCCACGGGACAGTCTACGTTCTGGTCCTGACTTAGGATGCCAGGAATTCTTCTGCTTCATGCCCTTGCTTTAGTTATAATTTCCCTGTAGGACCACCGTGAATGTCAGCCGTTATCTGCAAAGGCAGTGAAAACACCGCCGTAACATTTTGGGGGATGATTACTACATTCCCACATGACTAATATCAACTGGAGCTGGTTTCTGATGACAAGGTAAACATGGAAAGTGAAAAGCAGGAGGGCTTGCTGTCGGGTCAGGATTTAAAAAAGGGAACGCGGTAATTATAACATATGCGTGAGACTCATGACAGAAAGGTGTCAACTTAGAAATGAAAGGAGCCAGATGAGGTGGCTCGGGCATCTGTTGAGGATGCCTACTGGACGTTTGTTTGTTTGTTTGTTTATTGTTTATTGAGCATATATATACACACAGTAACAGATAGCCAAAAGGTAGGCAACATTTATGAAAGGAAAATTTAAAAGTATGTAAAAGAAAAAAAAAGAAAACACTCATCATCACAGTTGTATGCTCAAAGGAGTAGGAAGAAGTAAACAACTTATCTAGTCCTACCCCTTATTGTATAGAATATAAATTGATCGTTTTCAAAACAAAGAAGAAGAAGAGAAGTCTACATATCATCAAATACTTTTACCATTGTGGTACTTTACTTTTCTATTTATACACCTTTCGGTTTGTGTATTTATAATTATTCTTTGACCTTTTTGTTTCAATTTCTCATAATCATTGTAATTACTGCATTTCTTGAGTACAAATGATAAATTAATCAAAATCCAAAACAAGAACAAAGAGCTGTAATACTAATTTTATAAATGTATCAAATGTATCTTCTTAATTGTGATTCTTGTAGTTTTTTTGTACTGGTCTTTTGAATTTATTTTTGAACTCCTCCAGCGATTTACTCATTTTCAGGTCCGTTTCAAGCTTATTCCACAGGTTAACACCTGTTACTGATACACACCTTTGCTTAATGTTTGTTCTTGTTCTGGATTTTTGTATTGATTAGTACCCTTAGATTATAACTGCTTTCTCTAATTTCAAAAGCTTCTGAATATTTAGACAAAGGAAATTGTTATGTGCTTTATACATTAATTGGGCGATTTTGAAGTCAACCAGGTCATAAAATTTCATTGTGTTTAATTTGATGAATAGTGGATTTGTGGGTTCTATATATTTAGACCTATTGATTGTTCTAATTGCTTTTTTTTGTAGTTTTAAGACAGGGAGTGTGTTTGTTTTACAGGCATTCCCCCATATTTCCACACAATATGTCATATATGGGAGTAATAATGAATAATATAATGTGCACAAGGAACTCTTATTCCTTATGCCAGATGAGGTGGCTCGGGCATCTGTTGAGGATGCCTACTGGACGTCTCACCTCCAGGAGGCCCCAGGGGACGACCCAGGAGAAATTATGTCTCCCCGCTAGTGTGGGAACACCTTGGGATGACCCGGGAAGAGCTGGAAGAATTGGCTGGGGACAGTGAAGTCTGGGCTTCCCTGCTAAAGCTGTTGTCCCCGCAACCCCACCCTGGATAAGTGGTTGAGAATGGACGCATGGATGGATGGAATAAATGAATTGAAACGACAATACAATATTCTATTACGTGTTACATAGCTCCATCAAATTCGAAATGTGCTTAACTGACCCTCAACTATCCAGCACAAGAGACATTTTTTCATTCTTCCCAAAAATGTAAATGAAATCTTCTTACTTACTACTCTGGGATGATCTGAGCGGGTGCCGGGAGATTTCTGGGATAGTGGAGAGATCAGAGAGTGTTCCGCTGCGTGACAAAACATTGCCTCTGTCCTCAAAGGCCAGACTGGCTGCACCGCAGCTGCAATTGTGTTGGAAGAAGTCCTGTCATGGCAGATGAGGAAAAATATACAAGCAGCATATTATTTTGTCTTATCTATACAGGAGCTGGTCAAAAATGCGAATAACATGAAAAAAAACGTATGACGATATAAAGAAAGGAGTTGTAGAAATGTTGGCCAACCGAAAAGGATAAACATGAAAAGTATGTACCGTAAATTCCGGATTATAAGCCGCTACTTTTTCCCAAACTTTCAACCCTGCGGCTTATTCAGTGATGCGGCCAATTTGTGTCCTTTTTCCAACGGCCGCCAGGGGGCGCTCGAGTAGAAAAGGTCAGAATAAGAGCGGTCTTTATGACACTGTTGAATTCCGACACTGAGGACGGTGACTTGGATGGCTTCAGTTCACAGGAGGAAGATGAAGACGGCTCAGCGTGATTTGTACAAGTACCGGTATGTTCTTTTACCAGACCTGTTATACTGTGTTACTATTCTGTTGCTAGCATGTTGTTAGCATGTTGCTAGCGTTTTACTGCCGCGTCACAGGCACCGTTTGGGAAGAAAGTTAGATTATTATTATGATTGTTAAGTTATATGATTCAAACTTTGAAAACTCTCTCTTTCTTTGTAAATATGTTGACATTTTTTAATGTGGGCACATGCGGCTTATATACGGGTGCGGCCTATGTACAAAATTGCTTTTCCTCTAAAAATGTAGTGGGTGCGGCTTATAATCAGGTGCGCCCTATAGTGCGGAAATGACGGTACATGTCCAGTATTCAATACTTGGTGCTCCTTTTGCCTGAATTACTCCAGCAATGTGACGTGGCAACAGTGTGTGTCACTGCTCGGGTGTTGTGAGAGCCCAAGTTGGTCTAAATAATGGCCTTCAGCTCTTCTGTATTGCTGGGTCTGGCGTATCGCAACCTTTTTTTTGCTTTTAAAGGTTCAACCCAATGAAAGTTTTCGGAAAACTGTGAGTACTGCGATGCACATTCAACAAAAGTCAAAGGATGGTCAGATTATAGTCCTCTGAAGGGCTTAAGGCACTTGAACTGCGTTCACGCTGTCTTCCAGTTACATTGGTGCATCCGAGTCAAGGCAGTAGAGCTGTCCCATTTCGACAGAATTTGTACCCGTGCATCTTCACACAGTCGTTGCAGCGCAGCGCAGAGAAACCCGGATTCATGTTCACGGTTAGGTTATTGTAAGAGTCACCAATGAATTGCAATCGGTGTCGTAAAGAATGCAATGTAACATTGGATTTGAGGCATTAATCATTAATGAAGGGTTCGGTGAATGTGCATATGAACTAGTTGGGTTCGGTACCTCGAGCAAGCTGGTTAAGAACCACTGTTTGAAGCATTCCAAAAAAAACAAGTAATAATCGGGCATTGTCATTTAAATGGTGGCGCGAAGGCAAATGTGTTTCTGTTTGGTTGGGGATGGGGGTTTCTGATTTTTGAGTTGATATTTAAGTCAACATTGAAGACACAGAAGACTTTCTTCCCAAAAACATCTTTCGTCTGAATAAAAAATGGAAAAACCTCTTGAGTTTTGGCCATTTTCTCATCCTTCTGCAAGCGACAGATCTGCTTCTGAAGACGAAGGTTGTTCTCCTGCAGCTGGCCAATTTTCTCGATGAGCTGGCAGATGTGCTCCAAGTAGCCAAGTCCTGACCCCAAAGGATTGGATCTTGAATCCTGCGTCTGGATGAGCACAGCATCGGGTGACGGATGAGTAAGGACCAGAATTCAGACTAAACTAACAACAGCATTGGTTTTTTTAGGGGGAAACGGAATCAGATCTGATGCGATTCTGGATACATCATTTCAATGCAGTATTGAGTATATGCGGTCACAGGCAGGCTATGGGCAACATGGGTGACCCCCAAAAATTAAACCGCTTTGTAAGTGCATGCAAATCATCAATGGAGGGGAGCGTCAGATAACATGACAGCCAGGGCGCCACACTGGCTCGTAGGAGCACCTTAAAAAAACAAAAAAGCCTCATTGAAACCTTCAGCCCTATAAATTCCCCAACAAAAGCAGGATATGAACTTGGCTTTGGGGTCTGTTGCTGTCCTCCATTGACGTTCATTTCCCATGATGCCGACACTCACAATCCTGTTCGGCTACTGGAAACGAAAATGGGAACTCTGTGCAAACAATTGACATCATGCATTTCCTGCTATGGACAAACTTTGGCGATAATCACACGGATGCATGAGTTCACACACAGCGGTATGCGTTCACACACTGCCATGAGGTAGAAGAAAGCATCAATAATAAGGCAACGTCATGCTTTTCATCTTTGAATACATTTTTCATCTAATCTCAGGATTGCAGGTGACCTATATTATTCAACATTGCCAATTACTAGAACATGTGAACTTTATTTGGGGGGGTGAATTAGTGGCACTCTCAATGGTGGTATGCGTTTGAACATGACCGGATAATAGCCAAAATCCTGTTAGAAGAGGCTGTGCACCTTTGTTCAACCAGATTCTCTGAAATGTCATGGAAAAAAGTAGCGGCTTATAGTCCGGAATTTACGGTAGCAAACAAAAATCACAACTGAAGCTAAAACAGAACTTTGAGCAAAACAAAGCTGACACTGACAGCAGCTAAGGGAGGGCGTGTCCTTTTATAGCCACTAATTGCCAAACGACCAACGGGTGTGCAGCTGCAGGGAAAACCCCCCACAGTGCCACCTGCTGGTCACAAACCCAATCATGACGCCATCCATCTCAGAGCACATCACACAACGCACAGATAATCAAGCCCACTAACATTTACAGTCACTGAGTGGGAACTGAATGTCCGCTTCCTGCATGTAAGTCAGGCAAGTGAACAAACGCAGTCGGTGACTGACGGATAAAAGAAGACAATATTGTCAGAATACAAACCCCCAGCGCAAATGATTTTATGCTCAGAATGCCAATTACCGACGGCCTAAAGCGGATGGATTGGTCATTGTAAAGCAACCTATATTCAATAATATTCCCTCGAAGACCAGACGGGACGCCTTCTCAGGTTTTACTGCAGACAGTGCAATGAGACCTGCGCTATGCAATAACTTTATCGGTGCTAGTGCTCGTCATGATACAAATCTTACATTGTAAAGTAACCCCGCCATATTTGCATTTCGGGATTTGCAAATGTACATCTTTGCTGATATCATCGCTGAAAAACGTATTCGCCGTTTAGGAGCTGCTTTTGTGCTCAGGCCAAAAGCCCCGTATTGGAAAAGTCTGCTTCGGCATCACAGTGGGAAGAATTAAGTGAGTTGAAGAGCTTCCTGTCGTGCATTGCAGCCATCGTTGGGCATGTATAAGCGCTTGGGAACATTTTCCTTGGTACTGTTGGGAAAGTCTGAAGACCAACAAAGCCCAATTTGTCCTTGCCATTCCTTTGATCAAAGCGGAGCCAACAGCCGATTTGTTTTTTCTAAATTCAATCAAAAAGGCACATTGTTGCTTTTGCCACAAAAGTTCCTTCATGATGACTTTCCACACTCACAAAAATGGAAAATCCTATCTTTCTGGCCTGGACTACAAAGTCCCATTCATGAAGAAGCAACGACATTATGAGTGTACAACAGTGATGACAATTAAGTGACGATCAGTGCGGTGGTTGCCAGTCCACTGTCTTGCCTGTAAACCATGACAGTACACAGTGTTCCTAATTATTAGCCTTAAACTGTGTTACAGATTATAAGGCGTAGGCTATTTGCATCCACTTTCCTACTCAATTTAAAGTCAATCAAATATCTTATTAGCTTAATTATTAGCATGTATACATAGGCGGTTTTACAGGGTGGCAAGGGGCGGCAGCTGCCACCCTTTACCAAAAGCCTTGACCCCAAATTGCCACTTCTGGCTATTAGCAATGAATCTACCGTCAATTCCGGACTCTAAGCCGCTACTTTTTTCCCAAACTTTCAACCCTGCGGCTTATTCAGTGATGCGGCCAATTTGTGTAATTCTTCTAACGGCCGCCAGGGGGCGCTCGAGTAGAAAAGGTCAGATTAAGAGCGGTCTTTATGACACTGTTTAATTCCGACACTTCACAGGAGGAAGATGAAGACGGCTCACCGTGATTTTTACAAGAAGCGCTATGTTCTTTTAGCAGACCTGTTATACTGTGTTGCTATTCTGTTGCTAGCGTGTTGTTAGCATGTTGCTAGCGTTTTACTGCCGCGTCACAGGCACCGTTTGGGAAGAAAGTGAGATTATTATTATTGTTAAGTTACATTATTAAAACTTTGGAAACTCTCTCTTTCTTTGTAAATATGTTGACATGTTTTAATGTGGGCACATGCGGCTTTTATGCGGGTGCGGCTTGTCTATGTACAAAATTGGTTTTCTTCTCAGAATGTCGTGGGTGCGGCTTATAATCAGGTGCGCTCTATAGTGCAGAAATGACGGTACTCTTCCACATGTAGAAGCACAATCCTTCACTATACATCTTGGGAAGAGTTTAGCAAATGAATGGCTGTCTGTGTTGATACCGGTACTTATGGATGGACGTGTGTGTGTGTTGTGATCTGATGGGTGTATTTGTATCATTCCAGGATGAACAGCTGTCCACTGAAAGACAGTCAACTCACCTCACTTAGTATGCAGCATTTGTTGTTGTCACAGGTGCCAGTCCCTTTTAAAGACCCCACGTCACTGTCTGTCTCGTGATGATAGGTTTCCGATAATGATGGGTTCCCCGCCTTGGAGTTGTTTGTCTTCTGGAGCTTTTCAATCACCTCCTCCTCACCCTCAGGGTTTACTGGCGTCGAACTATACCGATCCGTTTCCAGATCCTCACAAGTTTGCACTTGAGTTCTTGAGGGCGAAGAGCTGATCTCAGCCTCCGGCCGTGAAATATCCGAGTTCCGTTGATGTTTTGTTTGCTCATCGGAGTGTGTTGATGGGTACGCGTTTAAATTGGACGAGTCGCAGGATGACTCACGACTGTGGACAGCAAAGTTCTGGTCGGAGCCTGTCGGACTGGATGGAGCGTTACCACTTGATAACTCCACTCCGGAGTCCTCTGACTCAAACTTGTACAACCTCGTCAACTGAGAAGAACCTGAGAAAATGCCCGACAGGTCGTCTGCATTGGCGTCGGTTTGACGCTCTCCTGACTTTTCATCGGCGGGGAAATCCACCAAAGAGTCTTTGGAGTGGTGCGAGATCTTCTCATCAGAGTGGGCGGAGGGGAAGTTGTCCACCTCTGCAAGCCCGTCATCGAAGTTGCCCAATCGCTTCATTTTTGTCAGCACGACTGCACTGTCCAGGACTGAGTCTCGGACCTGTTTGCCTGCAAAGAAGGAGTCAAGAATAAATTGTTTATTGAAAGTGCAAGAACTGGAAACAGTCTCTTGAGAATGGCATCATATAGTTCTCCATTCAGTTATGAATGCAAAGTGAGACACAAATGAAGTCAAATGTCCAAGCTGCACATGTAGTGATGGTGGCTGAAGTATAAAATGGGGGGGGCCATCTTGAGCAAATCTTCCCACCCCCTCAACGACAAGCGGCCGCATTCCAACCAGGACCAGAACTGAGTGTTTTCGGCACTCCTTTGTGTTCACCGCCACGAAACATAACAATAGCTTTGCGGGCCACCACACATTTTTCAACTAAACAACACCTGTCAGCCATAGACTGAATGCGATTTTTAATCCACTGCTAACTGAGGTGGCTGGTGGAGTTTTGGCCAGAGGCGAGATCTATAAAAGTACCGTCAATTCCGGACTATAAGCCGCTACTTTTTTCCCAAACTTGCAACCCTGCGGCTTAATCAGTGATGCGGCCAATATGTGTAATTCTTCTAACGGCCGCCAGGGGGCGCTCGAGTAGAAAAGGTCAGATTAAGAGCGGTGGAATATATGCGTGGAGGAAGACTGCAACTTCTTGTCTTGTGCATCAATTAAATTAGCGTCAACATACCCTCATCATGGAAAATGCAAAAAGAAAGGCAGATGACGCAGCTTTCAAACTAAAAGCAATCGAGCTGTCCGATCAAGAAGGAAACAGAGCTGCTGCATGTAAACTTGGCATCAACGACAGCTCACCGTGATTTTTACAAGTATGTTCTTTTACCATCTGTTGCTAGTGTGTTGTTAGCATGTTGCTAGCGTTTTACTGCCGCGTCACAGGCACCGTTTGGGAAGAAAGTTATATCATTATGATTGTTAAGTTACATTATTAAAACTTTAAAGACTCTCTCTGTGTACCGTCTTTCTTTGTAAATATGTTGACATGTTTGAATGTAGGCACATGCGGCTTATATACGGGTGCGGCTTGTGTATGGACAGCATTGGTTTTCCTCTAAAACGTAGTGGGTGCGGCTTATAATCAGGTGCGCTCTATAGTGCGGAAATGACGGTATATATTGATATTATTTATCGAATATATCCATCCATCCATTTTCTGACACTCACAAGGGTCGCGGGGGGTGCTGGAGCCTATCCCAGCCGTCTTCGGGCAGTAGACGGGGGACACCCTGAACTGGTCCGTGCCCACATGTAAAGTAAGCTCTTATATTTGTGTGTATTTCTCAATACCCTATTGTTTTACTTGACCTTGCTTTTCTGTGCTCACATAGAACTCTCCTCACACACTATCTGCCACACACATTCCATCGCAGCCAAAACACGCACCCACACACCACATCACACCAGTACCTTTCCATTGTTTTGACTGTGCATGCTCTACACAAAATAAATGCACTTTGCAGCGGCGAACCGACAGGAGATCTTGTGAGCCGAGGCACTGAAACATCGTGCCCTCCCTGTTCTTCCCTGCTGCAGCAGTCTAAAACTTGATCTCAGTGTGCTGCCTGTTCTTTGCCCGGGTCGGCCAGGCCTTTTAGACCCAACACCACACTCACACCTAGGGACAATTTAGAATGTTCTATGTTTAAGAAAGTATCTTTGTGTCGTTGTTGTAGGCCTGTTGATTTCTATGCTGCTATTTGTTCATATAGTTAAGAGCTGGGCCGCAGTTTCATGTCAATTCCTGAAATGCAACCCTGCTAATGCCAAAAGCATCGTGTGTGTGTGTGTGTGTGTGTGTGTGAAAAGAAATGTTCATATCTACTTTTGTGTGTGTGTGTGTGTCAGGCAGCCACGCCACTTTGTTTCCCTTCAAAATGTATACATCTGACGATAACGTCAGCGCCGCACCAGCCGTGAATCTCACCGCACGTCACGGACTTCAACAACAGGGCAGATTGTGGGACTTCCTACAGGGTGAATTTGAGATCCCGCCAAGGCAAATATGAGATTCAAAAGTTCTTTGAAGTGGTAAATCGGACGCTTTCATCCTCTCTCTCAAGGGAACTTTGGAGGAGGGAGACTTGAAGAGAAATGGAGCACATAAGCCTTTTTTGTTTTACACTTCCAAGTCTAAAATGGAGGCTCGAGTGGGAGTGGGGCAGAGGGGCCTGCAGACACAACACGAGATGGGGGAATGTTCTGTTGCTATGCAGCTTTATTGTGGAAATGCTATACTGCACAAAGCACAAAGAGTCATGGAGTTAATTTGATTTATTTATTTTTTTGCCGCTGTCAAGATGGGGGGGTAGTATTTGGACTCTTTTATTGTCATGAAGGCATTACCCAAATTCATGTGTCTGATTTTAAAAGCATCACATGTTGACAGTGATACTGAAGCCATGGATCGCTCATATTCTCTTCGTGTGACACTGAAGCCATCCAGCCACTGTCTCGAAGCCCCTTGCCCCTCTTTGGGGTCGCAGGTGAGTAGGCGCCCATTCGTACGACAGTATTCGCATGCATGCTGATGCAATGAAAAGCGTCTGAGTTAGAAGAGGGTTGAACGTTCAAAACGATTGTGCGCTCAATTGAACCGCATCCCGTGGTGGAAACGAGCACAATGGAGGAGGGGGGCGGTATTGTCCAACACAGCTGAATAAACATCTGGGGCAAAGTGATATAACTGACGTGGAAGGTCCAAAAGACACAGCACAGTTACGTTTGCTGCTGTTTTTGCGGTATAATAAAAGGGGAGGAAGTATACTGAGGTTGAGTTAAGTCGAAATCAAGAGCGTTGCTGACAACGGGGCGTCTCTGTGTGATGTCTTTGTTCGTGATAGGCGTCGTGGCTGTTGACGTGCAACTGAATAATCTGCACAAATGTCCAAATGCTGGCATCAACGGAATCCCCCCCATAGAAAAAAACAGCTTGTTTTGATTTCCAAGCTAATTTGTCAGCAAAACAGCCACCTATCTCCATCTCCTCCAAATATGCCACTGTTCCGATAACCTGATTGTTGACTAGCCGTCACTCTGCCCAAATACTGATAGGGTCGTGTTTTTGGCCACATCAGCTTCCAAAGGCTGGCTTCCTCTTTTAGCCTGTTTTATTTTCACCTCTGTTGAACTCAAACCAAATCCATCCATCCGTCCACGTGAAGACGTAGAATTCTTTAGCGCTTACGATTCCTTTTATCTCCACCAGGGGGAACCAAATTCATCCATTCATCATTTGCAATGAAAAACACAATAACTTATCGGTGTATTGAGAGACTACAATAGTTTGTTATTGTAGAAGACAAAACACCCAAACTTACACTGGGGGGGTAACAATAGCACTGTACATTGCGATGATGATTTTCCTTATGTAAGCCTCAGGGGACTGCTAATCGAATCCTAAACCTTAAAAGTAAACGACCAAATTCCATTGGAAAAGTGCCGTGCACCACTGGGAGCGCACTCTGCGGCTGATGAGCAAAACGTGCAGTAAAGAACAATTCAAAGGGAACGCATTGCTGACAAAGTCAAATCAGAAACTGCCAAACATTTTGGAAACCACACATTGCCCCCCCCCCCCACCCCCACCCATGAAACTCAACACTCAACCCAGAGGGGAAAATCCTGCTTTTCACCTCTCGGACCAACAACAATGTGAGGTGGCGCTTCAAGAATCTTATTCTTTCTGAAAATGAAATCTTTCCGCCCCAAGAATGAGGTTGGAGCGCCACACTTGACACGAGGCAGAATTTGGGCCAAGGTTCAGCACTCGCATACTTTCTTTCATATCACTTTTAGGTGCGTAAACATACATGCCGTGCAGGGCGTGATCGCGTATTCTCCCGTCAGGTCGTATTTAACACTGTTGGTTTATTTTCTGTGTAATCATCGAGAGGAATTCGGGATACGACATGGTGGCTGCATGTGTAAACAGTCAGTGAACTTATAGTTTCATCGGTCCTACTGGTAATTTGAACAACACCTGGTTACCTGAAATGAGACGAGCGGCGTCATCCCGACAGGTGTTGCTCTGATCCCGCACAACACAAAGAAGTCTTGCACACTGCCTTGTAATTGTCTTGGATGACTGACTGACTCGGACATCTATGACCTGCCTCTTGACTCAGACCCGCAACTTCCTCTATAATTGCAAATAGGTCATCCTCGCAAACATGGCGCCACTGCTTCTTATCTTGTTCACGTCATTTCCCGCCAGATAAAGACGGCATTCCGCACCACATCGCTACGGTATTGTGATTGACGCGAGTGCCCTCCAAAGTGCTCAGGGCTAGACAGGTGTGTGTTATACACACGCGAGAGGTAGGAATGCCTTGCCTGAAGCTGCAACCGCTCGTCCAACAAAGCATTTCAACCGCATGAGAGCATGAAGGCAAAAACGAGTCAACGGCTTTTGAAGTCACCAAAAACAGTTTCGGAGTACATTTGCTGTTCCTGAGACAAAAAAGAGAAACAAATGCTTGACGATAGTTTTACAACTACCAAATGCTGTACTCCCCATAATGCCATTTTTCGTTTGTCCCACATCACCCCCAATGACCACATTTGATCGCAAAACAGTTCAAACGAAATTTGATTTCTTTTGGGGAGATGATTTGTTTCATTGCTGTTTCTTGTGACTGTGGGATCATTTGATTTCATAAAGAGCCATCCATCCATCCATTTTCTATTCCGCATATACTCACAAGCATACCCAGTGAAAACCCACACAGGGAGAACATGCAAACTCCATACAAGAAGGCTGTCGCCAGAATCGAACCCTGCACCTCTGCACTGTGAGGTCGACATGCTAACCACTGGACCACCGGGCCACCCCCGTTGTCAGTGTTCATTTAATTGATGGTGCAAGTGAGAAAAAGCAGCAACACACTCCCTATCATCTACTGTATATTCCTCCCAGTCACGGGAGTCTCACTTCCCGCCTTCTCACTCGTTTCTCAACACACGGGCCTGTTTTCAGCTCAACTCTGTTTTCCACTCCAAGTATTTTCAAGACTGGGGTGTCGTCAAACTCAAGGATGATACCCAGACTCGCCGTCTTTATCAAAATGCCTCCCCGCTCCCGACTCGACAGTGGCTTATCAAAAACATTTGGATAAGAAAAGAATGTGGAAGAGTCCTGTAACTTTGTTCAATGGGAGGGAGGATTGGTGCCACTGAAATGTTACAGTTTGATTGTCAATCCCTCAGAATAACCCTGAAATGCATATGCCTAAAAAAAAAAATATATATATATATATATATGTAAATATATACTGTAAATTCCGGATTATAAACCGCTATTTTTTTCCCAAACTTTCAACCCTGCGGCTTATTCAGTGATGCGGCCAATTTGTGTCATTTTTCTAACGGCCACCAGGGGCGCTCGAGTAGAAAAGGTCAGATTAAGAGCATATGCGTGGAATATATGCGTGGAGGAAGACTGCAACTTCTTGTCTTGTGCATCAATTCAATTAGCGTCAACATACCCTCATCATGGAAAATGCACAAAGAAAGGCCTATGACGCATTGCTATTCTGTTGCTAGCGTGTTGTTACCATGTTGCTACCGTTTTACTGCCGCGTCACAGGCACCGTTTGGGAAGAAAGTTAGATTATTATTATTGTTAAGTTATATGATTCAAACTTTGAAAACTCTCGCTCTATAGTGCGGAAATTACGGTAATCATGATTCATTTTTAGTTAATTTGAGTTAATTATGACAGTTGAGTTTTTAATTAGATTAAATATTTTAATCGTTTGACAGCTCTAATTATTATTATTGTTAAGTTATATGATTCAAACTTTGAAAACTCTCGCTCTATAGTGCGGAAATTACGGTAATCATGATTCATTTTTAGTTAATTTGAGTTAATTATGACAGTTGAGTTTTTAATTAGATTAAATATTTTAATCGTTTGACAGCTCTAATTATTATTATTGTTAAGTTATATGATTAAAACTTTGAAAACTCTCTCTGTGTGCCGTCTTTCTTTGTAAATATGTTGACATGTTTTAATGTGGGCACGTGCGGCTTATATACGGGTGCGGCTTGTGTATGTACAAAATTGGTTTTCCTCTAAAATGCAGTGGGTGCGGCTTATAATCAGGTGCGCTCTATAGTGCGCAAATTGCGGTATATATATGAAGAAATACAGGCATTTGATCAACTCATTGACCGTCTCGACTCAACATCAGCATTTCTCAGCAATCACATGCAAGTTCTGAGGAGCCGGAAATGTCTTGTACAGTCTTATAGTTTCAACCGTAATAGCGAGATGGGCAAAGTTGCTCTTCCGCAGCTCCTAACCCGGTTTTCATTCCTGACTTCAGCAGCTTTAAAACGATAACAAGGGCTGACGAGAAATCTCCAGCTAAGAGCCGCTCCCCGCTGCACCGCACACAATGGAAGCACACAATCCTCGAAAAAGTCCGACTAAAACTCTAAAGTAATAACAATGCAAACAAAGAATGGCTGCTGCAAAAAGAGATTGCAACAAAATGGAAAGATTCTTGGCAAGTGTGGGCTCTCATACAGTAAACGAGCTGAAAGCGATATCCAAGCGAGGCTTGTACACGGAATGTGCCGCAACCTGACACTAGGATTAGAACGAGAGAAAAAAAAAAATGGAACTACTGCACAATGTAGTCTTTGCAAATCATCGAATACTGCTACCTGGCCCCTGCATGCTTGGAAAGTTTTGTCTATTTTATATTGGGGGGGGATGAAAGATGACAAGTGAGTTCTGATGTTGTTCAGTGCTCGGTGCATGTCCAAACAGGCACTTGTTGGCACTCTGTCATGATACTTTACTCGATGATAAATGTCACGTTGAGTGGTGGTGGTGGTGGACCCCAAGAAGCAGGCACGAGGGAGGAGCAGGGTGGACTGACGAATTGTATTTAATAAAACACAGAGAAAACTAAATCCAAAACAAAGTCCAAAGTATCAAACAAAACACATGACTGAAGATAAAACTCAATAACAGAAACATGAGCGAAACAAACCTGACAGCAGCTAAGAAACGGTGACAAACAAACATGACAGTAGCCAAAAAGCAACAATGACCCGATACCGAGTGGTCGGGAGGGAGGGAGGGCGTGTCCTTTTATACCACTAATTACCAAACGACCAACAGGTGTGCAGCTGCAGGGAAAAACCCCCACAGTGCCACCTGCTGGTCGGGAGGGAGGGAGGGAGTCCTTTTATGCTCCTAATTGCTAAACGACCAACAGGTGTGCAGCTGCAGGGAAAAGCCCCGCAGTGCCACCTGCTGGTCACAAACCCAATCATGACAATAAAGTGGCAACGTGTCAGATGTCCTATGTTTTGCTTCTCCCTCCGAAACTTAGAGGAAGTCAACTTGGCTTGACAAATCTTGTGCACCCCGCAAAAAAAAAACAAAAAAAAGAACCAATAACAACTGGAAGTCCACATGTCATGAAATATCTCCAATACTGTAAATAGACAAGCTGAATCTGTCTCGGGTTGTTTACTGACTCACGTTATCACACTCATTAAGGTGCGTTCCCACGTTGCAATTTGTGTCCTAAGTTTTGTGGCATGCAACACATTGCAACGTGTGAACCAACCCCGAAGTCGGACAGACTTTTGTGGCATGCGACGTGTTGGATGCGTGCTGCATGAAATAGGACTTGCTCTATTTTCTTGCAACGTGTTGCACGAACCCGACCAATCAGAATGCGTTTGTTGCGCTATCACGTGACAAAAAACATGGCGTCGTTATGTAAACACGGAACGCGGAAGTCTAATGGCGCCGACACAGAAATCCCAAAAAATCGAGCTCTCCCGGGGCGACACCGAAAGGTTCATTCATTATTACCATTCGTATCGCCGTCGTATTGACAATTAGCCGCCATCGTCGCAGAACGAAATATGTTGCTTAGCAACATTAAACGCGCATTCGGAAAAAAATATTCTGGCCAGATTTGAAATTGTTTGCAACTGTTGCGACGTGGGAACACATTCGCTTTGCAACATCAGATTTGCAATTTGTTTTATGCGACACGTTGCATAACACACATTGCAAGGTGGGAACGCGCCTTTAGTAACACTTCAAGATGAGATTTGACTTTTTTTTCCCACATCGTCTGACCCCAATATTTGAACCCTTTCCTGCACCCTGTAACCTGATGACATGATAATAATAATAATAATAATACATTTGATTTATAAGCGCCTTTCAAGACAGCCAAGGACACTTTACAAGAACAAAAACACAAAACAATACGATAAGCTGTCCACGGTGGTAACTGAAAACCGTCATCAACAACATGACCAGTACAAATACTACACCAGCATGTGAGTCGAGCAGTTCATGTTGATATCTGAAAATGATGTCAGTGAGCAACGGTGTTCTTTCAACACGATATCAGGCATCGGAAATCAGCCGGGATTATTGATGACTTGTCAAAACGGGCTTAACGCATCCCAACACCGATCCTATGTGCAGATGCCAAAGAATTGATTCGGATTGTCTGTCAAAGAATTTCATCGGCGCTTGAGATGAGAATGTCTGTTCGTTTGGCAACCAAAGCGCCTCGAGGCATTACAACAACGATCACGTCAACACAACAGGCAAAAAAATCAACGCTACCTTTCCTCCAAGGAGCCAGGATGGACAGCGACTTCTGCCAACTAATAATCAGCCCGCTCTTTTTCCGATTTACACTCATGTTGTCACCGTGAATGTCTAAAAATGGAACTTTGTCACTTAATTTTGAAGTTAAAAAAAAAAAAATGTTCCTCAAAGATTCCTTATGTTCTCAAGCGTTTTTTTTCCTGGCCTCAAAATGGAAGAAAAAGTTGTTGATGGTCTTTGACAGCGTTTCCCGTGTCCTTGTATAGGGTCGCGATGCCCACGTCCGAGGAGCGTATGTGGATGTTTCCAGGTCCTCCAGCTGATGGAAATAAAACTGGTGGGGAGGTGGGGAGGGGTCAGGAGGGGGCAGGCTCCAACAGGAGAAGTTGAATTCATGAGAGAAAGAGGAAGAGGAGGACTGGCACACTGCCGAAGGGAGTGAGATAGCGGGGAACGAGGAATGCAGCAAAGAGCAAGTGACAAGAGGTGGAGGCGGAGTCACAATGGAGGCTTGGAGGCCAAAAAGACATTCATCGAAAATGAAGCAGGAAATTAATAGTGGCTGCATCAATGCTTACCTTGGAGGCCCTGGAAAATACTTTCCGCTCCTGACTTGGGATGGCGGTTGACGCTCGTACTCATTCAAACGTGCGAGCTGGGAAACAAACGTGGTCACAAGTGGGATCGTGCGACAATTACCAGCTTCTTTTGGGGTTGTTTTTTTGCGACCGCAAACCAAAAAAAAATAAAACCTTTTACAAACAGATGAAAAGTATGCTTTGATTTCAGAGAGCATTTTTAGAAATCGATTCAAGCGTTGTGCCTTTTAAAGTCGGAGGACAGAATGTTTCATTCACAGTCACTAATGCGAATATTGACATCCCAGATAGAAGTCAAAAACAGATGTCCTTAATATCTTTTATTTCCTTTCATTTAACTCATTCAGTACAGTAGCAGCCAATTCTGGACCAAGTCTGAAAAGACGTTTAAAGACGTCTTTGGTAGTGAATGACTTAATATTGAAATTCTTTCATTTCTCTATTCTTGCTGCAGACTGAAAACATTTGAGTTGGCCATAAAAAGAGGAACATGAGACTGATATCAACGTTGCAGCTTTTATTTCCAGGAATTTCCATCTGGATGTGACACACAAGTACCTGTGAGTGCGAGCAAAAGTGCACAACTCTCAAATGGCTTTCCTGCGTGGCCTCTTTTTGGCTCTGGTCATTTTGTCAAGGTTCGGTGGGGTGTACTGGAGGCAAAGGCATTTGAATCCACAGTCAAGTGCAGAGAAGCAGGCAAGGGAAGACCGCAGGCAAAACTTAAACGTGTATTCACCAAAGGCGGACAAGCGAGCGTGCTGGCGAACCAGAAACAAAATGACATTTCAAAGTGGACGCAAAACTCCAAGAAACAAGGAGCACGAGAAACGCGCTCATCACGTTTCATGACAACAAATGGCATACGACAATGACCAGAGAAAAAGACTACACTGAAACAACCGAGCAATTGGACTGCCGCTACCTCTGTTTTAGCATTCTGAGAACCATCATGAAGAGTTTTGGGTCTCACTTGGCTGAATCAACACACTTCAGATATTAATTAGATACTGAAAGCTGGCCTTGTCAAATAAAGCGCTAGCTATCAAACAACGTTTGACACCAAGTGCAGTACAACAACAACAAAAATAAATCATCAGTTTGAACATCAACACTGTGTTTAAATACAGATGATGACTTTCAATCAATGTTTTATGTGAAATATAAATAAACTACAGTGAAACTCCTCTACAACGAAATCGTGTTTGTGGCAAGAAATTTTTCACAACAGGGGGTTTTTTCACTGTAGCAAATTTGGTCTCAGATGTAAGCACACACACACAAACGTATGTGTACTCTATTTTTATTCCAATAGTATAAGCACACACTTATTTGACACTTCATATTGTCAATGTAGAAAGAAAAAAAGGGAAAGAAATTGCGAAATTTAGATCAGCGTTCACTCTGTGTAGCGTCTTTCTTTGTCAATATGTTGACATGTTTGAATGTGGGCACGTGCGGCTTATATACGGGTGCGGCTTGTGTATGTACAAAATTGGTTTTCCTCTCAAAACGTCGTGGGTGCGGCTTATAATCAGGTGCGCTCTATAGTGCGGAAATGACGGTATACTCCAGTGCTACTTATATATGTTTTTTTCTTCTTTATGTATTTTCAATGCTAGTGCGACATGTACTCTGGAGCAATTTCTAATCTGGAAAATACGGTACAAACACACAGTGATTCTTTCACCTACATCTCGAGAGAACCCTCGTACCAATAGCAGCACTCGTAACAACACACTTTGAGAAAGACTGAATGAGAGCATTGCTTGACGTACTGTACATTTGAATCTGCTTTGCCCTCGCCTATTGCCAGACAGTCAAATCATTGGTCTTCCTGCGGTTCCACCAGGGAAAGATCAAAGAGAGGTTTTTAACAAGTATATGGCCCAATCCGCACCCCCTCGCCATCCATATGACTACGCTCTGTTAAATTCCTTCCCGGCACCACGCTCCTCGAAAACTGCAAAGTGTCTCCCAACCGAAAAGGGATGCCTTGGTTGAGTGCATCTCCACCTCCTTGGCCATTCCCCTCTCAGTTGGGGGCTGGTTGTTTTGGAGAGAAGATAAACGTAACTGTAGAAGGTCTCGTAGCGCAATAATTAGGCTGCGTGGAATTTGGATGAGTTCTCAGGAGGCCGCAATACTCATGAGGCACATACGTGATTCCATTCAACATCGGTACAATTCAGACAGCTTACAATGCTTGACCTGCCTCAGCAGTAGTTGGCACCAAGTTGTGTTCCGGATGGTAAGAGTCCAGCATAATGCTTATTAATGACACCTTGCAGCGGAAGTCATCTCATGACACTGATGACTTTTATACTCCAACTACTGCTACGGATATATGTTCAATTTAGTCTTTCCATGTCATGGTTACATTAAGGAGATAAAATACAGAAGAACGTGATCATTTTTCATCATAGCGGTCGTAGGTGGTGCATATATAAAAAATGGAAACAAAAACCCTCTCATCCGTGCGTATTCAAGCGCCCAAGGCGTTCTGAAGTGGTCCCATTATGTAACGTGTTATGCGAAGCAGCAGCACACCAGAACGAAAACATGGACAGTAAGGGGAGCAGATCCAAATATGCATTTTGTGTCTTTGAACCTGGCCTTCAAATGTGCATGGAGCTCTTCTTGTTGTTATATGATTGTTTGTCTTGGCGTGCCAGTAAAAGAACCAAAACCAGCGAGAGGTCGTCACTCTAAAATAGTTCTGGAATCAGCCAAACCACGACGTATATGTCCTGTGATTGAGAGCATTATGAATTCAATTACGAGAACCATAAGACACAATTTTGTCCTATTACCTATAGTTTTGTTCATAACTCTAAGCAGTAGCAGGCGGTGAGTTTTTGACCTAATCGACCTCTTAATAACAACGTTCACATTACAAAATAATGTCCAAAAATGCCATAGAACTACGTACGGCATTAAAAAAGAAAAAAATAATAATTTACCTTTTGTAAAATTCTATTGCAATATGCATTCGTCACAAAGTATTGAGCGAAAAGACCAATGGAAATGTCTGTCAAATGAGGGATTTTTCTTGTAGCTGATTTTCTCATGCTTCCCCTCTCACGTTTAGAGT
This sequence comes from Hippocampus mohnikei, assembly GCA_026261675.1. Taxonomy (NCBI): domain Eukaryota; kingdom Metazoa; phylum Chordata; class Actinopteri; order Syngnathiformes; family Syngnathidae; genus Hippocampus; species Hippocampus mohnikei. The sequence goes on along the minus strand of JAKGUB010001031.1, from coordinate 1,015,739 downwards.
GGTCGAGCGAAAAAGGCAACATCCGTGATCGTATCTGCCAACTGGAGGAAGAGTCATTTCCTCAGGAGTGGTCTGTGACAATTACTGGATGCACATAAAAAAGCCTCAAAGTTACTGGCCCAAGAATAACCCCATTTAGTGCAATTTACTGCTGCGGGTGGCGGGTCGGGCTGAAAGGTTGTGAAAAAAATGTTTGATGCATCCACTCTCCACCTCACTCTGTTTGCCATTGTATTTACTTGACGCATGGCTATGTTCTTTTCCGCATCTCAATGAAGTTAATGGTCATCATGCACACACACGGCGTCATCCTATTAATAAGCTGAATGAAATGAAAAGTTTTCAATGCTAAGAGAAAATGAGTGGAAACTCCAGCATGTGGTATACGGGAAGTCATGAACTTCAGTTGTTTGTTTGTTTTTTGGGTGTTTTTTTCAGATACAGCGAAACTCCTCTAGAACAAAACCTACATGGGTGAAAATACCCCCTATTGTGAAAAAAAAATCTTCATGCATTAACACAATTCCCATTCTCCTGCCCCCCCCCCATACGATGAAAAAAAAACCTGTTGCGTTATTCATCATCTTCCGAACCACTTGATCCTCACTAGGGTCGTGGGGGGTGCTGGAGCCTATCCCAGCTGTCTCCGGGCAGTAGGCGGGGGACACCCTGAATCGGTTGCCAGCCAATCGCAGGGCCTGTTGCGTTATACGAAATCATTTTCTCTGCTCCAGCCTCGCGAAGACATTCACTACAACGAAGTCTAATCCAACAGCAACCTCAACTGCTTCGTTCGGAAACGGCAACAGCAACCACCATACTGGTTGACATCGTGAACGATGTTTATTTCGGTCACAGCTGCGAGTTTCCTGAACGTAACATATTCCTAGCTGCTCTGCCGTTGGCTTACCGAGCATCATCCTGGCCTCCGATTGGCCAAGAGGGACCTCACTGTCTACGTGTGTTGATACCGAAGCTAGATCCGTAGCATCCGATTAGCTGCTGCTCAGAGTAAATTGCTTACGGCTCGACGGACATTCAAATAAACAAACGTTTCCTCGAGTGCTTTACTTGTTATCAAGCTAAAAACAGCCACGGGACGCTTCCTAGTCCTCGATGGCCATTGTTAACTCTCGAAGGCTAAAAACGTTACGCTAACCGGAGCGCTTCTTTCTCATTAGCGCTCCAGTTAGGTTGGCGATCTAAAAAAAAATTAAATAAAAAAAAAAAGCTCATAATACTGCAAAAAGACTCAATGTAAAAAAAAAAAGTAATAATAATCATAAAAAAATGTACATCACACCAGTGACGAAGAATTAGGCTTGGCCAGTCATTTTATTGTCATGTGTTCGTAATGACTCAGCGGAGCAACGTGTCACGGAACATATCAGTCACAATGTGGGCAAAAAGTCATGATTGTTGAAGCTTGATTTCATATGCCAACAATGATAGGGTAAGAATTGTAATATTACATGATCGCTGCTATCCCAAATTACAGGTGCTTTGGGGGGGAAAAAAAAACTAAACATTTTTCTCTTGACCCCACCCACAATTCCCAAATAAGCGGGTATGTATGCCATGCTGGTTTTCTCCAAAAAACAGGATTTGTCGCAAAAAGAAAAAGAATGTTTCTAAAATATCAATATTATTTGAAATACGTTGGGGGGGGTATCTGTTAATAGGCAAACCCGTGAGTGCTGAACGTCAAGTATTCGCGCGTCAGTTTCCTGCATTTCCGTCTAATTTAATGATTCTTTCTGGGCGTACAAATCTTTAGCGCATTCACCCTTGTTTCAAGTTTGATTTGCACATTATCTCCTCTTCGATACAATAGATGGGACCGTGGTTGTAGTTTTCATTTTCAAGGATGTATTTTTAATCAATAAATACTGTAACTCGGGTTGGAAATCACCGCTTGAAACCATCACATATCTTCACCAATTCACTTTGAGCTATCATGCAAGTATTTAAGGGTCATATCATAGGTTATACCCTATAAAAAAAAAAAAAAAAAAAAATACTCCCGCTCCAAACTGTAAATCAACTCTTGATCAAGTCACGGCATTTTGATAGTCAATATTTTCAAATTCAACCAATTATATAAAGAAGGAATGGGGAATCTGAATTTGAGATAGAAGTCACAGAACATCACGAGTACAAATATTTGCTTAATTTACAGGACAGTTAACAGTTTGGAGAGATTGTGGCAAATTGAACAATAGACCCTGCATATACTCTGGAAATGTCATAAAGTAACTTTTTGGGAAAGAATACACACTGTACAATTAGAAAAAAGATATTGAGGTATAATGTCACCTTTACCTGCAAGACCTTATGCATGCATGGCTTAAGCCATAGGTGTCAAACTGCGGTCCTGGAGGGCCAATCAATGCCCTGCATGTTTTGCAAGTCTAGCTGTTGCAACACACCTGATTCAAATGATCAGGTTCAATGTCAGGCTTCCTTCCGCAGAGCTTGCTGATGATCTGATCATTTCAATCAGGTGTGTTGCAACAACAGGGAGACTTGGAAAACATGCAGGGCATTGATTGGCCCTCCAGGACCTGAGTTGGACACCTATGACTTAAGCAAAGGATTCATATATGACGGGGATAAATATTTGCTGAATATACTATTAGTGGCAAGTAAAAAAAAGGAAAAAAAACACACCTAACCAATGGATGGCAATTGTGGAGGAAATTCATATGATGGAGATGATGACTTTTTGGACGAGACTGCATGGGAGTCAGATATATATATATATATATATATATAGAGAGAGAGAGAGAGAGAGAAAACGGACTCTGTACAAGGATTTAAATAGCAATTGAGAGAGCAATGGAAACTGACATGCTTGGAAATGCGACTCCCCTCATGTGTTTTTTTTTTCTTTCCCTTTCATGATCGATTTTGAATAATCTGAAGTAAAAAAAATAATAATAATACAAGGCAACGGTAAACTAAACACTGGTTTTCTTTTTGTGTCGGAGAGGAGACTGTACATTCCACGGCCTCGGTCCAGAAGTTCTGAAACAGAAAGGCTTAGATTCAGCCAGGTCCAGTATGGAATAAGATGCCACTTTAAAGCCCTGAGCCTCAACATTTAAGGAAGAAAGCAACACATACACGCACACACACTTCTTTTACATGATACAGCAGTGTTGGCTTTTTTTTTATGTCCAGTATTTATTTTTTCAAACAAAATGGCACAAAATAACTCACTGATTTTCATCTGATCGCACATGAAGAACATGAGACGTCAGGTGAGAACCTGTCGGGGCACAGAAACAATATTAAAAATTCATGCAAACCACAGCTCTGACAGCCAACGAATGGGTTTGAAACCAATTACGATTTAGTGTTTGGTTTTGGGAGAAAGAGGGGTTTAATATAAGAGAAATGACATACTTGTTTTATCGCTGTAGATGGCACTGACTCCCTCCTCAAAAGTGACATTGATGCAGACACCTGGAACAGCTGGGGTGAGGTGGAGGGACGGAGGTAAGTAATGTGAGGTCACACTAATATCACTGTGTCAACATTGTTGTGGCAGCCTACCATTTGGTGTGCTGATGGCCCTGTTGTTCACAGCTCCTTGAGAAATGTCTGCAAGACAAACGTGACACACACATGCAATGGGATGTTCCTTGTTGATCAACTATGTCGAGTACCGAGTGTCATGCAGATCACTTTCGGGCAGATATACCGTAAATTTCGGACTATAAGCCGCAACTTTTTTCCCAAACTTTCAACCCTGCGGCTTATTCAGTGGTGCGGCCAATTTGTGTCATTTTTCTAACGGCCGCCAGGGGGCGCTAGAGTAGAAAAGGTCAGATGAAGAGCGGTGGAATATATGCGTCGAGGAAGACTGCAACTTCTTGTCTCGTGCATAAATTAAATGAGCGTGAACATACCCTCATCATGGAAAATGCAAAAAGAAAGGCAGATGACGCATTGCTATTCTGTTGCTAGCGTGTTGTTACCATGTTGCTACCGTTGTACTGCCGTGTCACAGGCACCGTTTGGGAAGAAAGTTAGATTATTATTATTATTATTATTGTTAAGTTATATGATTAAAACTCTCTCTGTGTAGCATCTTTCTTTGTAAATATGTCGACATGTTTGAATGTGGGCACGTGCGGCTTATATACGGGTGCGGCTTGTGTATGTACAACATTGGTTTTCCTCTAAAAATGTCGTGGGTGCGGCTTATAATCAGGTGCGCTCTATAGTGCGGAAATGCCGGTAATAAAAAAACGTGATTGGCTCTATCCTTCCAGATGGATCTCTGGAGTGTTGATTACCGGATTTTCCGCACTAAAAGGCACACCTAAAAGTATTCAATTTTCCCAAAATCCGACCAATAATCCGATGTGTCTTATAAATGGTGTCACATTCTATTTATCGTCCCCATTGAGTTGTTTCCCTGTTAGTGTGTTCCTATGCCATCTAGTGGTGATTATTACCATTATGAAACGAAGAGAATACCAAAAGCATCGTTAACTACTGACTAAACGAAGGAAGAAGGAAACAAGCAAGACTTGTAAGGATAGTTTGCCCCTTGTGGATGTGAGCCCACAAGGTTTGTGTGCCTTTTTGTTGAAGCAATTTGTTTTAATAACTTCATTTATTTCTTTTTCATGCCATTTGTATTATATTTTTCATATGTCCGTGTTTGTGACCAGCTCTATATAAATAAAGCTGAATGTGTATTGCATTCCCTTTGGCGTAGCACCATCTAGTGGCTGCATAGTGCTACCGCTGTTGTATGCGCCTTATAATGCAGTGCGCCCAATGTATGAAAACAATTTTTAAAATAGGCCATTCGTTGAAGGTGCGCCTTATACTCCGAGGCGCCGTATAGTGCGGAAAATATGATCATCTAAGTCAGCGGTGGCCAACCCGCGGCTTGCGAGCCACATGCGGCTCTTTGGCTGGTTCAATGCGGCTCCCGGGCTTTCACACGACCATCGTCGAAAACGCCTCGGCGATGGCGCCGCCATTAAATCAACGGTGCTTAATACATAGACCGTATACTACGTCAGCCTATCACCAATCCCGTTACTTGATTGACAAAGAGGGCAACCAATCAGATGAGCGATTCACTGTTAATGCGCAGACCACGGCGCTAAGTGCTAAGCTAGTGAGCGAATTACCTCTGATTTTAAGGCAGGGGTGACCAATATGTTGATCGCAATCGACCGAGAGCCAGCAGACTGGTCTCAAGTCGACCGCGATCGGGTCGATCCAAAAGTCGATCTTTGGGCAAAAAAGTGTGTGTGTGTGCATGTGTGCATGTGTATAGCAACAGTCTTGTTTCAACTTGAGCTGCTTCACTTCACCTGTTCTCTCCAGAGTGATGACATTTGACTGTTCTTCTGATCTGGTTCTGGCCAGGCCACGCACATGTCTGCAGCAGAGATGACATTTTCTCAGCCACGCACGTGCATACTCATATTATTATTCATTTTGTACTTTTGAAACATTTTGGATTAAATCTAGACGGAGATGTGAGGTTCCGTTTTTCAGTTCCGTCGGATTAACCAATGGGAAAACCACGGCAACTAATTTGGGGTTCCGTAAACGATCCTCATGGGAACCCATTTTTCTATTTGGACTGATATTCATAATCAAGAATTCAGTGGGAAAATTATGCGTCTCGAACGCAAGACGCAGAGGGACGAGATGGCTGCCATTTTTTTTCCTCCGTTTTCCCCCCCCACTTCTGACCAACGTGGACTACAAATGTCAAATGTACAGAATAACCGAAGTCAACATACCTCTCGCTCTGTGCAAGTCTTGCAGGAAGTTGATTTGGATGCAGTGGCTGTGGTGTGGAAAAGCCAAAAGTATGGAGACGCCTTGACACAACAGGAGAGCGATGGACTGAAACCTGCCGGAAGACACCAGATCCCCAAATAACGACAGTCAGGAAGTGAAAGACCATGACGCCAAAGAAACAAAGTGGCAAATCAAAGAGAACAGGAAGTCAACTTTTGCGCTTTGGTGCATTGCTGATCAATCAGGTATTGACTTTCAAATGTTTTTTTCTGGTGTCACGTTAGACTTAAAATACAATACGGCTATTTATATAGTTACCGTCATTTGCGCACTATAGAGCGCACCTGATTATAAGCCGCACCCACTCCGTTTTTAGAGGAAAAGCAATTTTGTACATACACAAGCCGCACCCGTATATAAGCCGCATGTGCCCACATTCAAACATGTCAACAGATTTACAAAGAAAGACGGTACACAGAGAGAGTTTTCGTTAGAAAAATGACACAAATTGGCCGCATCACTGAATAAGCTGCAGGGTTGAAAGTTTGGGGAAAAAGTAGCGGCTTAGAGTCGGGAATTGACGGTATACACAATAGCTATAACAAACCACTTTACATATAACATAAAATAAAAACATACCAACAAAAGAAAGAGAAAACGGTGCATTGAAAACCTCAATGAACGATACCAACTCATATACCAGAGGAAGAAGGGAACTCCGGTTCCGCCAAAGCCACGTTCCTGCCTGTTTTGCACCCCTCGCTACTCCAACACACCTGATTCAATCGTTTCCGATGGTTTCAGGCCTCGAGTGAGAGCGAGCTTGCTGATGAGCTGATCGTTTGAATCCGGTGTGTCGCAACAGGGAGAGGGATCGCATATATCGAGGAACCGTATTTCCCGACCCTTGTCATAGACAATAGACACCAGAAAGCTATACAACAGTGGCAGTCTCATATTGGGGTGAAAACCAAAGACATGTCGCGTTTGAAAACAAGTTGTCAAAATGGACAGGGAGGGAACGTAACTCTTCAAAGAATACATGCCTACCTGAGCGGTCAGCATTTTGGCATCTTCACTCAGACTGCAGTTGTCCATCCGATTCGCCAGCTGGTGCTCCTTCTCGGCTTCCTTCAGGACAAATTCCACTTCTGCTGCTAGTTGCTCATCTCCGGCAAAAACTCCTTGACTTCAGAACGGTAGTCCTGCATTGTTGCCTAATGCAGGAAAAATAAGCCCGTGTCACACGTCCGCTCAACTCAGTATTTCAGCTTTTCTTTGTTTTTTTATGTCAGTACGTCCTGAGAACGCACAACAATCCCACAATGAAGAAAATCAGCAGCGTGACGTGCTGACCTGCAGGTAGGCTGTGAGATCTTTGAGGACAGGAGAGTGTTTCTGCTCCAGCAAGTTCTTCAGACTGATGATTAGAGGGACGGTGTTCTCTATGAAGGCCTTTTTCCTGACCTGGAGATCAAACAAACGAGCTTAAAGTAGCTCCAAAGCAAGCTACACTTTGACCCTACAATGGTATTTACTTGTGGAAAGTAAATAGAGTCCCACACTCCAACATGTCCAATGTGAACTCGCCTGCGAAACCACCTTATTTTGAGCTGCCTGAAGAACCGCTTTTGCCATCGTGGTCATGTTTGCCTCCTCTTGTTCCTCCCCTCCAGGTGGCTGAGACATGACCTGCAGCTTCATCTCTTTCAGAGTCAGTATATTGAAGGTCTCGGCTAAAATGCCTTCGCCGTCTGCATCCAGAGGCAGCTCCTCATTCGCGAAGCAGGCTGGAATAGGAAAAGGCAGAATAAGCTGGAAGGAAACACGTTTGCTTTTTAGGCTTTTGTTGCATCGCATCATGGCGGCGCTCCAAAGTTGCAAGCTGGAAGGAGAACGACGGCGGATAGATGTAGAAGGGTCGTTCCAGAATCGCAAGACATTTTTCGTCTCGCCCATCAAATGTTGATGAACCCATACAAAACACCAAATGGTGCAGTTTTATATTTTCATTACATAGTTTGCCTTCGTTGAAAGTCCCACTCGACCTCATGCAACAGCAGCCATCTCGTTTCCTCTGCGTCCCGCGTCCTAGACGCATAATTTTCCCGCCGGACGCACAGTTCCGAATAATGTGCGATTTTGGGACGCAAGGAAATTTCTCAGTCAAAAACAAAAAAAAAAACGACGGCAGGCCTGAGGATTTCACGGTAACGATCGTTACCGATAGCGTGTCGTTTCCGTGGCGTCATTTTGACGGTACTGAAAAATCGTTAACCATAACAGTCATTGTACTTTGGAGTTTCGGAATTCTTGATTATGAATATCAGTCCAAATGGAAAAATGGGCTCCCATGATGAATGTTTACGGAAGCCAAAATTAGTTAGCGTGGTTTCCCATTGGGCAATCCGACGGAACCGAAAAACAGTCACTGTGAACTTTCGAAATCCTCAGGCCTCCTACTGAATTATTAAAATTTTTGCTGCATTTGTTTATAATTGTACGTATATTAAGATATCCTTTATTTGTCCCACACTGGGGAAATTTACAATGTAATAGGTTATATGTTATATGTATATATAACAATATGTTGTTGTGTGTGTTATTATCAGATGCAATTGAATAAGTAGACCATTTCAGAATTCAAAATTTGGGACTCTCTCAATGCATAAATGTGATTCGTACTTTTCTGATCAGCGAGTCCCTGGGACTCAGCTGAACTGTAAAATGATCACTGCAACCAACCCTGTTGTGTATCCGATCACATTAAGACAATTCTTCTTTCATTGTTTTTTTCAAATTATTTGTGTGTGTGTGTGTGTGTGTGTGTGTTGCACCATTAATCGGCTGGCATTAATGTGCTCACCCAGTACACTTTGGTTCATCTTGTTGGTGATATTGAACCGCTGAGCATCAGTGAAGTGCTGCAGCAGAAAGCGGTAAATCCGAAAACGTTTCTCACGGTGTTGGGGGCCTTTTAGGGAGAAGCGAACTTTTTCCCTGAAAATATTTTGGGAAAGGAAAGAACAAACACTGTGGCGTGCTGACTCATGGAGAAGAAGAAAAAAAAAAAAGGAATGGATGCAAGTGACATTGCAGGCATTCTTCTCCGCAAGTTGGGTCTGATCCGTTTCCTACCTTTCAGTTTGAGGGAACTTGTTGTAGGAATTGTGTCCATTGTATGAATTGAAGTGGTAAATGCACTCAATGAAATGGTGACTAAACATTTCTGGGCTCTTTTTCAGCAGTATGTGAACCAGGCAGTATTCACACAGACTGGAACAGACAGAAAAGAGAAGGTGATTATTTTCCTCGGGTCATGAATAATTCACAGAACGCTTTTCAATATGGTCAATGTATCACTAACAGAGCGCTTGTCAATTAGTTTCTATTACAGCCCCTGCCTGTATGAAAAGCAAACTAGAAAAAGAAAACGTTTTTACGGTTTGAACCTACTGCTATTATGCAATCTTTACCTCGCGATGCCCGGGACAGGATCAACGAGCACCACCATGAAGCGGAAGAATAGCGAACCCTTCCATTTCACAAACTCCTCCTAAAATTAAAAACAAAAAAAAATCAATTGGCTTGGCAGTTGACATTGTTGCAGAACCTCAGGTCTCTTCCTACCTGGAGGAGGTTGGTCAGCATGATGAAAGTTTGCTCCCTGATGACCGGTTCGTCGTCTCGTAGACAGGCAGATATGTTGGGGATGTAGTGATCCACTCTACTCGTGTATCGAACGCATAGATCACACATTATCACCACAACGTTGTTGCGGACGGCAACTTCTGTCCCGAGCTCGAGCTCTCTGGCGAACACGGGAAGGTACTTCTGGACCAGCTCCTCCCGCTGGAGACACAGCTTACCTGATCCAGTTATAGAAAGCATTGAAGAACGAGGCACCCCCCCATTCTCACACCGTTTGCAACTAAATCACAGGACAAAGAGTTTGCTTACCCAACGTAATGACACCGTGTGCTCTGACTTTGGTTGGCAGAGAGTTTGCTTTGAACTGAGAGACCGGAAGGGAAGCTGGGAGCTCATCTTGATAATCTGCCGGTCATAAACAAAGAAAAAACACTTGTCAACCACGTCACCAGTGACTGGCTCTCATTTATCCAAACAAATCCATGTCGTACTGTACCTCGGAATTTCTCTGAATGTGCAGTAAGGATAGATTCCACGAGCAAGACCGTTCTTTTGGACACTCTCCCAGGACAGTTGAGCGACGCGACGCCAACAGTGTGTAGATGTTTCACCTGGAAGACGCATACCACCAGTTACAAACGTGGGAACAAAATCTTGGTAACTCTCTCGGTCAATGAAAAAAAAAGCTACAATGGTAATAATAATAACGGTAAACTTCATGAAAATGACCTGAAACAGATCATACAATGCTTTTGAATTGTGGTCCAACACCTAACAACCCCCCACGCTCACAATCACACCGAAGGACAATTTAGAGTGTTCCGTTCAGAGTTGTATTGAAATGTCTTTCAGGTGATTGCGCAATGAGACCCCGCCCCCGAAGTCAATACTATGCACACTTTTTTACGGCACACAAATCGGGCCTTATTTCCCTCCCTCATTCCCCATGTTTTCTTGTTTTTCGTCAAAGAGAGCAGAATTAACGAGCTTCCCGTTCTGTCAAAATACAAAATACTGTGGAGTGAAGTGAAGAAGGCATGTCCTCACCATGAGCTCTTCATTCATGTTGTGGGTTCCGTTTTCATTCAAGATGATCGCAGATAGATAATCCTCAGAAATTGACACCAGTTCACCGCAGTGAAGATTCATGAAAGCCTATGGGGACAAAAGGTTTAGCAAATAATAAGTACTAAACGGTCATCGGTAGTTTGATCGATTGATTGATTTCCTGATAGCGGAGAAGATGGCACACTAAAACTTCTCTTCTGTAGTCAAGCATCACCGAGGATGAGAACAAAATAAAGATCAACGTCTTCAATCTGTTGTGGTCCTTAACATCAAAACACTTTTGAATCTGTGAAAGACAGCTACGCCAGAAGAGGGCAGCGTATTCAAAGAGGCTGCGAACGACTACCGTAATTTCCGGACTATAAGCCGCGGCTTTTGTCACACACTTTCAACTCTGCGGCTTACTTAATGAAGCGGCTTAAATCAAGATTTTTCTCACGGCCGCCTGTGTACCGTCTTTCTATGTACCGTAATTTCCGCACTATAGAGCGCACCTGATTATAAGCCGCATGTGCCCACATTAAAACATGTCAACATATTTACAAAGAAAGAGAGAGTTTCCAATTTTGTATCATACAACTTAACAGTAATAATAATCCGCACCCAAACGGTATATAAGCCGCATGTGCCCACATTAAAACATGTCATTGCGTCATATGCCTTTCTTTTTGCATTTTCCATGATCAGAGTATGTTCACGCTAATTGAATTGATGCACAAGACAAGAAGTTGCAGTCTTCCTCCACGCATAGATTCCAACGGTCTTCATCTTACCTTTTCTACTCGAGCACCCCCTGGCGGCCGTTAGAAAAATGACACAAATTGGCCGCATCACTGTATAAGCCGCAGGGTTGAAAGTTTGGGGAAAAAAGTAGCGGCTTATAGTCCGGAATTTACGGTAGAATATGTTACACAATATGGGCACCTGCGGCTTATAGACAGGTGCGGCTTATACCTTGTACAAAATGTTTTCCCTTTAAAAATGGAGTGGGTGCGGCTTATAATCAGGTGCGCTCTATAGTCCAGAAATTACGGTAACTCCGCTACGATGTGAAGGGTTTACTTATTTCCAAAAGTAGCTTTTCCTTACTAAGAATTGTAATGATCCATTTTAGTTAACGCTTTCAGAGCCATCTGTTCAACAATCAAACAATTATCGCAGGCATCCAAGGAAAGGGATTTTCTTTGTGGATTTCGTGAGACGCTCTCCTACCGTTTAAGTTAGAAAATAAGAAAGCATGTTCTCAAACCTGCGTTTGCGTGACATCGTCACTACTGCCAAGTCGTTGCAGAGTATCAACAGCAGCACTGATGAGCTCCAGAGACATAGAAAAGGACTTCAACCAGCGCATAAGATCATCTGCAGACAAACAAAACAATTCAGCCGGACATCTTTCAAAGAAATGTTACTGATCTATAACCAATCACCGCAAAGATCACTCACCGACTATCCTATCCCTTGTCTCTTCATTCAAGTGAGCAGAAATTTCTCCAATCACACACATAATATGACAGCAGGTCGTCACACTCACATCCTTACAACTGAGGAGAGAGGAAAAAAAAAGACCAGATGCTCATTAATCACAAAAACGGAGTAAAAATAATGCAAACTTTGTCGATAAATGTAGCTGCCGATCCCACCTGATCATGTTGTCCCAGGCATCCATGAGTTTTCCATAAGGAATTTGGACTGACGCTGCAACTACCTTGGAAAGCAGCATCCAGGCGCCGGCACTGTGCTCAGCCTCCGTGTGTGAAATCAGATTCGTTATGAACGTCACCGTAAACTTGTTTTGTTTGGTCCAGATGGCGACAGCCTTACTCATATATTGGCTGGAGGGCAAAAGATCACATTCTAAATTAACAGAAAAAAATGAAGCCTGTCTACCGTAAATTGCGGACTATAAGCTGCTACTTTTTCCCAAACTTTCAACCCTGCGGCTTATTCAGTGATGCGGCCAATTTGTGTCATTTTTCTAACGGCCACCAGGGGGCGCTCGAGTAGAAAAGGTAAGTTGAAGACTGGTGGAATATATGCGTCGAGGAAGACTGCAACTTCTTTTCTTGTGCATCAATTCAATTAGCGTCAACATCCCCTCATCATGGAAAATGCAAACAGAAAGGCAGATGACGCATTGCTATTCTGTTGCTAGCGTGTTGTTACCATGTTGCTACGTTTTACTGCCGCGTCACAGGCACCGTTTGGGAAGAAAGTTGTGTATGTACAAAATGGGTTTTCCTCTAAAAATGTCGTGGGTGCGGCTCATAATCCGGTGCGCTCTATAGTGCGGAAATGACGGTAACTACCCAGCCTCATAAAATAAAAGGCTTTCAATCTTTTAGGGTTACGCCTACACAAAGTTGACGCGACATCATTCAGGTTGCATATTCCCGTTCTTAATAATAAAAAAAACAAACCTAAGGTTCTGACATTCGTCACAGAGAAGATTCAGCAGCTTCCAGGTCAGCCTCTGACTGCTGGCAAGATGATGGCGGGCAGCAGAATATGCTTGGATCTGCCTGAGCAGAACGTGATCGAGAGCCTCCAAGGCCTTCTCCTGGACGGAGCTTTCAGAATCCACCACCGCTGGCACGACACCTTGAAGCCACGCCTTCTGCACCAGGCAGCACTCTGGCTTAGCCTGCTTGTGACGATTGGCAGGCACACAGAACACATCACAAAACGCAGCAGAATGGATGCAATGGGTTTTTTTATGCCCTGGCTTGTTGGTTGTCTGGACAACCGCTATTGCCGACTCACATTAAGCATCTCGCCCACACACTGCAATGCTTTCTTCTTCACGGACACAGCCGGGTCTCGACAGCGCTCCGAGAGCAGAGAAAGGTTCGTCCAGCTCACGGTGATCACGCCGTGTTTCAGGAGACCTACAAGGGCCTGGAGGAGGGAAAGAGAACGTGAATTTAATGATCCATACCAAATAAATCAGCGCACTGCACATCAAGTATGGAAATATTCGTTGCCAGTTCGTAATACCTGCAGTGCGGCTTTGCGAACAGTAGACTTGGAGTCTTGTACACGCCGCATCAAAAGAGCAATGTTCTCTCTTGCTGCATTGAGAATAAACATCGACATGAGAATTCGTCAATTAAAGAGAATAAAAGAATTCTCATCAAATGCACAATATCAAGCCTTTCGAGCATTTTGTACGACTCACCGTCACAGACCAAGCTATCTGTGCCACCAACCTCCACAGTCCTGAACGGCAAAGATTGGTAAGTTTTCTGAGGCTGCTGGAGATTTCCTGAAGAAACAAACAATTCCTATATGTGTGTGGATCATTCACATGTATTTGGGAAATGCACAGAACCGACTGAGTCAGCTATGGTGATATTTGGTTGCATTAAGCCCTAATGCCATGTGCTCCGGCAATTTTCACAAAGACATTACATTGATGTAAGATGAACTCAGGAAAAGTCAAGTGGCAATAAATCCATTTTAAAAATCGGATTGAGATCCACATAAGAGAAAAGCAAGTTGTGCAAAAATTACTGAAAACACCAAACCATCGGACATGAGCATTCAAAAGTTGAACTCAAGTCAAATAGAAACACCTTTCAGGGTCAGTGTGCATGTCTGGTTTGTCCTCAAGTTTTACTCAAACAGCCCAGTACCCCAAACTATGTGAACAGCACAGTTGCCATTCTCCATTTGCTCACAGCAGAGGACTTACCGTACATTGCGGACTATAAGCCGCTACTTTTTTTCCCAAACTTTCAACCCTGCGGCTTCTTCAGTGATGCGGCCCATTTGTGTAATTCTTCTAACGGCCGCCAGGGGGCGCTCGAGTAGAAAAGGTCAGATTAAGAGTGGTGGAATATATATATGCGTGGAGGAAGACTGCAACTTCTTGTCTTGTGCATCCATTCAATGAGCCTGAACATACCCTCATCATGGAAAATGCAAAAAGAAAGGCAGATGACGCAATATGTTGACATGTTTTAATGTGGGCACATGCGGCTTATATACGGGTGCGGCTTGTGTATGTACAAAATGGTTTTTCCTCTAAAATGTAGTGGGTGCGGCTTATAATCAGGTGCGCTCTATAGTGCGGAAATGACAGTACTCATCCTACAGTTACAAAGTCTTTTAGATTTGCGAGCACCATTTCAAACACAAACAAAACATTACCTTCTGTCGTTCCCTCTTCCAATACAGTCTGCGTCACGGCTATAAGGGGGAGGAAAAAAAAAAGTGTCGTTTAGTCATTCTGCAGAAAGAAAAATATCACCGTACAAGCTTTCAGTCACACTACAGCAAAGTAAATAAATAACAGTTCAACAATAGGCAGTGGTGATTTAGTTTGCTAACTATTTTATGAATAAGAGCTCTTCATAATCCGACACGTCAAAGATTGTGTAGATGAATTCAAGATTAACCGACAGTAACCAGTGAGACAAAACTGAAAATTCAGCAGGGGAAAAAAAAATAAAAATGTTTGGATTACTGGTATAGAAGAGGTTTTGGACGGCACAGGTGGCATTGAGCGAAGGCAATTCCAGACACTGGGCAAGGCAGGCGAGGACGTGGCTTTGGACGGTGGGTGAGTGGTCATTGCGTCGCGCGAACAACAGGTTCTGGATTAGGAATTGGTGCGACAGGTAGCAGGCAAGAGCCGGATCGTCACATTCCTCGGGTGGCCTCTCTGGCTGCCCCACTAGAACCATCACAACATCCACAGAAAACAGGCGGGACACCATCTACCAAAACGGTTCAGAATATTACTTCAGATTTTAGTTTGAACAACATGGCAAATTGCTAGAAATCAGTTATCCAAATCAAGCTGCATTATCATACGCCAAACATTTATAGTTGCATTTTGAATCTGCATGTATGAAGGGATTACCTTTGAGTGTCTTGAGAAACGAGACAGCCACTTGATGAAGTGGGCATAGTCTGTACTCGGCATCTCGGACGTCAGCATGCCAACAGCCTGGGCCCCGTGGTGTCGAAACTCACATTTTTCCACAATCTAGGCACCATAGAGAAATACGTTACGTCACGCGGGACGATTAGATGGCCTAAAGTGCAACACAAACATCGCAGCGTGATATTTTGGGCGAATGACTCACCTCCAAACAAATGTGCTGCAGAAGTACTTTCAATAACGGCAGTGCCACTTCCTTCAGCTCGTTCACAATATGACTAGAATTTTTTAAAAAAAGAAATAAATAAAAATCACATGAGGGTATGAATACTTGCACAATGCTGAAGAATTGTGTTGCAATATTGATAAATGAAGACAGAAAAGCTGAACACATCGAAGAAGACATGCAAAATAAAATGCTTATTACTAAAGGGCATTGCATTTTGGTGCAAATACGATTGAAAAATGGACAATTTATGGAAGAAAAAAAACCCTCACGAAATAAATGCGATCGCTAAACTTCCAAACTGACTCACGATTCTCAACGTGTGGTACGAATGCAACTTGTGGTGCGCAAAATATGAACTGCTTCGTGTACAGTTTGCTTGTATTTAACTTGCCTAGTCAATGCATTTTCCATTCATCTTTTGAAACTTATAATAATAATAATAATAATACATTTTATTTGCGGGCGCCTTTCTAAAAACTCAAGGACACCTTACAACAAGCCGTTAAAAATACAGATACAATGTTCAAAACTTCCATCCATGAACAGTATTTGTTTCACGTCAAATCTATTTGATACAAAACACTATTTATGGAGTTTTTTTTACCCTGTATATTTAAGTGTGATGCTAACATTCAAACCGTGCACACTTTTACAGCAGCCTATGGCGATTATCAACAGTTTTACGGTCCATAAAGAAAAACACTCTTTTTTTTTTTTCGGTTTTCTTCCAGGAGGAACCAGCGAGTCGAATTGATCTTGTGTTTTTGGGGGGATGACCATTTCTGTCGTTTGCCGTGACAATAATCATCAGAGACTTGTGTTTACCAGACAAAGTGGATGGCTTGATCACGTGTGGCGAGTACTGCATGACCGGGTACCAGCAAGCTTGGTCGGCCTCTGTCCCCTTTACTCATCATCAGGATTACGTACAGAAGTCGTTGAAAAACCCTCCTCACGGACTGGACGGAGATGAATAAACAGAAGAGACAGGTGATTGACAACCCTTAATTATCCTCGATGATCTATTACCGTCAATTCCGGACTATAAGCCGCCGCTACTTTTTTTCCCCAAACTTTCAACCCTGCGGCTTATTCGGTGGTGCGGCCAATTTGTGTAATTCTTCTAACGGCCGCCAGGGGGCGCTCGAGGAGAAAAGGTCAGATTAAGACCGGTGGAATCTATGCGTGGAGGAAGACTGCAACTTCTTGTCTTGTGCATCAATTAAATGAGCGTGAACATAGCCTCATCATGGAAAATGCAAAAAGAATATGACGCATTGCTATTCTGTTGCTAGCGTGTTGTTAGCATGTTGCTAGCGTTTTACTGCCGTGTCGCAGGCACTGTTTGGGAAGAAAGTTAGATTATTATTATTGTTAAGTTATATTATTAAAACTCTCTCTGTGTAGCGTCTTTTTTTTCTTTAAATCTGTTGACATGTTTGAATGTGGGCACGTGCGGCTTATATACGGGTGCGGCTTGTGTGTGTACAAAACTGGTTTTCCTCTAAAAATGTAGTGGGTGCGGCTTATAATCAGGTGCGCCCTATAGAGCGGAAATGACGGTGCACAAACACAAATACAATACGGGGGGCTGAGCACTACTTCTTTTTGATCTCCGTGTTTTGCTGAGCAAATCAGCTGCAGGCCATAGAAAGCCATCTCGGGGATGCTGCGCAGTTCTTTAATATCTCTGGAAAAAAAACAACAACAACATGGCCATGAGGTTGCTGTAGAAATCATGGATGGGAAAAGAAAACCAAATAGAAACTTACTGTCCGGCAGCAAAGTTGAGCTCTCCGACGACTGGCTCCAAGTAAAGCAGCTTACTAAAAATCTGCAGAGAAAACACATTTTGAATGGTCAAGTTATCAAAGGTGCAAAAAAGTCGGCTGGGATGTTAATTCGTTACCGGTGGGCAACTGCAAGCAATTTGTGGTTTGTCTTTGAGTGAGAAGGTCTGCAAAAGTCTGAGAAGACTTTGAAGCAGAAGAAGCAGCGCATCTCGGATCCTGTTTAGGTCTCCGCTGGAGAAATTGAGCTCTTCTTCCTCCTCCTCTTCCTCATCCACTTCCATCTGCGTGCAACACAACACACTCGCGGTTTACAGAATTAAACCACATTCATTGAAGCTTCCTAAACTACTGTAGTCGCAGATCAAATTGATGGTTTAGTCAAAGTCACATTTCGTTTTCAAGTTGCCTTGACGAAAAAGACATTGGTTGGATGATTTTCGGCGACCTCTTGAGTTTCCTTGCGGTGCGGCTTGGAACGTTTGCCCTCCGCCTGAGAACTCTTGTGATTGGCCTTCTTGCGCTTTTTGCCCAAGTCCTGAGGCCAGCAGTGCGTGCTTGCGCTCATGCAGGTGTTCAATAAAACCTCGTGAAAAACTTGGTTGGCAATGCTTCCTAGAAGACACGTGCAATGATACATTTGACCGTCAGTTGCTAAATTCAATCCAGAGGGGCCGGGATGGATGGGGTTACTGTTCTTTATACAGTGGTACCTCGGCTCACGAACGCTTTAGCTCACGAACTTTACCTCCAGTCCTTCTGGAAGGTGACTCTCCTTCCAAACCGTAACTCCCTCCCTCCCTCCCCCTCCCCCTCCGTTCCATCAAGCCATCAACTACGATCACAAAGGTCAATAAAACGACTTTATTATACAGTACAGTTTATTTCTTTAATTTCAATACAATAGCACATTTATTATACATAAAATAAGGTATATTTATGTGTCGTTTTAAGGCTTATTTCATAGAAAATTATGTTTACGGGGACCTGGGAACGGATTATTCTCATTTTAATGGTTTCCTATGGGAAATAAATGTTCGGAAGACGAACTTTTCGGCTCACAAACCTTTTCTGGGAACCAATTAAGTTCGTGAGCCGAGGTACCACTGTATTGAAAAACAACCCCTTCCGTGGTCTGTGCATGCCACTTTACCTGGGATTCCAAGCAGCAACAGGTAGAGCGACGCGGCATGGAGGCTGCCCACCCTCTGCTGAACATTAGCCGCTTTGGCGTTTCCTGTCAAGACAAAGAAGGACAGCACAGCCACCAAAGACTGCGGCGAAACGCCATTCTCCCTCAGCTGTATCCAGACACTCTGCAGGAGAACAGACAGGGCGTCGCGTGATTCAAAATCATTGTCAAAGACCTCAAGACTGTCAAATTTATCATCAGTCCACCAAGAAGGAAATCGGGTCAGGGTTCTTACGTAATTGTTGAACAGATTTGATACAAGTGTGTATTTTTTTCATTCCCCGACGCATGAGATCAGAGCGAGTATATGGGCGAATGGTCATACCTGTGAACAGTCATCTGTGCCAGAAGAGCGTAGTTGTTCCTCAGAAAGCACCAGGAGACATGAGTACAGCCTTCTGAAATCTCGCTCACTAGCGATCGCGAGGTCCGCTTCTACGTTATCTTCCATCGGCAACATCTCGGTAAATTCTGCATCCCACACTCCATTCACCCAGGCTGAAAAATCAAACTTTATGATATTACCAAGAAGCTCGACAAACATCTGAACATCATATCTTTGTCATATGTAATAAATAATCATGTTGCAAGCATTTTGTGCTGTGTAATACAACATTTGTTATTACAGTAACAACAGTTGACACAAACTACTTTCTAAATTTATGGAGAGGATGATCAATGGCGGATATTTTGACATCTTTTGTATTTGGTTTTAGGAAAGGAAAAGGGGGGTTGTTTTGTTTTGTTTTGTTTTTTGCTGTGAACGGCTCTTTTATCGTGTTTACCATCGTTTGGCCGAGAGTCATGCGTTGTGCGTGGTTCGTCTCTGACGTCAAAATGAATCACCAAGGCAGAGCAAATCTCACTCCATCACAATAGCATGTAGTATGTATGTAGTAAATATGTACTACATACGAATGTAGCAAATATGACATTGATTGCAGCTCTGTCGTTCGCGAGCAATTCACGGCAAAATAAGGCTCGGTGGCCAAGTTGTTGCCTGTCAGGACAAAATAACCATTTTACGAAGGAGAACAAAAGAAGAACATAGCTTTGGTGCTTGAGAATACATGCTGATTAAGTGGGACTCCTAAAAGTGACGCGATTTTTGCCTGCGATTGGCTCGTATTCGCAATATTACCTTGAGGGACTTGACGAAGATTCAAAAACTGCAACGCAGACATCAACTCCATTTTGAATAAAGCCGCCACAATTCTGATGGGTCGTTCGCGAACGAGCCGGCTCTTAGACTCGGCTCTTTGAAGTGAACGACGGGAGCCGGCTCCTTATATAGAGCCGCTCCGAATAGGAGCCGACTTTTTTTTTCTC
The DNA here is from genome assembly GCA_026261675.1 of Hippocampus mohnikei. Lineage (NCBI taxonomy): Eukaryota > Metazoa > Chordata > Actinopteri > Syngnathiformes > Syngnathidae > Hippocampus > Hippocampus mohnikei. Next base: position 995,814 of record JAKGUB010001031.1, on the reverse strand, counting down.
CTGCCCCCTCCCCATTCGGATAAAGCCGCACGTGATTGGTCAAGAGGTGAGAAAATGGATAGGAAGCGCAGTGAATTTTGGACTCATTTCAACTTAATTGATAGTTCAACAGCAGCGTGTAGACTGTGCAAGGTTAAAATATCAAATATCAAATTTTAATTTAGAATTTGTTGAGCTTACTTATGTTGTTTTACTGAAAATAGTTAAAAGCTTATAAATATACACAATCAGACATTGGAACTTTTTGTTGACCTTGTTTTGAGATGGGTCTTTGTTTTTGTACTTTGTAATTTATTATTTGTCGCACTCCATGTTGTACTTCATGTTGAGTATGTTCAGAAGAATATAAATAAAGCCATATAAATAATACATATTTAATATACTGTATATTTTTTACATTAGTAATTCATTTTACACATAATTTTACATGATTTTTGGTAGTAAATTAATTTAAGCAACAAAAAAACTGAGGAGCCATTTGGGAGCCGAAAGAACCGACTCTTTTTAGTGAGCCGAGCCAAAAGAACGGGCTCTCTAAAAGGAGCCGGAATTCCCATCACTTGTAATCACATAACCATTCTGCGCAAAATCTAAGGGGTGAGATACCTGATGTATTTTCCCTTAGTTTACTGTAATATAGTATGTTGCACTGAATCAAATAATATATTTGATTATTATTACATGTTAGTGTCTTACCCATTTCCTTTTAGATTCATCGCTTAATACAATAGTATTTAAATTGTGACAAAGAACCCCTACTTATTGAACAAGTGGATTCGTCCCAATTTGGCGCGAAACGAAAACTAAAGCAACGCCCTTTCACGGCTCCAACTTGCATCGCGCTAGTCAAATTTTATCCATACCCTACCGGATATCTTACTTTTTCTTTCAAGGTAAAAGTTTAGATCATGGCCGACAGAGATTATGCAGTAATTTTAGCGCCTTCTTTTATGTTGAAAATCTAAAACAAAGCTTCACGTCTTTCTCAACGTGTCTTTTTTAGTCTATAGGTTGACATTGTTGAAAATTACCGTTCCGAAACCGGAAGACTATGTTGGTTTTAATCACGTTTAACTAACATTTGTTTACTTTGCGATTGAACAGCTGTTTATATCCAGTGTTTGTGGAGTTGTGCGTAGAGTACTGCCAGTTGTGACTACGCAATTGATTTTTGGGTAACTGAGAAATAGGTTTTTTCGAACGTTTTCTGTGTAATTGACCTTTGAATTGAAATATTGACTTTTTCTCCGGATAAAGCGTTGTACCTTCCGTTGGAAAAAATGAGCTGGTAAGATGCATCAGTTATTGCTTCTATTTGTTAAGCAGTTGTATTTTTTTACGTGCACACCACGTGTTCAGTTATGAACTACCGGGGACTTTCAAGTATTCAAAATGCAACGGTACTTTCCGGTCTCCAAATATATGGTTACAGTACCTTCTTGTTAGTAAGCCATTTTTCGTTCAGGGTAGCGTTGCGGCAAAAAATGCCATGTTAGGCAACATCAGAGCGCAAACCCAAGACGAGTAAAGGAGAGGTGAAAACGTCTTCTTTTTTGTTTTTAATATTCATCGGTCTTAAATTCGTAGGTCAGAAATACATTGGCTGAAATGTGGGCTAATGCTTCAAGGGAGACTTTAGTCTGTCCTCCCCTAAAATTGGGGTGCTAATTTTGTTCCTCTATCCTCTAAAACTTTAGGATTGGCAGTATGCAAGTATGCCCTCCGTGAAATGACTGGCCATTATAAAAATAATTCTCATGGCAAATAAGTAAAAATGTTTCTTGATTCAAAAGCCAAAACAGGATGATTGTGGAGAGCTGTTGAGAATCAAATACGCCCCGGGCTGAGCATGCATAGTTAGCAATTCAATGGACACCAAGAGTACCTCGAGTTAATTCCTCATTGATTATGTTGAAAACATTGCATTTGTCGATGCTGTGACAATTTTCCTCCCAACACCACAAGGAACGATTTTCACCTTGTTTCACACGTGTGTCCCTCTGCCCACCCTCGCAACTTATCCCATTCTCCATGGACAGCATGAAACAAGAACCTGTTTCCCCTCACTGCCCCAAACCTGATGAGTCTGAGGAGCCACTGGGAACGGCAATGGAAACGGAAGCTGCTAAGGGTAAGTAAGAAAGTACAAGCTCAAGATGGCCCCAGAAGAGCAGCCGCTGACTGATTTTTAAGAAAGTGTAATGTGATTCTTTTATTGTCTCAAAATCTGATAGTCACGACGTCAGACAAACGCACTCATCGTTGCATGCCGATAGACACGGCACAATGTGTTTAGTGGAACAATAACATTCTCATCAACTGATATTCACATCTGGGAATGATTCTTATTTGATTTCTTTCTTTATTTTTTATTTTTTTTTGTGGGGTTCCCAAGATACCGGTTTGAAAACGGAGAATGTCCCATCCGAACCAATTGTCACCAAAGAAATGGAGGAAGAGGAGCAACATCTGATGGCAGAAGGAGAAAAGAGAGAGAAGGAAATGAGGGAAAAGGTTTGTTTACATCAAAATAACCAATCACAATGCTCAATTACGTAGGACTGTGCCACAAGCGTGAAAGCTACATTTTAAATTGACCATCAAGTGTGAAATTAAACACACACAAAAAAAATCTGCCTATTTTTTGATGTAGAAATTCTCGGTCGGTCGGGTTACCGTAAAACACACAACTTTTTTTTTTCTCCTCCGCCTTATGGTCTAAGATCACGTGTGTGTGTGTCACCATTTGAAACCCACCAGGCTCAGCGATCTCTGGAGAGAGAGAGTCACGAAATGCGCTTCAAAAGACTGCAACATTTGCTCCAGAAGAGTAACATCTACTCTAAATTCCTGCTGACTAAAATGGAGCAGCAACAGAACGAGGTATATCCGTCCGTATGTCTCAATCCGACAGTTGTCGTATGGGCCAAATCGATTTATTTTTTTTAAGGATGGGTGCTCAGAAAGTTTAGTCCCACAGAAATTGTACTTTGATTTGTCTTTTCTCCTTGCCAGGAGAAAACCAAGAAGGAAAAGCTTGAAAAGAAGGCCAAGAAAGTGAGACAATATTTTTCTCATGATGAATATTTGATCCAAAAAAGGCATAATAAATGAACCTGTTTTTGTTTTTTTAATGTAGAGTACGAACAGCACCGGGCCTGGAAAAGGTATATGCTTATTTATTAACAGAAAAAAAAAATACTCCAAATGCTGATGACTTCTGTTCAAAGTGTTTTTTTTTCCTTCCTTTTGGTTGTTCATTCCAAATTAGATAAAAAGAAGAGACGAAGGGAGGATGACTACAAAATTGCCGATGTCATGTCCAAAGAAGTATGGTCCGGTTTGACTCTTACCCCACGGGCCCCCCCATCCGCTTTATGAATAATGCTTTTATTTTTCCTGCAGGAAATCATGTCGCAGGCCAAGAGAATTAAAGTGGACGCAGAGGTAATACACTTTCAACCTTTCAAGATGAGGCGGCGGGTCTGTTCCCTTTAAAGCGGTCGCGCGAACGCACGTGCCAATTTCATGGCAGGCGGCAGCCCAGAAGACGCCGGATGCCGCCGATCTGGAAAACATGAGCGACACCAACCAAGACATCAAGAATCGTTTGGCGGAGACGGTGCGAGACAAGGCCAAACATCTCCTGGATCCCGACAGGAAGGTGAACGGGAGCCGGTCCCCGCCCAACAGCCGCGCCTCTTCACTGGCGGGGTCATGAGGTGGTACCAGATCGAGGGCATCGAGTGGCTTCGAGTGAGTGGTGCTTGTGTGCCTTGCCCAAGAAAGCCCTTTTCTTTATTCATGAAAGGTTCTTTCAATCCTAAATGGCAACATCATCCTGAAGAAGCATGTTGATGTTTCATGCGCTAATGACTTACCGTATTTTCACGACCATAAGGCGCCATTAAAAGTCTTCCATTTTCTCCCAAATGGACAGGACGCCTTATAATGCGGAGCGTCTAGTGTACGAGCCGAGTTCCCAAGCCTGACTGAGAGCCGACACGCTGTTTATATAGAGAAAAGGCGGGCGTGAGTGACGACAGGCATGCGGGAAAGCAGCCGGCCAATCAGTGAAGGGTGGGCGTGCCACATGGCAATGAGAGTGACGAGAGGGAACCCGGCGTTTTTGATGGACTACCGGTACTTGCGCAATTGTTCAATTCGGATACAGAAGATGAGGACTTGGATGGATTTCTGGGTGATGATTGGTCGAAAAACGCGAGGACATTGTAAGATGGCTGAATAAAGTACAACCAATCTCAGTTTTGCTTCCGTTGCCTTTTTAAAAAACGTGTTTTTAGCATGTCTTAGCATGCTACGCTATGCTTCAAGCTAACGTGTTTCTAGCGTGCGTGCATGCATGCCGTATGTTGAAGCTGGCGTATGTTTGACCACGCCTGGCTGCGCCCAATAATACAGTGCGGTTTGTGTACGTGTCAAATACAGAAATAGCAGCCGTTACTGAGACTGCGCCCTACAACACGGTGCGCCCAATGCTCGTGAAAAGTCCTTATACCGAAACAATTCACCGTATTCATTGAATGACCCTCGCGTATATATATTTTTGAACTCGAGTTTCTGTTTTGATGTCAGATGTTGTGGGAGAACGGCATCAACGGGATCCTCGCCGATGAGATGGGACTGGGGAAGACAATCCAGTGTATCGCACACATCGCCATGATGGTGGAAAAGAAAGTCATGGGCCCTTTCTTGGTGGTGGCACCGCTTTCCACTCTGCCCAACTGGATCAACGAGTTCAAGCGCTTCACACCAGAGGTAAGGCGGCGGCGGACTACCGGGTACATTGGCCTGACCTTCACGCTGACCCCTCGCCCCGTCACGTTTGTAAAACTGACCCATCGACATGGGCACTAAGCAATAGTAAAACTTGGAGAAAAAAAAAACTATTAAATTGATCAAATTGAAACAGAGGCACTTTTCCGGGTTCCGAGTGGCTTCCAGTGATGTGATTTTCTGGTGGATGTCTTCATTGCAGATAAATAATGCGTTCATTCGTCACGCTAACGCTCGTTCGTTACGGAACATTTGAACATGCTTATTTTTCACATCCAAATTACTGACAAAACTACCTGCACACGAACTACCGTTAATTTCACACTATAGAACGCACCCGTATATAAGCCGCACATGCCCACATTAAAACATGTCAACATATTTACAAAGAAAGAGAGAGTTTTCAAAGTTTTAAGAATCTAACTTAACAATGATAATAATCTAACTTTCTTCCCAAACGGTGCCTGTGACGCGGCAGTAAAACGCTAGCAACGTGGTAACAACACGCTAGCAACAGAATAGCAATGCGTCATCTGCCTTTCTTTTTGCATTTTCCATGATGAGGGTATGTTCACGCTAATTTAATGTATGCACAAGACAAGAAGTTGCAGTCTTCCTCCACGCATATATTCCACCGCTCTTCATCTTACATTTTCTACTCGAGCGCCCCCTGGTGGCCGTTAGAAAAATGACACAAATTGGCCGCATCACTGTATAAGCTGCAGGGTTGAAAGTTTGGGGAAAAAAAGTCGCGGCTTATAGTCCGGAATTTACGGTACTTTTAGGTGTGCCTTATAGTGCGCAAAATACGGTACTCGTCTGAGAAAAAATGAGAGAGCAATCAAATCTTGACTTCAGAGTCTCATTGCAGCTCTCAAATCTAATTTCCCAAATGAAATTGTGCGTTCTCATTTCTTTTGTCCTGCCGTTGTTCGCCTCCTCCAGGTGTCTGTGCTGCTTTATCACGGCCCCCAAACGGAGAGGAGCAAACTGCTGAAGCACATCCGCCAATCCCAGGGCCCGCTCAACATGTGCCCCGTCGTCGTGACCTCATTTGAGATTGCCATGATTGACCGAAAGTATCTTCAGGTATCGTCCTCTAGTCTGTCTTGTTTGACCGGCTCAAACATGCACATTTCATCAAAGGTACTACCAAGTAGTGGATGCCAACCAAAAGGAAAGTTTTGTTCCCTATTTAAAAGTACAAACCGATGCCAGTCTGCTGTTTTTTTTTTTTTTTGCTCCTTCCAGCGCTGTCAGTGGAACTACTTAATCGTCGACGAAGGCCACCGCATCAAAAACCTCAACTGTCGACTGGTGCAGGAGTTGAAGATGCTGCCCACCGACAACAAGCTGCTGCTGACGGGGACGCCGCTCCAGAACAACTTGGCCGAGCTGTGGTCTCTTCTCAACTTTCTCCTACCCGAGGTCTTTGACGACCTGAAGAGGTACGAGTTCTCCGAGCCGCATTTCCGCCCCCCTGGTGTCGCGTAATTCTCAACGGTTCACAGCGTGGAATGGAAAACGGTTTGGGAAATAATCAACGGACCGGCGCAAACTTGGGCGTAACGTGCGCCGCATCGCGCCGCCTCCTGCGCAGTCTGACTGGACCTGTGATGTCAATGCGTTTACGGGAATCCTTCGTTCGTCACGGGGGTTGCGTTCCGAAAAGAACCTGTGATAAGGGAAATCCATGAAGTAGGATTTATTTAATAAAATAAAAAAGCAAAAAAATATGATACATCATACACATAAAGTTGATATTAGATAGTCAGCTTTATTTTTTTGTCCCTCTGCATTGAAACGAGACGAGTCATTGGCTACATTCTGCTTTTGCCCCGCCCATCAGACACTCGAGCGTCTCCGGGCGTCTCTGGACAGTCGTGGGCGTTTATAGGCTTTTCTGCCTGATGATTGGATGATCTGTCTGAGGCGGAGTCTCTTTTTGATTGACAGCCAAATGATCCATCTTGGGGGGTCTATCCTAAAATGATGGCAACTAGATTACTTGATTGCAATTGATTGTTTCCTGATTGAGGATCAGAACTTTAAATGTTTGACGTTATCAAAGGGAAAAAACAAAAAGACACTTTATGTCAAAGCTTTGTCGGGTCTTCTTGGGCCCACAGATTAAAGTGCAGTTACGCCCCCCCCCCCTGTACCGCAACGCTAGCTCTTTGAGTGTCAATCTCTTGCATTGTGCTCTTCTTTGCGCTATTCTCCCAGTTTGAGACAAGCGTCAAAAAGGACCCCGATAACAATAGTGATGTTTTCACCTCTGGCTTGTATTGTTTTGTTGCGTAGCTTTGAGTCTTGGTTCGACATCGACACGCCGGCGAGGCAGAAAGTGTGTTGGCGGCTGAACGTGAGCGGAACATCCTCAGCATGCTGCACCAGGTCAGTCGCCAACGCGCAGGTGCTGCTGTCCTTGAATGGAGCTCACAATGCTTTTCAGATTGAATGCATTGTTGTTGTTTTTTTGGGGGGGTCTTAGATTCTGACTCCGTTTTTGCTGAGGAGACTGAAGACCGACGTGACACTGGAGATTCCCCCAAAGAAAGAGATCATCGTTTACGCCCCTCTAACTGCCAAACAGGAAACGTTCTACACTGCTGTGGTGAACAAGACCATCGCCAAAGTGCTTGGCCAGCATAAGGTAACCTTCGCGAATGACTCGATATATATATATATCAGAATAAATGTCAGCTTCTCCATTTCAAAAATTAGAGGGGAGGGTCATCATTTTCAAGCATAATGGTATCGAAATCTTTTGGAATATTCCCGCCCAAGTACCAGATCGACTCTTGAGTTCCAATTCAAATTGAATTCCTCTCTCATCACTTTGCTCGGAGAGTACCTAAATGACAATATCTGAGTTTTACGTACCGTCAATTCCGGACTATAAGCCGCCGCTACTTTTTTTCCCAAACTTTCAACCCTGCGGCTTATTCAGTGATGCGGCCAATTTGTGTCATTTTTCTAACGGCCGCCAGGGGGCGCTCGAGTAGAAAAGGTAAGATTAAGACGGGTGGAATATATGCGTGGAGGAAGACTGCAACTTCTTGTCTTGTGCATACATTAAATTAGCGTCAACATACCCTCGTCATGGAAAATGCACAAAGAAAGGCAGATGACGCATTGCTATTCTGTTGCTAGCGTGTTGTTAGCATGTTGCTAGCGTTTTACTGCCGCGTCACAGGCACCGTTTGGGAAGAAAGTTAGATTATTATTATTGTTAAGTTATATTATTAAAACTTTGAAAACCCTCGCTCTATAGTGTGGAAATTACGGTAATCATGATTAATTTTTAGTTAATTTGAGTTAATTATGACAGTTGAGTTTTTAATTAGATTAAATATTTTAATCGTTTGACAGCTCTAATTATTATTATTGTTAAGTTCTATGATTAAAACTTTGAAAACTCTCTCTGTGTACCGTCTTTCTTTGTAAATATGTTGACATGTTTGAATGTGGGCACATGCGGCTTATATACGGGTGCGGCTTGTGTATGGACAAAATTGGTTTTCCTCTAAAACTGTCGTAGGTGCGGCTTATAATCAGGTGCGCTCTATAGTGCGGAAATGACGCTAGATGGTTTTTCCAGGCGAACAATACTTTTAATGGGGTTTCAACCCCGATCTCCTGAGCGTGCTGCAGCCGTGCTAACCGCTACTTGACTCGTGCAGCCTACATTTGATTGCAGAATACTAAAATGCTGAGATAATTTTTGGTCATGCATTTGGCATCATTACTTGACCCTTTGGTTTTGGAGAAGCCACCGCCGCCCCGTCGAATCGCACACTCGCGAATGGTCGTCAAAAGAAACCCAAAATGTTTGTTTTTGTTTGCTTGCTTCCTTTCAGACCGAAGCGCCTGCAGGTTTGACGCCGGACGGCAGACCAAAGCGTCGCAGTCGAAAGCGGGTAGACTACGCCGAGGCGGAGGAGGACGACGACACGCCGTCGGGCTTGCTCAAATATCTGGAAAAGCTCCAAAAGGAACCGGAGCAGAGGTCAGAGGCCAACCTTCAGACTTGTTTAGAATGCCGTCGTTAATCCCACCGGCCCAAAGAAGAAGCTGCTGTGCACGTCGTGTATATAATGAGGTGCTCCCACGTTGTTGACTTTTAGCTCCTCTCCGGTGCTGGACATCCAGTGCCCTTTGGACGCACATATCAACCTAAAGATGCAGAACATTCTCATGCTGCTAAAACGATGCTGTAACCACCCTTACCTGGTGGAATACCCCCTGGATCCTGACACACAACAGTTCAAGGTATGCAGCAAGGCTCCCATCAAATCTGCCCCCCCTGAGCACGCGCGTGCATGTGCCGCACTTTGTTCCATGAAAGCTTTCCTTTCCCTTCCCATTTCTGACTGCAGATTGATGAGGACCTGGTCAAGTGTTCTGGGAAATTTCTCATCCTGGACAGACTTCTGCCCGCACTCAAGGAAAGAGGACACAAGGTAAAACGAAGACCGTGGTTTTGAGAAAAGTGCTTGCGTCGCATGTCATAGTTTTCCTCTCAAGAAATCAAATGCTTACCGTAATTTCCGCACTATAGAGTGCGCCTGATTATAAGCCGCACCCAGGACATTTTTAGAGGAAAAGCAATGTTGTACATACACAAGCCGCACCCGCATATAAGCCGCATGTGCCCACATTCAAACATGTCAACATATTTACAAAGAAAGAGAGTTTTCAAAGTTTGAATCATATAACTTAACAATCATAATAATCATAATCTAACTTTCTTCCCAAACGGTGCCTGTGACGCAGCAGTAAAACGGTAGCAACATGCTAACAACATGCTAGCAACAGAATAGCAACACAGTATGACAGGTCTGGTAAAAGAACATAGCGCTACTTGTAAAAATCGCGGTGAGCCGTCTTCATCTTCCTCCTGTGAACTGAAGCCATCCAAGTCACCGTCGTCAGTGTCGGAATTCAACAGTGTCATAAAGACCGGGTTGAAAGTTTGGGGGGGAAAGTAGCGGCTTATAGTCCGCAATTTACGGTACATGAAACACTTTTGACTGTTGTTATTCAGGTACTCGTCTTCAGTCAGATGACCTCCATCTTGGACATTCTCGTGGATTATTGCTATTTGCGTGGCTTCCAATACAGCCGATTGGATGGCAGCATGTCCTACGGTGATCGGGAAGAAAATGTGAGTCACGTGATGATGCGCACGCTGAAGATGCAAATTGTGTCGCTTAAGGGCGGGTAAAAATACTGTTTTGTTTGTTGTTTTTTTCTTTCAGATGGCTAAGTTTTCCAAAGACCCCGAGGTTTTCATTTTCCTACTCAGCACCAGAGCCGGAGGTCTTGGGATCAACCTCACGGCTGCCGACACGGTCATTATTTTTGACAGCGACTGGGTAGGTCGCCGAGAGGAGTCGAGTCGACGTTGAGATGAAGTTCAGATGCCACAATTGCGCTTTTCTAAATGATCATTTGTTCCCAGAACCCCCAGGCGGATCTGCAGGCTCAGGACCGCTGTCATCGCATCGGGCAAACTAAACCGGTGGTGGTGTACCGTCTGGTGACGGCGAACACCGTCGACCAAAAGATCCTGGAGAGAGCCTCGGCAAAGAGAAAGCTGGAACAGATGGTCATCCACAAGAGTGAGTCCGTTTGGAATAGGCGCAAGCGGGTCTTAAATCGTGTCTGTGGAGACAACAGTTTGTGAGCTGGCTCGTGTCGCGTTGCTCAAACGTGTCAATAGGAATTGTTAAGCAAACCGTCGATTCATTGGTTGTAGCGACAAAGTCACGTACCGTATTTTCCGCACTAAAAGACGCGCTGGATTATGAGGCGCACCTTCGGTGAATGGCTAGTTTGTAGTTTTTTTTTCATACATTGGACGCTTCGCATTAAAAGGCGCAATCTGCAATGCCTCCACTAGAGGGTGCTCTGCTCCTTCCATTCAACTCAAGAGGCCTTCATAACTATTACTGTCCTTCAATGAAACTACGAAAATGGAAGATAATGCATCAAAACAGAAAATCAAGCCAGGAAATCCTCAAATACATTCTATATCCCGCCCCTACGGAATTTATTTTGTGATTTCCTCACTTGATTTTCTTCGTGGTTTCATGGAAGTAATCGTTAGTTGACGTTTTTCCGAGGCGGTCTTGAACGCCTCTCGAGTCGGAACGGAAGAAGGCACGCACGGAGACAGACAAAGACGTGCCTGTATTTGTTGAGACTGTTTTAAAAAAATGAACACCACAGCTCTCCTTTTTTCGGAGCTGCAACACAAACTTGTTGAATAAAGCAGCGACACCGTTCACTGAACCAACAACAAGTTAGAACATTGGAAGCATGTCTCCAGGAAGGAGCCATCTTGGAGTCGACGGATTACCGTAATGACCATACACAAGACGCACCGGATTTTAAGGCGAGCCTTGAAGAAAATGGAAGACTTTTCGGTGCGCCTTATAGTGCGGAAAATACGGAAATCGAAAGTCGAAATGTCAAAACTGTATTAAAGAAAATTCATATTATTAGTTTCCTTTTTTTTTGTTTTTTTTTCTTTCCCTTTTTTTAAACACAGATAAGTTCAAAGGTGGGAGGGCAGAGTTGAACCAAACTAAAAGCTGCCTTGATCTGGATGAGCTGATGGAGCTGCTCCAAAACCGAGGCATTGAGAAGTAAGTTGTCGTCACGTCGTTGGACGGCGATATGCTTTCTCTTTCTCGACCGAACTTATCGTCGGCTTTCGCTTCTGACCCTTTCCAGGGAGGTGCAATCATCAAGTGGGCAAGTGATCAGCGATAAAGACCTGCAGTTTTTATTGGACCGCAGCGACTTGCTGGGTGGGTAGTCGAGAATTCATTTGAGATGGAATTAGTTTGGAGCTCAACATTGTAAAAGTCTGCATATGGACAGCAGTGTGCTCCTAACGTGGCGATGTTAGCATTTGCTTCACAAATCCAAATGGGTAAAAAGATTGTGCAAATGGTTTGGGAAAAGACAGGCACCTAAAAACATATTTGTGGTCGCTTGACCAAGCATCCAGTGTGGCCCAACTGAACAAAATATTCAATGAAAAAAAAAAACCCTTTTTGTAAAAAAATGTCTATCATGGAGAGCTTTGGTTCCTGTTTCAAGCCCAGCACATACGAGAATTGAAATGTCGCCGCGTTTGACTGATACATTTACAACTGTGGAATTGCAGAGAAAGGAAAAAGGGGAACGAAGAAGGAGAAAGTTGGAGTCTTCAGAGTTATCGAGACTGCTGAGTCATCAGACGTCGCCTTGACTTAAAAAGACACCCCAAGCACTGGAATAACATTCCTTCAGATGTAAACGCAAGCAATGCTCAGATGACTTCGGACTTCAAGAACACGCCGTCAATGTTTTCACTACACTTTGATTATTGTTCACATTTAATGTTGACTGAGTTCATTGTCGTTTTGTCTTGACTGTCATCATCTTGACTTCCTGCTGACACTTTTCTTTGCCTCTCTTGTACTGGTCCCCACGGCCGTTTTTGAAATGTGTCTCAAATGTTGAACAGTTTTTTTGAAGAATTGAATTGGTGGGAAAATGGACGAACTGTATCTCCATTTGTTGTTTTTCTTCATTCATTTCAATGGCGCCATTTGAGGGTTGGCCCACCTCAAAACGGCGTCACTGGGCCGACCCATGAATAGGGTTAATCCACGTAGAATTGATGCCCATTGAAATGTATTGTGGGGAAAAAACAATGCATGGTTTCCAAATACTTTTTATAAAAATCTGCAAATGGTGCTAAACCAGGAGTGTTCCAACAATAAAATGTGATTTGAAAGCATTGTTTTTGGCACTTACTGCTTAAGAGGTGTCCATACGGGGCCACTTGGCCCCAAGTATTGAAATGAGAGGACACGGGACTCATTTCTTCAAGTTAAAAAAAAAAAACGGAACCGCAATCAGGCCTCGTCATAACTGAAAACGGAGAGCAATATTGCTCACAACTAGATCACACACATTATCCCTGAAAGACGTGCAGGAGAAAGCTTTCCGCTCGACACAATTCGGGAGGATAAATATGGGTCGTTTCTGGATGGAAAATGGACTCCCGGGCACTGAGGATATTGTTACACTTCAGCTCCTTCTCTTATGTTGATGATTTTGAGTTTTGCAATCCCGTCAAGAAAAAAAGACACAAAATGGATGCGGCCTACTGTATTGGGTGTTGGCGAACACTCCGCCACAGTTTTGTGCATCTATTTATTGAGCTGTACTTCACAAAAAAACAAAGTGGATGTGAGGAAGTATGGCTAGAAGGAAGTCCTTGAGCCACTGTTAAAAGATGTCATCACGATGAAAGAAGAAGGCCTTTTCGTTCCGGTGCTTGGTAAAAAAAAAACACGTGGATAAAGGTACATTGATAAGTGTAATATGGCTGATAATTTAGGTGCCCGTTCTTTTGGTGGCTTTTTTTTTTGGGGGGAGGGACGTTTTTCCGGGTCTGACATCTGTAGATAGTGTTTGGGATCATTTTTTGAGTTTCAAAAAAAGAAGTAAGAACTGGATCTTTTCAGGCAAAAAGCTTGTTTGTCTTGTCCAAAACAAACTCTACAAAGTCAGACTCTCATTCGCCGCTTCGGCGTGAAGACGGTGTGTGCCATGACTGACAAGTTCAAACATTTTCAGCTCATGTCAGGACATCCAGCAGACTTGCTTCATAATCTTTTTTCCAGTTGACCTCTTCTCTGCCTAAATGTCTTGATAAACAAGTACTCTCATTCATTTGAATTGGTTTATTAACCCTTCCATGCACCAATAATGATCAACCTGTAACCCAGCTGCTAAATTGATCATATGCCCACTGTGGTAACCGCTGTCCTCGAAAGGGTTCAACATTTCCCCTATAGGTGTCAAACTGCGGTCCTGGAGGGCCAATCAATGCCCTGCATGTTTTCACAAGTCTCCCTGTTGTTGCAACACACCTGATTGAAATGATCAGATCATCAGCAAGCTCTGCGGAAGGAAGCCTGATATTGAACCTGATCATTTGAATCAGGTGTGTTGCAACAGGGAGACTTGGAAAACATGCAGGGCATTGATTGGCCCTCCAGGACTGCAGTTGGACACCTACAGTGGAGTGACGAAGCTGACAGCCCACAGACTAGACCACTGAATTTTGCAGTCCAAAGGAGTCCAGCTGGAAATGCTCATGAAAATTGGTGCCTTTTAAGTCTGCCCCCCATCATCATTGGTTGAGAGAGAACTAGCATGGCATGTTCTCATGGATCTGAAAATTTTACTTTCCCCATCGCACACCAATGCCACATTTAGGTACCGAGATGTTAAAATATCAGAACACGTGTCGGCATAGATTCTTGCAGGTTTTCCCAGATGCAAAGCATCATTGTGCTAGACTAGACCGTGCAGGGTGGCACCCCTGTTGCAACACAGCTGATCCAAATGAGCAGGTTCAATGTCGGGCTTCCGCAGCGCTTGCTGATGATCTGATCATTTGAATCAGGTGTGTCGCAACAACAGGGAGACTTGGAAAACATGCAGGGCATTGATTGGCCCTCCAGGACCGCAGTTTGACACCCCCTGTAGCTAGAGCATTACCCGCAACTGATCAAAGATTTTGGACTGCTTGTTCATCTTTGGACAATAATAATAAGAAGAATTCATTTGATTTAACCCTATGTTGCATACGGGTTACTTCAGATGTAGTGAACTTTAACTCATATTGGTTATTCAAGTTACCAGTTGTAGTTTTTAAATCCACCGCGAGATGTCACTAGCGTGCGCAACAGCGGGAGGAAAAGGTGAAAGAGGGTCCACAAAATGTTGAATAATTTCTCTCCGTGAGATGAAAAGGTCCAAATACCCTATTGTACTTGTGCAGAAGAGTATATAGAACACAATAAATAACAGTTTCTATGTGTTACCTATCAGTACTGCCATGCTTTTTGGCAAGGTCATTGTAGTGACCATTATGCACACAAGTACCCCCCTATTATGTATTTTTTTCCCAAAATTGTGAATTTATTATGATATTTGGCCATAATCTACCCTAAATTTAAAAACAAACCACAATTGAATAACTCCTGCAGAAGCCATGCAACATAGGGTTAAAAGCGCCTTTCACGCCACCCAAGGACACTGTACAGACAATGAGGAAATACAATATCAAAATAGATAAGACAAGTATTATATAAAAACGGGACATCAAATCACAAGACGTGGGAAGTGGGAGAATGAGGTATTGTAGGCAGTCCGAAACAGGTGAGTTTTGAAACGGGACTTGAAAGTGGAGAGAGGTGGACAGTTTTGGAGGTCCGGAGGTCGACTGTTCCAGAGCAGAGGAGCACAGTACAGTAGTTCCATTGCAGCTTGTGAGCTTTTATCGGAATGCAAAAGACCCGGGGTGTGGTCACGCCGTTCAGGTGTCAAGTGATTCATGCGTCCCTCCTCCCTCGCACTCTGTAGAAGGACTTTCATGACCGGTGTGTCTGCACACTTCATGGAACCTGCCATCATTTACTTTCAAATTGAGGAAATAAGCTCAAGTTCAGTTGGAAATAATCAGACCTACTCGTATCACACATGCTTGTGTCATCATCTTGGAAAGCAGCAGCTTTTTTATGGTTTGAACTTATCTAACTCGTGAAATTATGGAGCGGCTGAAGTTAGTTTTGCAGTATTTCCAATCCAACTCCGAATCCATCTCCAATGGGATATGCATCGTCCTGGCCTTGGTCAGCGTCAAGCTTTACACCAGCTTTGACTTCAACTGCCCATGCCTTCCGCAGTACAACAAACTGTACTCTTTGGGCGTCATGGTCGTTCCACCCGTCGTCCTTTTCTTCCTGGGGGTCCTGGTCAATCGACATACGGGTGTCATGATGGGTGAGTGGATGAGACCAACTGGGAAACGCTCGAAAAATCCAGCCGTGGTCAAGTAAGTCCAACTTTGTATCGGCATCAGCGACTGTAATACTGTATGCTGTTTCAGAACTGTGATGGAACATTGCAGCAAATACGGTTCCGCCAATCCCGAAAAGGCAGTCTTAAAAATTGCCCTTTATGATTGGCATTAAAATAGCTTGAGTCAATCTTGCAAAAGTCTTGAAAATGTGAACGCATGCATGATACGATTCTGTGATTGTAAATGGTCTTAAATTTTAAAATAAGTTTAAAAAATATATATATATATATATATATATATATATATTTTTTTTCAAAATAAGTTACCAAAAAATATATATTTTTTTTTAACTTATTTTAAAAATGTTAAAAAGAAGAAAAAGAATATATATATATATATTTTTTTTTTTTTCAAAATAAGTAAAAATATATATATATATATTATATATTTTTAGCTTATTTTAAAATTTTAAAAGAAGGAAAAAAATATATATATGTATATATTTTTTTCCTTCTTTTTTAACTTGTTTTAAAATTTAAAAAAAGAAGGGAAAAAATATATATATATTTTTTTAACTTATTTTACAATTTAAAAAAAGGAAAATATATATATATATATTTTTAACTTATTTTACAATTTAAAAAAAGGAAAATATATATATATATATTTTCTTTTTTCAAAATAAGTTAAAAAAATATATATATATATATTAACTTATTTTAAAATTAAAAAACAGAAAAGAAAAAAATATATATACATATATTTAATTACAGGACGACTCACAGTAATAAAGAAATAAAGAAATGACCACAGTGGAAGCAATAAAACTGTAATGATGTGGTTTTAGCAGATGCACATCATCTATGGACCTAAGCTACTTCGGACGACATGGGGCATCGGGAAGTTGGTGTTAAATATAAAAATTCAAATGGATTCTGAAAACATGAATGTGAAGAAAAGGGGCACAAATATTGATCTCTCTTTTTGCAGATATTTATTCTCAGCCATGATCCAGCGGGCCCTCCTTGCTCCAGTGGTGTGGGTCCTTGTCACCTTGCTGGATGGGAAAATATTCATCTGTGCCTTCAGCATGAGTGTGGACCCTGCACTCTTCTCAGGTAGTGCTCCGGACAGAAGCGTTTTGTCCCGCGTATACGGGATACATGTGCGAAATTGCTCTTCTTCTCGCTTGCGTGCTTACATCGTGTTTTTGTCATGCCTTCAGGTGTCCCCAACAACACTGGACTGGACGTGATGAAAATAATGGCCAAAGTGCCCTGCAAGGAGGCCGTCATCTTCAAGAACGGCTCTTTCCATAAAGCCGTGTCTCGTTACATTCGCTGCTATTCGCAAGTAATCTCCGGCATATGTGCGGGTTTTAGGAATTCATTTGTTTTCCAAGCATCATTACTAATCTCCGCTTCCTCTCAAGGCAGTTGGCTGGTCCATCCTCCTTTTCCTGATTGTACTGGGAGCGCTAGGACGAGTCCTCAAGCCTTGTTTCGATGACCATGCCACCTTCCTGCAGACGCGCTACTGGAGCAACTACCTTGACGTGGAGCAGAAGCTCTTCGACGAGACCTGTGTCCTCCACGCGCGAGACTTTGCCCGAACGTGTGTCGTGCAGTTCTTCGAAGACATGAGGGAGGATGTTGAATTGCGTTCCCCACATGCTCGATTCATGAAACACTTCACGGATGACCGGGAATACAAAGAGGAGGAGCGACTTCATGGGATAACCAAGCGAGAGCAAATGGACAACCTGCTGCAAAAATGGTACTTCAGTAAACCGGAACTCGATGTCACCAAAGGGGCCTTCAGACCCGGGATGTGTGTTAGCTGCAAGGGAGAAAGGGGACAGCTACCATTTTGATGTCTTGTTGTGGTTCAATGCTCGGTAGTTATCTTTACTCTGATGGCGTCATCAATAACTTCACACCGTAGACCCGATGTCACCTTTGTGGTGCCCGTGAGCACCGGGTAGCCCCCAAGGACCACATGAGTAGCCCTTGGGCCTGTAGCTCAAAATAGCTCACCAGTGAAGGGACGTTGTGAGAAATTGTAGAAGTGGTCATTTGATCATGCAAACAAAGAGAAAATAAAGTGTGTGTGTTGGTATTTACTTCATTCATTTGCTGATAATGATTTTCAGAAGTGTTTCAAACGGATAGCTCGTCACACGAATTGGTACCCAGGAAGGAGCTCCCGGCTTCAAAAAGGTTGGCAACCCTTGGAATAGAATGTCGATTGCAGCCAGACAGCCAAAAGTGCAGGACGGTTGCTTTAAAAAGCGTCACCTTGACACATCCAAACAGACCGCCATTTCCGCACTATAGAGCGCACCCGATTATAAGCCGCATGTGCCCACATTCAAACATGTCAACATATTTACAAAGAAAGACGGTACACAGAGAGAGTTTTCAAAGTTTTAATCATATAACTTAACAATAATAGTAATAATATAACTTTCTTCCCAAACGGTGCCTGTGACGCGGCAGTAAAACGCTAGCAACATGCTAACAACACGCTAGCAATGTGTCATATGCCTTTCTTTTTGCATTTTCCATGATGAGGGTATGTTGACGCTCATTGAATTGATGCACAAGACAAGAAGTTGCAGTCTTCCTCCACGCATATATTCCACCGCTCTTAATCTGACCTTTTTTACTCAAGCGCCCCTGGCGGCCGTTAGAAGAATGACACAAATTGGCCGCATTATTGAATAAGCCGCAGGGTTGAAAGTTTGGGGGAAAAAAGTAGCGGCCTATAGTCTGGAATTGACGGTAACCAAATGTTCCTTATGGCTCTAACACTTTATGGCTTTTCCTTTCGTATTCTAGTAGGAGCAAATCATATGACACCGATGCTTTGAATGGGTGAAGGTGCAGTGTGAACATTTTACATAGTAAGCAGGAGATCCACCCCACAGGTCCCCATGGAAACATGCAAAGGGATATTTCAAACTCGATTCAAAGGATCTGCTTTATTCCTCTGACAGTAATTCTACATTTTCTCTTTGAAAGCAAATACACCATCCTAAAAAAAAGTTTTGGATTTAGCCGCCCAGCTCATACAACATAGCAAAAGTGTTGAAGGCAGTGTGGAGGCAGATAGGACAGCTTTTATTGTGATTATTTTTTTGTATTACGATACTCTTTGTAATCCCTCCACGGGAAAGCCTCTGCCTGTATAGCTTTTGTATTTTGCACCACAGAGAGAACTGGATGACACACATGCAGGCGTGTAAGAAGAGATGTCAGAGTGAAAGGGGGCACCAACCAAAGAGTGTTACACCTCTTGAGCTAAGGGGGAAGGGGGGACAGTTCAGAAACTCATAGGAAGCAGACTTGCATCTCTCCAATGACTCGTTGCCTTTCTTGCATATGTCTGCGGCGGGACTTGGTTGCTAGCCCTTCATTATGCATATAAGTACATAGTACACAGTACAGTACATGCGAATGGATCTGTACATGGTGTACTCCACATTCGCACTTACTAATCCAACTCCTCGCTCAACTCAAGCAGCTCTCATTTGCTGTACAAGGACATTGAAATGCTCGGCTTCATTTTTACACATGATCATAAAGCCACGCGTTCATTGAGCAAGATTTTCCAGTTCCTGACTTGGCTTGTGTTTGCACATGTTTTCACTTGTAGGCCTAGTTTTTTTTTTTTTCCCCTCCCTTGACTGGGGAGGAAACCAGAGGGCAGGTCCTTTGCAATATGAGTCATCACTCGTGCCCACAAAGCTCGCGCAAACTCAAAAGTCGGGCTCAGATTGAGAGAGGGAGGGGGAAGACTTCTGGGAAAAGTACACGTCGCCCCAGTCTTTGGAGACCGCGTCCGCAGAAGGCATCGCTTCGATGGATTATTAAAGTTCAGTCCCATGTTTTGCCTGAGGACGCGAGGAGAAGCCGCCTGTGAGTTACTTTGCTCGTTGTTTTTTAATCATCCGGTTTGACAACATGACGGATTAGCTTCTGTGATTTCAGAAGCAAATTGAACACATCAAACATTTAACGCCAATCTTTTTGTTCTTTCCTTCCCTCCCTTTAGCTTGACATTACTTCAGCTTCCAAGTGACCTTACCCCGAGAACATCCCCCAGCATGGCCGCCTATGCCCTCGTCAGGGAGAACTTGAAATTTGGCTCTCTCTTCTTCAAGAGTAAAGATGTGATGATCTTCAACGGTATGATCGCTCTGGGCACTGTGGCCAGCCAGACGGCGTACAACGTTTTTGCCTTCGATTGCCCGTGTTCCCCCGGGAGGAATTACTACTACGGCCTGGCCGCCATCGGCGCTCCGGCCTTGGCATTTTTTGTGGTTGGAGTCATGTTGAACAAGAGGACTTGGGACCTGGTGTCGGAGTGTCGCCTCAGGAAGCTGCGGAAACTGTCAACGGCGGCGGCGTTCGCAGTGTTGGGAAGTATCCTCGGTCGAGCCGTGGTGGCGCCCATCACATGGACAATTCTATCCCTGCTCCAGGGCCTGGCGTACTCGTGTGCCCTAAGTGAGTTTACTGATCCCAGCACGGTGAAGGGCTTCCCCCCTGGTCATAATACCGAGGACATGGCAAAGTTCCCTTGCAAGGAAAGTGTCCCGACCGAGCTGCAAGGCTTTTGGCCAGAAATTGACCGACGTCTGAAATATGAGTCACAGGTAGTGGAAAATAATGTTTTCACCAAAGCCAGCGCAATTTTTTTCCTTCTAGAAATATTTGGTTGAGAAAAACAAACCAAAAAAACTTCAACTCATTCAGTAGCAGCCAATTCTAAACGAAGACTGAAAAGACGGATAAAACCGTCTTTGGGAGTGAATGAGTTCATAGAGAACAAACGGATTATTGGCTAGCTATTTACGAGGTAGAATGACACTGCAGACTGATAAACCACACCTAAAAATGGGACTGACTTTGTTATTATTTTGTCGTTTTCAGCTGATGGGCTGGCTGGTGGTTGCCGGGACGTCTCTGGTGGTGTTCGTCGTGATGTGTACGAGACATTGCTGCTCGCCCCTGGGCTACCAGCAGGAAGAATACTGGTCCAAGTACCGCGCCAACGAAAAGACCCTCTTTCACCGCACGGCCGCCGTGCACGCCCAAATCATGGCCGCAAAGTACGTTCGCAGCTTCTTCGGTTTCGTGGCTTTGGAGAACGACGAGAAGGAACACGTCGTCGAGCACCAGGATGCGGCCAGTCCCATCTGCAGCACCGAGTGGAACCGAGTGACCGGTGTCTACCTTTACAGGGAGAAGAACGGACTACCTCTGTACAGCAGACTCAATAAGTGGGCCACGTACTGCGAGGAGAACAACGTGGAGGGTTTCGATAAAGAAATGGACGTATATGACAGTTTTATTACTTAGCGCAATCCCGACGCCGTAACCAGACCGTATTTCATTTCAGAACCTTTGTCCGATTTTGTCAAAGCAACGCCGATGGGATGCAATTCACTCAGTTCGCTCGATTGGTCATCGCCAAGGCAGCCCCATCACGGATACGTCGTTGGGAGTTGGAAACTGCGCCGTAAAGACGTTTACCCGCTTTTTATTGAAATGGTGAACTCAAACTTTTGCTATGTTATACTCGTTAGAGGGTCTGTCCGTTACACGTGTGCATCCAGAATATTTGACTTCCTGTTTTAGCAATGCTATAGTGAACATGTATTTATGACAACAATGCTCTTCAGTTACTCTGTGCAAACGTAGGAGGAAAAAAATGGCCGAGAGTCGTATTTGTGTATCGCTTTTTAGTTAGTGGAATATGTACTGTAAATATTTTTTTACCGTAAAAACAAACAAACTATAAGCCGCTACTTTTTCCCAAACTTTCAACCCTGCGGCTTCTTCGGTGATGCGGCCAATTTGTGTCATTTTTCTAACGGCCGCCAGGGGCGCTAGAGTAGAAAAGGTCAGATTAAGAGCGGTGGAATATATGCGTGGAGGAAGACTGCAACTTCTTGTCTTGTGCGTAAATTAAATTCGCGTGAACATACCCTCATTATGGAAAATGCAAAAAGAAAGGCATATGACGCATTGCTAGCATGTTGTTAGCATGTTGCTAGCGTTTTACTGCCGCGTCACAGGCACCGTTTGGGAAGAAAGTTATATTATTACTATTGTTAAGTTATATGATTAAAACTCTCTCTGTGTAGCGTCTTTCTTTGTAAATCTGTTGACATGTTTTAATGTGGGCACATGCGGCTTATATACGGGTGCGGCTTGTGTATGTACAAAATTGGTTTTCCTCTAAAAATGGAGTGGTGCGGCTTATAATCAGGTGCGCTCTATAGTGCGCAAATGACGGTAGTTGTACACAACAAATGAATAGATGACTAGTTTTGAAAACAGTCAATTGTAATGGTTTGTCCAATTATTGTTCAAGTGAGTATAAACAGGATAACAAAATGATTGCAACCAACAATCTCAGCATGATTTATGACATATGACCATTTGACATTTCGGTACAGATTTTTAGCACGTTGACACGCATGATTTGCTTTTGCGGGCCGAATAAAATGACCTGGCGGGCCAGATTTGGCCCCCGGGGCCTTGAGTTTGACACGTGTGGTGAAATATTGAAATGCTTGAGTATACCCGAAAAGAATGTCCCGATATGGCAAAATGAATCTTCATGAATCATTGAGGCTTTCTATTCAATTGGCTTGCACGTGGCTTTCAGCAATCTCGTTTCATTTGTTCTTCGGCGTCATCAAGCTGTCAGCAATATGTAAAGACAGAATGAAAGATGTGCTGAAAAGAGAGCCCAAAAAGAGTCAACATGATAATATCCTTAATATCATTGCGACACATACTGCGATCTACGTCTTGCAGCTGGTCAAAAGCGAATGAATTGAGATGGAAATAAACAACAGATTGTGCATGGAAATGAAGTCTTTCCAGTTCATGGGCAACAGTTGACACGCTTGATACATTTATCAGCCCATCTCAGTCGTGATTAAAATAGAGAGATTGTTTGAAGGAGACACTGACCGCAGAGCACATCACGAGTGAGTCAGTTGCAAAACCAAAGCGTGATGGTCACGAATCTCGCTTTCCAACTTTAATGGGGACGCATTTTAGATTGACTTTTCAATGTTTGTGAGCAAATAGTTGGGTCTTTGCAGTGCCCACCCGCACGTGTGAAATGAACCCTTTCAGGGAAGACTTTGACTTTTCTACTTAACTCATTCAGGACCAGCCAATTCCAAACCAAGTCTGAAATGACGTATAAAAACGTCTTTGGGAGTGAATGAGTTAAGTGTCCTAATTCTGGCTCCCAATTGTGTTCCTGGCCTGACACTGTCCTTACTCCTCGGAAGGATGTAGGCCCATCCTGCCCGGATACGACAGCCAATAATCATATTCCAGTGGTGTGTGTCCTGCCTAGAACTCCAGTGGGATTGATGACGACAGGATGTGGCATTTTCACTCCCTTTCTACCAAGTCCAGTCCCAAATATAGACATATTCAAACACAAAGATAGCATATTTATTTGACTTCAACAGCCTCTCACTTTGTTTCGTGGCAACATCCTTGCAGAGCCTTTATTATAACGGCCAACAGGAAGCCATTTAATGGAAGATTTATTTCGTTATGGAAGAAGTGTTGCAGTGCCTCATCATTTCATGCTTTGTAGACGTGGAGCAGGATTTCATTCTAAATTTTGATATAAAGCCATTGTAGTGAGGCGTACACTTGTTTTTTTAGTTGAACACAGTACTCGGGCTGCAGTATTTTGGATCGGGAGGAGAGTCTTGAACAATTTGCTGAAGGAGCCTTTAAGAGAGCGTTACAGTGATCCAGCCTTGAGGTCAGAAATGCAAGCATTTCTTTCGGTATAAACTTATGGCAAAAAATGTCTTTTTTTTCCCCCTCATTTTTCCACTAGTGATAGAATGCTGTCCCTGATACTTTTTGTATGTGAGCAAAGAATAATAAATCCTGGTGATAAGTGATAGCAAGGTTCCTCTCCACAGCCCAAGTCATTGGAGACGTTGCCTCCAAATGTTGTAAGAGCCAAGTATGAGTACTTGGGTTTTCTCGGAGTTTGGTACGAGGGAATTATTGGTTGTGCAACTCTGAAAACAACACCAATGTGTGTTCTAAATTTGTTTTTTCTTCTTCTTTTCGAAAAATAGTGAAAAATGACAGGCAGTTATGCTTTGTGCAGGCCCACAACAATATGCTGCTTTTGTGTTTTTTGCACTGGTCTTCCTGGTATATCTGCAAAACCAGCACCAAAACATAGCAAAAACCTTTTGGATCATTTCTTACTTTTGTCTTGCGTTAGACTCAGAAGATCAACCCTATTGATTTGGATAAATCAATAGTAGAATAGAGCTAATAGGTAGCTCTAACAAACAGAAGTATGACTTCCTAAAACTACTTCCCAAGAGAAGTTTAGAGAACATGACTCATGACCTACTCACATGCAAATGACATTAAAATGTGGTCAGTCGTTTCGGGATCATCCGGCATGACTTGTCAACAGCAGTTACAACATGTGACTGTTTGTACGTCTCATGAAGTAAGTTGATTACACGTTTCCTTGAAATTCATTTGAGAGCCGTACATTTTTCACTGATTACAGACCCCACCCTCCAAAAAAAGGGAAACCCCTGACAATGACTATAAAGACCGGACAAAAATAATGAACAAAGACTTTATTGGCTACAGCTTTTAGGCTGCTGAAATGTATGGGCACGTTATCTAGCAGAGGACTTGGACTACATGTTAGGTTGTCACGGGAGAGAATCGCTTTGCCACGTTTCACTAAATGACGTCAGCGGGCCAGTGACAGTTTTCTACTGCAGTAACGACTTCCCGGTTACAGAGAGAACGGACGCTGGGTTTTTTAACGCATAAGCATTTTTGTTTAGGTTTGCGGATAATACCAGCATCAGCTGATTTTTTTTTTTTATAAAACAAAAGTGTCAGCAGGCTACGCACAGTTTGTTATTTTATATCGCGTATCTAGCTGAGTTGGCTATTATTAACTACTTCCTGGTTGGGAATCGCAGCCATTTTGGATTTTGTACTGAGAAACAACTAGCCGGCCGTGCTTCCGAGAGCCGTCTAAGCTAGCCGTCGCTGCCGTTTTCAGTTTTTCACATCATCCAATCAAACCTCCCCACGAGACGGCAACACAGTTTTCAACAAGTCCACAATGAATCCCGAATAGTAAGTACTATTATTAAGAATGCCGTGTCACGTTCGAGTGTGTTGGTATTACAATCGGCAAGTTAGTAAGCATTGTCTGTGAAGTGAAGCTACATTAGCAGCTTACATCAGCTGACTGTCCAGCGGAACCCTCCACCGAAGTCTGACGAACGCTCTTGATAAACACCCTGTTTGTCGTTATTTATGTTCGGCGACGGCTTTATTTTCAATAGAAACCCTTTAACTACTTTGACATAGATGGTCGTGGGAGGTTGAGGGGACCTAAAGACGCATTGGTCAACATCTTGACAGCTTTGCCTTTCCCCTCCAGACTGACGTCTACAAATTAATTTACTAACTACTGTCTTTAGCTTCTGGAAGAAAGCCACAACATCTTTAGGCTTTTGATGAAAACCTGGGCCCGACTACATGGGGAGCTAAGAACCGTTCTTGTTCGACGAGAGTAAATCGTGAAAACCAAATGTTTATTATTCATGTCGTCACCTGTTCGGTGAACGCTTAAGGAACCGGTGGCACTGGTTCGTTGAATTTGACGCTGATATGAAATTCGCACCTCGACCAAGCTCCCTTCTTAAACTTAAAACAGTCACTACAGCGTGACAATTGAGGGCATTATATGAACGTCATTACATCGTCAAATGAAGGTTAGACGTTCAATGAGTGGCTTACATTTGATCTTTGTTCATATACTTCAATAACATAGTGTGAGTAGAGTCGAAGCAGCAGCAGCCTCCCAACACTGTTCCTGGTCATGAGAAGATCACATGCCAGGGACATGCCTACAATTACGCCACAGCAGAATTGAGCAATTACCTTTTTCTTACTTCGGCTTTTGTTATCTAGGGCTTGTCATCAATGGAATATTATGGTGTTTGTTTTTTCAAATAATGCACATTGGCACACAGTTTTGACAACTTGTTTGACAGTTCATTATCATTCATTATCTTTTTAAAACTAAAAAATTAAATACTTTATCCACATGCACATATACTTACCAGAATATTAACGAGGGTGTCACCAATATATTTTCTTGAAGTGTGTCAATGCTGTCATGCATATAAGCTGTTATGAATTGTAATTCTCAGTCAAACTTCCTGTCGCTCCCTTAGCTATTGTATTTGGGTTTTTTTTTTATGACTCGGGAAGAATATAATTCATCAACAAATAAATGACAAATACTGACATTTTTTGGCCTTTATTCACCAACAAATATTCTATCTTTCTTTTACAGTGACTATTTATTCAAACTGCTCCTAATTGGTGACTCTGGCGTTGGAAAATCCTGTCTCCTGCTCCGATTTGCGGTGAGTTTCTCCAGAAAAATCTGGATAATTTAAAAAAAAATCCTCTTTCGACCATAGTTGAGGTATTATCACACATTCCTCAACTAGTGCATCAGCCATGTCTAATTGGAAGAAAATGCAGTGAGGGTTTCTCAAACTATATAATGCTCTCATGGGCAAACATGCTACGGTGTGTCTGCAACTCATTCTGTCAGTAACTACAAATGCATGCAAGAATTTTGTAAATCTCACCCGACAAACGCTTAATAAAAAATTGGATACATGTGTAAATTATGTAACTTCTCTCAGAGCAATTTGTCATTCTGCCTGGTATTATACATGGTTGGTATATAGATGAATTAACAAAGAATGATTTGGAGAAAATAAATAACTTTTCATCCAAATAATTGACTCTGGATAATTTCATGCGACACTTCTGATGATCGTTCACGACACACTAATATGCCATAG
The DNA here is from genome assembly GCA_026261675.1 of Hippocampus mohnikei. NCBI lineage: Eukaryota > Metazoa > Chordata > Actinopteri > Syngnathiformes > Syngnathidae > Hippocampus > Hippocampus mohnikei. Next base: position 969,199 of record JAKGUB010001031.1, on the reverse strand, counting down.
CACACTGACTGGTTGGGTGTCACTGTGCTATTGCACGCCTTGTGAGCATCAATTTACGTTGACTAACAAGATAGGGACAATATTTCATTTCAATAGTCATAAAAATCATCATTCAGAAAACGCTAGTTTTGATCTAAGGAAAAAACAAGTTTTATGTTTTTTGTGTGTGTGTTTTGTGTGTGTGTGTGTGTGTGTGTGTGTGTGTGTGTGTGTGTGTGTGTGTGCGTGAAACAAATGGAATCTTTTTTTCTCTCTGTAGGACGATACATACACAGAAAGCTACATCAGCACAATTGGTGTGGACTTCAAAATACGGACCATAGAACTAGATGGAAAGACCATAAAACTTCAGATTGTACGTAACACACCATTTGTCGAGTGTTCAGTGTTTACTGGGAATTTGTGTTGGTTGAAAATTGTTTATCGTCGTGTCTCCCAAACTTAATTCAACCAAGGTACCTTTTTCCTCACAATAAAATGTCGGAAAAATAAAATGGTAATCTCATCTCGATTTACTCCAAATTATATTTACCGTATTATCCGCACGAAAAGACGCACTGGATTATGAGGCGCACCTTCAACGAATGGCTATTTTGTAAATTGTTTTCATATATTAGACGTTTCGCACTAAAAGGCGCAATCTACAATGCGTCCACTAGACGGTGCTACGCTCCCGCCATTCAACTCGAGAGGCGTTCATGACCGCATCTGAAAAATGTACATTAACTATTACTGTACTTAAATGAAACTATGGACATATAATCATATCAATTATATGTCCCTGGCATAAGTAGATGGATAAAGATATGTTTCTGTACGGTAATTAATATATCATATTTTTAAGACAAATGAATTAAAATTGAATGCCATCATTTCCCATGAATAATAAGCTATTTTTTGCGAAACGAAAAAAAAAAAAGATCCTAAATTGTTTCCCTTGTTGTTCAAAGGTCGACGAAAAAGAAAAATGCACAATTTTCAGATTTTATAAAAGTTTACCAGTACCCAGAGGTTGTTAAATGAATACATAAAGTCAATAAAAAGGCTTACCTACATGTTGGAATGTAGATAGGTAAGTCGTGTAAGTCGAATGTTACAAATTGAATTAATATAAAATGTATATATTATAACAAGTCGTCTGGTGTTGTTGCGGACATTTCATTTCCCGTTGGTGGTGCGGTTGCAGCAGGACAGCTAATTAAGAGCTCAGTTGCCTTATACTGGACCTTCGTCTTACTTACCTCATTGAGGTTCTTCTCGTCACTGAGCCTAGCCGTTCCAATACTTTTGGAGGGGGCGGAATGTATGACAAGCAACAGTTGTTGCTTTATTAAACCGGTTAAAAAGAAAAAAAAATTGGAAAAAAAAGACTACCTCCTTCACACACACTCTTTAATGTCACACACGCGCGCACACACACGCACATTTTTACGATGTCAACATGAAACAAACCAGCAGAGACAGCGACTTGGATAAATTCAAATTTTTTGTTTTGTTTTTACCTTTGACAGTGGGATACAGCAGGTCAAGAAAGGTTTCGTACCATCACTTCCAGTTACTACCGAGGCGCTCACGGTATCATTGTCGTGTATGATGTCACAGATCAGGTAAGTTTAAACGCCACAGCGTTTCTTTCTTTGAAACTCAAGTTATTCTGTTAGAATTCGCTATTTAATAAAATGAACGAATATGCTCTTATTATTAGGAGGATAAGTGAGACAAAGAATGGATGGATGGACGGGTGAATCGTTAGCATATAGAGCTGTGTGATATTACGATGTATCGGGCCACTTCTCTCCTGTTGTGTACCGTGGTACTGTACCTCTACTTACAAAATTGTTTCTGCAAGAAATTCCTTAACTTGAAAATATTGTAAATCAAGACGCGTTTTCCATGTAAATGCCCTAATCCGTTCCAAGACCCCCCAAAATTCAGACATAAATGTTTTCAAATTATATCACATTATGTAACAAATACATGTTACAATTAGATTATTGCACAATAAATGAGTCGCGCATAATGTAAAAAACCCCAAAGAATTGTGAGTAAAGACTAAAAATGGTCATTTAACTTTTACGTCCTCACTGTTTTTTTGTCCTCTTTAGTTCATGTTCTTTCTCGGAAGTGGTTTTTGCCTGGCGTTTTGCAAAGAACCCATCCAAGGATATTTGCTTTTGTCTGCTTTTTGAACAATTCTTTGAAAATGTCCAGGGCAAACGTCAGCAGAGTGAGCGAGCGCCCGACCGGTGAACACTTTATGGGTGATTCACGTTTACATAAAACTTTCGGAACCGCCTCATGGCCCGAGGTGCGAATGACGAGGACGCTGCATCGACGCGTATCTATTTATATTTGTATTTCCAAAATTGATGAGGGGTTAATGAGTCACCTGATATAGTGGCAGTTGTCAGCTGACTCACATTTAACATCATTTTGATGTACTGTATCTATGTGTGTGTATACTCAATCGTCCTTTTTTTTTGACCTCACAGGAGTCCTTCAACAATGTCAAACAATGGCTACAGGAGATTGACCGCTACGCCAGTGAAAATGTCAACAAGTTGTTGGTCGGCAACAAGTGTGACCTGACGACAAAGAAGGTGGTGGATTACACAACAGCAAAGGTGAGGCCCCGCCATATCTCGTAACAACAGTGTTGCTGATGAGGAAGCGAGTTTATTAAAGTGCTCCCAAGGATTTGGAGATTTGCCGATTTTGTTTGATATAATAAGATTTGGAATATTTTTGTTTGTGTTTTTGGGGTGGGGGGGCAGTTGTAATAGAATTATGTGATTTCAAGAGTAACGCTATTTCTGAATAGCTACTGGATGGATTGAGCTCACATTTACCAGGATTAGAAGAGTTTTGGAATCTTCGTGATAGTTAGTTTTTGTTTGATTTATTGATTGTTTTTCCTTTTTATGTAGTTTGTTTTAATAAAGTCAACACGGTGGTAACTGGTTAGCATGTCCGCCTCACAGACAGAGGGTTGGAATTCAGGCCTCTCTGCTGCTTGGAGTTTGCATGTTCTCCCAGTACCTGCAAGAGTTTTTCTCCGGGTACTCCGGTTTCCTCCCACATTCCAAAAACATGCACCGTAAATTGTCCCGAGGTGTGATTGTGAGTGTGAATGTTGGTTCATCTGTGTGTGTTGGCCGGCAACGAATTCAGGGTGTACCCCGCCGACTTCCCAAAGACAGCTGGGATAGGCTCCAGCACACCTGCGACCCTCGTCACAATAAGCGAAATAGAAAATGGACGGATGAATAGTTTGAATACGTTTTCAGAGCGGTTTTTTTCAACTATGCTTTGATTCAGATGAGTTTTTATTAGTTTTTTTTTGTGTAAGATATTTGTCTGGGTTTTTTTTGGATAATTGTTTTTCAATTTAGTGTTCATTATTTCCTGAGTTTTTGTGAACTATAACGACCACCCATTTATAAAGCTGTTGCTCAAGTTTGCCGCAACACACTTAATTCTGCTAGATGCGATACACCGTCGCCTCCAAAAGTATTGGAAAGCGCAAGGTCGGTTCCTTGTAGTTGTTGTCCACTGAATACATTTTCGGATCAAAAGATGAATTTGAAACTAAAGTCTTGATGCAAAACTTTATTTCATGTTTTTTTACATTTAGATGTTAAAAAACTTTAAGACACAGCCTATTTTTTTGAATAAGTGAATAAAAGTATTGGCAAGTGATTGGTAGGTGTTCCAAGCTACTCAGGTGTTGCCCGTTAGATTGAGTGCTGAAACATTGTGTGAATATTCATGATTGGAAGTATTACCAGTCCCAGAAGTCGATGCTAAATTCCTGTCAATGGGATTTTGCACAGGCCGTCACGTTATCACTGGTGATGTGTTGAAAACAAAACAGGTCTTGGATTTCACTTTACAAGTGTAGTTGTTTTTGCTGCATGTTTAGTTTTACAGTAAACACCAACCAGGACTTCCAGCAAGTCTCATCTACTTGCAAAATCACTCCTTTCTGTGTTCCATTACTAGCATGAAACTCTTGCTAACAGTTGCGATTCTTTGGTTTGTTCAAAACAAAAGAGAAATGAAACAAACCAACAAAATAATGACCTATTTTCTCAAAACCCATAACGCCCAATGATGCTGGATGCCTCCTTCCTTGTGTCCAGGAGTTCGCCGACTCCCTGGGTATCCCGTTCTTGGAAACCAGCGCCAAGAATGCCACCAATGTGGAGCAGGCCTTCATGACCATGGCTGCAGAAATCAAAAAGCGAATGGGCCCCGGGGCCGCAGCCGGCGGTGGCGAGAAGCCCAATGTGAAGCTGACACCCGGCACTTCCGTCAAGCCTTCATCGGGAGGTTGCTGCTGAGAACCGAACCGCAGCGCCCCTCCCGCCCGCCCGCCCACCTGCCCTCGATTCTGCAGGCCCCGTCCGCGCGCCTGGCCGCCATCTTCCTTGAAACTCAAGACCGCAATCCGACAGGGTAGGGATGACACGAGTCACATGTTTTATGTGAGAACAAGATGAAGTTGCCTGTATTTGTACAATAATGTAGCACACTACCAAAAACAAATAAAGCATTCGTCTTGTCACCCTATGCTGGTATTGATGACAAATTGTACAAAAAAAAGGGGTGATCATTTCACCTTACCTGGCCCAATCACCTTTGTCGCTGTCTGCTGAGCGTCGTTTCATTCATGCGTGCGTGTGTGTATCACTGCATTCCATTTGGTGTTTGGTAACAATCGGTTTCATGAAGTTTTCTTTTTTTTTTTTTTTTGTATGGCCCCTTTTCTCTTGTTTCGGCTTCCTTTTAGTCATTTCGTTCCTCGTGTGTTCGTTCTCTCTTGATATGGTTTTTTTTTTTTAATTCAACAGCCACAGAAATGTCTCGCCATTCAACATCTCAGCTGTAATACTTATTGACCTAAATGAAAACACACACGCACACACACACAGAAAAAAAACCCTCTTACCTACTTGTATATGTCAATCTCCCTCAACTTGAGTCCTCGAACAGAACGTTGGGAGATTGAGAAAATTGCACAGTATCTTCATTGTTCGTAGTAGGAGTTGAGATAACACTCGTCGCCAAGGCCCCAGATATTTTGACAGAACCACTCGGAGACGACCTGTGCCCGAAGAAGTCGCACCGATCCCTTGGGTGAGAGGGAGATTGTTTTTCTATGTCTGTATCCATCTCTCTCTCTCTCTCTCTCACATACACGCGCACACATTACTTCGACTATATGTCAGCTCTCATGTCCATTTAATAGTCGTCAATGCATTAAGATTGTCTTGATTCAACGTGTAATACTTAAACTGAAAAGAAATATTGTACTCCCAGACTGTATAAAAATGAAAAAAAAAAATAAAAAGATCCGTATGTGATTCTTGCTGAGATGAATTGTAAAGAATATACACCAAACAATTATTTATTCTACATTTGGGGAAATTGGACAGTTACATAAGAGAAATGTTTGCAAACTGTTGTGTATTGTGGTAAGTGCAGCGTTGCATATAAATACAATGTTCTCTTGTTTTCATAATAAAGGCAACTGAATTCAGTTTGAAAAGACGCTCTGCGAATCTACGTGTCGAATGTTTTCCAAAAAGGCTGATGCAAACAGGGTTGGTTTGTACCACCCCGACGACATGAAAGCTTCAAATGCTGTCCAGGTGGTGAGTCCAACATTGTTTATTTGGATGAACAAGTAGAACATTAGAAAAACATTTTTTTCGACAGTTAACAAGTTGGATTAAAAAAAAAAACTTTTAAGTCCTGTCCATATGTCTTCACATCCTTTGTAACTTAACTCTTAAATTGAGCTCGTTTTCCCCAGCTTGGCCATACAATGTTTCGACAGCCTAATTAGGGTCTTGCCTGTTGTCAATTCAATTGATTGGACTTGATTTGGAAAGGCACACAGCTGTCTGTAAAAGGAGCTACGCAGCTGTCTCTGTATAACGTGACTACACACCAAGGCACAAATCAAGCACCAAGTCCACCAAGCAGTCTTGTGAGGCACAGATCAGGAGGAAAGGTCCAGAATGGTTTTTTATTCTTCTTCTCAGTAGCTTCCATCAAAGTAGTGTGCTTGGTGGCTCTGGGCCCAAGTCAAGGAGGTGACCGGGAACTCAATGATCACTGTCGGCGCTCCAGTGATGCTCTGTGGAAAATGGAAACCAGAAGGACAACCATCGCCGCAGTGATGAAAGGCAGAGTGGCCACACAGAAGAAACTCAGTGAGCAATTGTGCCTACGAGTGGCCCAGGCAAAGCTCTCCGGAGAGTTGGAGAAAATGGCTTTGTGGAGCTTGAGAGGTGTTCCAAAATAAGGTGTCCCACCCAAGCTTGTCGTACATGTGATTCGAAAAGACTTGAGGCTGTCGTTGCTGCCAAAGGTGCATCGACAAACAATTGAGCAGAGGCCGCGTGTGAATACCGGTGTACAAGTGATTTCGGAATTGTTTTGGTCGCTATTTTTCTTCTCTTTTGTTGTCTGGTACGCTTTATGCCAAGACTGAGAACACGTATTAAAGGTGGTTTGAAGGCATTTTGAGGGGGAAAAGGCTGGGATAGAAGAACCCTTGACCCCGTTGAAGACCAGTGCTTTCAAAAATGGCTGGAGCTTGGACACGTCCCCAGTTTGTCCCGAACAAGCGGATCGCTGGGCTCATTGGGATGCGTCTGATTGTCCATGGCCGACAGGACGGAGGACAAGTGCTCTGTGCGATCTTCCATGGCTCTCGACTGCCTCTCGATCAACAGCAGCGTGTTTCTTAACACTGAAATGACGGAAATGGAAACAAAAGTCAAGTCTTTGCGCTCGTGTTGTCCATTATCAAGCGTGCGGAGGGGAGGAAGAACCTTACACGGAGACGTGCCGTCCATGCACCCCAGAAGCAGCTCGCCGGTTTGCAGAACGTGAGAAATCAAGCGCTGATGATTTCTCAATTCTTGCTGAAATTTCTGAGAACAAGCCGACGGGTCGATATTAGGACCAAATGGATCCTTTGGATTTTGAATCCCTGAAATTGTGGCGTGATGATACCTGATATTCCGCAAGTGACCTCTTCACGTTTTCATTGTCTACCGCGAGTCGAGCCAACGTGTCCATCTTGTCGGAAACCTTGTAGAGCCAGTGGATATATTGCTCCAAGAGTGAACAAAACATCTGGAACAAAAGTCACAAACACACTAAAGTTGTCTGGCGGACACAATATTTGACTTGGGAGCAAAAATTGGGCCCCACTAGTTTTCTTCTTTTCATGACCTTTTGGCTTGTCATTCTGACTAAATACACCTTTGGCAAAAAATCCATTTAAGTATTCCATAAGTAAACTTTTTTATACTTAATTGGAGGCAGTATTACAGTATACTGTCAGTGTATTTTTTTAAATACAATATTTTTATAAACGTCACAGAAGTATGCTTAAGTATACTTGGCTTGGCTGAAAGGTACACAGACAGATACTTATTGTATACTTTTAAAACTTGATTTCTTCCAATTTAGTATGAAAAAGTACACTTTATATACCGTAAATTCCGGACTATAAACCGCTACTTTTTTCCCAAACTTTCAACCCTGCGGCTTATTCGGTGATGCGGCCAATTTGTGTAATTGTTCTAACGGCCGCCAGGGGCGCTGGAGTAGAAAAGGTAAGATTAAGAGCGGTGGAATATATGCGTGGAGGAAGACTGCAACTTCTTGTCTTGTGCATCAATTAAATGAGCGTAAACATACCCTCATCATGGAAAATGCAACAAGAAAGGCAGATGACGCATTGCTATTCCGTTGCTAGTGTGTTGTTAGCATGTTGCTAGCGTTTTACTGCCGCGTCACAGGCACCGTTTGGGAAGAAAGTTAGATTATTATTATTATTGTTAAGTTATATGATTCAAACTTTGAAAACTCTCTGTGTACCGTCTTTCTTTGTAAATATGTTGACATGTTTTAATGTGGGCACGTGCGGCTTATATACGGGTGCGGCTTGTCTATGTACAAAATTGGTTTTCCTCTAAAAATGTAGTGGGTGTGGCTTATAATCAGGTACGCTCTATAGTGCGGAAATTACGGTAATTGAATTTATCGGATGCAGATGTAAATACTGAACCTGCAAATGAAATCACAAATATCCCTTTTGACTAATCATTTGTTGATGTCACAAAATGTTTCAGATTCCAGTTTCGGAAATTGCCTCGCTGTTCCAATACTTTTGGAGGGGGAGCGTTGCACTTTTCTGCCTTCAGTGCAGTCAAAACACTTTGACAACATCGTCTTATGTGGTCATTCAAGTTTAGTGATAAACTCCGCAACCGTCGGATGCCTCCAGAGGCAGACCATTCAAAGCGGTCCCCCCCCCCATTTCAGTACTTACGCGGGTACGTTGCATCAGAGAGCAACTGTGGTCCTGCTCCTCCAGGATGCCCTTCTGAGAGTCTCTCAGGTGGATGCCACAAAGCTGCTCCACCAAGGTCTCCACCTCCTTGAGACTGTCCCGAGTCAGTCCTGGACCAACGGACTCCATCCGTGAACTGGGACTTCTCCTCACTGCCTCAAGTTTGCTCTGATCAGCTGACGAGAAGGAGGAAATAGAGAAACCTGGAAAATTAGAATCCCCCGGGATCACTTTTGTACATCGGGATTTAGCCGCACTCCTCTAATTTATGTTAACGCTTGCTCTTCCATCATTTTCTTACCTCGGTGGTCTTTGGCAGCAGCCTCTTCGGCCAGTTCTTTCTCTTGCTGTGATAGAGTCGTCAAGCGATTCGAGGCAGAGCCCACACACTCACGCGTGGCTGCCATTGGGCACTTCAGCCAGGCTGTCGCCTCCTTTACCTTCAATCAGATCAAACGGGCTCATTTGCACCATTTCAATCATTCACCCGTCTTCTACACTGCTTCTCCGAACTCCAATTGCGGATGAAATGAGGCGAGCGACACCGAGGGCCTGGTTGCCAGCCAATCGCGGGGCAGATCGGCTGTAGCTGGTTGCTAACCGTTCGCGCCAACATTTGCATTTACAAACAAAACAAAGATTTCAATTCATTTGTGAAGGATGTGCAGCACCTGGAGAAAACCCACACAACCACTTCCAGGCGAACTTCCAGGCTCCCCACACGAATAATGCAAGATATAGTTATAGCGTATTTTCCGCACTATAAGGCGCACCTACAAGCATTGCATTCTCTCAAAAGCCGACAGTGTGCCTTATAATGCGATGCACCTTATATATGGATAAATATTCCGATTCAATAAAGCCGTATTGTATTGTACAGTATTCCTTTAGCACAGCTCCATCTAGTGGATGCATAACGCAACTGCATCCACTATTGTAGCTTCTATTCTATGCGCCTTATAATACGCTGCGCCTTATATATGAAAACTGTTTTGAAATAGTGCGGAAAATACGGTACCTTGAAAATAAAGTGTATTTATTCATATATATGGTATATTGGGCAGCCCGGTGGTCGAGTGGTTAGCACGTCGGCGTCACAGTGCAGAAGTGGAGCGCTCGATTCCGGCTCCGGCCGGTGTGGAGTCTGCATGTTGTCCCCATGCCTGCGTGGGTTTTCTCCGGGTGCTTTTGTCATCAATTTGTCATCGTACAGTTTTGGAACCCTGAGCTAGCTAGCTACAAAAAGAGGATGACATGCCAGTAATTTAAACAAAAAGGAAGACTGGGAATCTCCCGGAGCTGGCATTGAATCCTGGACCTCTGCTCTACGACGCCGACGTGCTCATCGGTTGACCACTGTGCTGCCCAGAGTTTGATTAAAACGTATAAAATGTTGCTTTTGTAGAAAGCACCCAAACGCCATTTCTGAAGCAAACTGCTGTGGTTGGGTACCAGGGCAGTCGTGTGCAAAAAGACAAATCAATTGGTTTGTCATCTTTCGCAAACTTTCAACCACAAACCGACAAATAATTATTCCGTATCAGTAGTGCTTGTTGAAACTGCACCCTGAGAATGTGGAAAGTAGAGTTAATGGCAGCTGGACAACACTGACCTGTCTCGTGAGGAGTTGCACCTCTTCCAGGTGATCAGGCAGAGCCCAAAACTCCTTGTCAAAGTCCCAACCTACAGATTGGGACCGAGGAAGAGCACTTGTTGCGATGGAGGGGCAGGGTTGTGCATATTGATGACTTCTACCCTGGTGACAGTTCCCAACTTCTTTGTCCATAACTAAGCCCAACGTATCAGAAAACGACTCCGAAGAGAGTGATCTGGAGACCAGAGCAGAAGAGTCTACACCCGTGGAATTGATTTTCGGATCCATTCTGTCCCAGGCTTCTGTCCGCATGGTGTTGCTCAGGTTGAAATCCGACCCGGATAGGCTGGCGGGACGAAGGTTATCCAGTTCGATACCAGAATCCAGTAAATTCGGGTCTTGAGAGTCACCAAGGAACGCGGCGCTGTCCCACTTCCTGTCCACCTGCCCAGGTCTAAGAGGGTAAGTGTAGTCCAGCAAAGCTTGATACTCCTGGTTTGGATCCCAGGATGCGGCGTGTCTTCTTGTGGACTTCGGGATAGCGCAGTCCCAGTAGTTTGCTTCGTGATATGACACGGTGTGTCTTCTTGACTGCCCGGCTAAAGAGGAGAGATTTTGTTTTTGGAGCTCTGTTGCTTGGTCTCTTTTAGAATACGAGAAACGTGGGGTGGGGGTATAGGTGGGGTACAGAACGGTGGATGTCAGTTGCGACCTCTCAGGATGGTCCTTTTTCGGCAACTCCAGAATGCTGCTTTGGAGGTCACACTGAATTGCTTTGTTTCTGGTCCACGTCAATCCAACAACAGGTTCTTCGTGTTCTAACGTTGGGCTGTCCTCTGGAAAATCCAAAAGTGAGCTGCGCACTTCAGTCGAGGCGGAATGATCGGCGACATCACTGGGAGGGAAGCCATTGCTCACGGACTTCAGGTCTTGCCCTAACCTAGTCAGCAAATTCATCTTGACGGAACGCTGAGCGTCGTGTTTTCCGCTGGCGCTGACACGCATCTCCTGTCAAATATCAAAAACGTGTTTTCAGGTAAACGTTCGTCCTTGGTTTTCGAAGGTCCTGGCACATGGGGTTGTTTCGAGATTACGACGGGGCGCAATGAACTAGTCCAGAACTATAATCATGTCATAAGCTCGAGGTGTATTTATGACTATTGATTTCTGAGTCTGATGTCTTTTTCAGACTAATTTATATCACAGAACGCAAATAAGATGTACCGTCATTTCCGGACTATAGAGCGCACCTGATTATAAGCCGCACCCACTACATTTTTAAAGGGGAAAACATTTTGGTACAAGGTATAAGCCGCACCTGTCTATAAGCCGCGGGCGCCCATATTGTGTAACATATTTACATAGAAAGACGCTACACAGGCAACCGTGAGAAAAATCTTGATATAAGCTGCTTCATTAAATAAGCCGCAGAGTTGATAGTGTGTGACAAAAGCCGCGGCTTATAGTCCGGAAATTACGGTATACATACACACAGTATAAATACACAATATTCAACTACTGTATACCGTAAATTCCGGACTATAAGCCGCTACTTTTTTTCCCAAACTTTCAACCCTGCAACTTATACAGTGATGCGGCCAATTTGTGTCATTTTTCTAATGGCTGCCAGGGGGCGTTCGAGTAGAAAAGGTAAGATTAAGACCGGTGGAATATATGGAAACAGAGCTGCTGCACGTAAACATGGCATAAACGATGGCTCACCGTGATTTTTACAAGTAGCGGTATGTTCTTTGACCAGACCTGTTATACTGTGTTGCTATTCTGTTGCTAGCGTGTTGTTAGCATGTTGCTACCGTTTTACTGCCGCGTCACAGGCACCGTTTGGGAACCAAGTTATATTATTATTATTATTATTGTTAAGTTATATTCTTAAAACTTTGAAAACTCTCTCTGTGTACCGTCTTTCTTTGTAAATATGTTGACATGTTTTAATGTGGGCACGTGCGTCTTATATACGGGTGCGGCTTGTGTATGTACAACATTGGTTTTCCTCTAAAAATGTAGTGGGTGCGGCTTATAATCAGGTGCGCTCTATACTGTGGAAATGACGGTAACCTTTCAAGACATCCCATAAATGTTGTACTTGCCTTCTGTTGATGCTGCTGCTGATGCGTCTTCTTTAAAATGGATGCCTGTTCCATACAGAAGAGAGGCTTTCTCATCACATATTGCCTTGCAGTCAAATACCTGCAAGTGGGCGCCATGGTGACACTTTTATGGGTCTTTTCTTTTCCCCAATCGGTTGCTCTTTTGCCACTCGCGACGTCTGTTGCATTTAATCTCATGCTGTGGCTAACACGTGTATCCGGAGGATGCAACTTCCACGGCCGGCTGCATTCAACGGTGTCCATTGGAGAAAATATCATCTATGAGGCTCCTGTGAAATGAAATGTACGTTGAAATAAAATGACATCATGCACTAGCGTCAAATAAAAAGGGCAGAAAATGTGTTTTTCAGCAGTGTACTGTAGTTCAATTATAGACGGACGGGTGAGAGTTACTGTTATCCGACACAAAGACGCCGAAATGATGCAGTATTTCCCAATATAATTACAGCGCATAACTTTTTCTCATCAAAGTCTTCATGTGGGGTCTTGCATGCGTGAAAACTCACTTTGGGTGTTGCTGTTTGCAATTCGTGTCAAAAGGTACACAGGGTTGCAGCATTTTCTATTTTTGTATTTCAAAATAAAATGATTTATAATTATTTAGGTGTGTGCATCTGTGACTTTTTTTGGTTGCCATTTCTTAGTTTCACATTTTGGTGTGGTTGTTTTTGGCTCACCACAATCCAAAAAAATGGCATAGTCAAAAGCTAGCACTGGAGTTGTTTGTGCTGGCATCTCCAAATAGCAAAGTGCTGAATATTCTCAAGAAAATGGTTTAAAAATGACAACATCTACACAAAAGTACTGAATGCAGTTTCACAAACGCGTCCAACCCAAAAGACCAAATCATTTGAAATGTTGTAGACTAAATCCTTAACCCTCCAGACTTCAAACTCCACCTAAAACCTTCCAAGATGACCCAAACCCAAAGCCCCTCTACTGGGCATCACATGGTACACATTCACAAACATCAATTGATCTTTGAACTGGAGGTCATTTTCAACATTTTAATCAACATAAAATAAGCACGGCACCACATCGTCCACTAGTAAATAAAGACTTTGTGACAATTGGCGTTTTCCTGATGTTTCCATGGTTCAATAAAAGCTCTAAAAGCCAAATGTGAGAATGCATACTTGAATCTCATCTTAATTGTCAAAATGCATCTGGAGCAAACCCGCAAGCTTGAGATCAGAACTGATATTTGCAACTGTGATGAGCTCCGCTTCAGAGATGATGATGATGATGATGAACCAGACAGGATGCATAAAGGGCGAGTAGATTAAAAGATAAACACAAAGGCATGTGGACACATTTCATAATTCAGTTGTCCCTCACCGTCCGTACTATAAAAATTAAAATTGGCTGACAATTCAGTCGCACTTCGACGGCTCGGGGGTAATTTGACGTAGACGGAAGTTAACTAACGGGATCATACAATGGTGCCGTTTGTTATTTTGGTTGAGGCTTCTTGTGTTCCGCAAATGTCACGTGGCAGTGGTCGTTGCGGAACACGAACAGGATCGTGCGATGAACCATAGCAACAGAATTCAACTACCTGTGCGGTTGCACGGCACACAAAGTGTTAAGAGTAACAGGAAAACCAAGCAAAAGATGCACAAAACCCGAAATAACTTTAGTCTTGCAAAATTAAAAAAAAAAAAACATGACTACCCCATGAAGAATTCAACATTTTGGTTATCTCGCAAATTGGATCGCTGTATAAACTGTGAAAAATACACAAAATGTCAACACGAATGCTGATGGACGTGTCATTGTCCAAAATCTGGCATATAGATCATCATCATCATCAGTATGAAGTGGATTGTTTTGAGGCGAGACGTCGCGACTGTAATGAGTCGATGAATGAAAACTTTGTTTCACCATATACGCTAACTTAAGACGGACAAAGACGTAGAAAATGTGGTTGAGTTTCTTACCCTGATGATTAGATTATCTTTGCCCATTTGTAGTGACGAGCCGTCTCAGAATTGTGCAAGGCTCCCGGTCCTCCTCCAGAGTCCTTCCCCAACCATGTTGCGTTTAAGTGCCAATGTTAAAGTGCTGAACTCACAACACCCAACTAACATGTTCATAGCCTTCACTATATCCGCCGAATAATGAACTACGAAAAAAAACACATATGTTACCATTGTGACCGAATTCTTTAGCTGTTTCAACACGTTGCACTGTGTGGTACTGTTTATGCAAAATGTAGTACATGAGCGTGGTCTAAAACAAATGACTCCCCGTATCTCTCAATTGACGAGGCGTATGTCCCTGAAATTGAAATTACTTTCATATAATTATTTCGTTGTATATTTATACGCATTGGTGACGTGATTAAATTTACAATTAATCTTCATACTAAAGTCCCCAGGGAATAAGTGTCTGAATTGCGAGTAGACTAAGGTACCTGAATGCGACACTGACGTGTGATTGGTCGGGAAGAATACGACCTCAGTCGCTCCATAGTTGACTCATTCAGTGTAAATTCCTAGGCCGACGTCGCCGCCATCTTAAATGTGGCAAAGTGGTATTATAGTATATGATAACGGCTTCAAATGCACGTTGTTGATCGTCTTTTTACTGCAGGCATCACTAAGGCACATGCTGTCTATAAATCAGTCACATCCGCGAGCCGGCAAAAGAGAAGTGCTTACTAACACAGAGTTAATTTATGAACAATATTTGAGAGAAATTGTGATTTTGTGTATATAGGAAGTCCCAAGTATTTTGAGGTTCAGTTCATGAAAAAATATCACTAAAACAATAGTGCTGTTTTATGGACAGTGTTCAGATGAGGAAATACATTCATGTTATCTCAGAGGCCAATATGGTCTCAAGTTCAAAGTGTACCCCTCCTACTGCCCCCGAAGACAGCCGGGAGAGGCTCCAGCACACCCGCAGCCCACGGAAGGATAAGTGATCAGATGATGGATGGATGGATGGATAACTTTATTGGAATTGGCTTTGGAAAAGTGGGTCAGGATTGTGTTGAAAAATTCATAGAGGATCTCTGTTTATTTTAACTGCTTCTCAGTGCCACCAAAACCACAAGACTCAAGGCAGACCTCCTTTGTGTCCTTGGTTGGATTTTGGTTGACCACTCAGAAACATTGTATTTTCCTCACTGTCTGATCTTAACACAACAATGCAGACATACCAAAATGATCAACATTCAAATGGATATTTTCCAGGCGCACGACTGTACAACTTGGGCCGTGAACTAGAAGTCCACACAGCGACCCTTCCTCTCCCAGTCTTCATAGCGGGTGGGCTCTGGACCTCGGGGGCCTCCCTTTTCCTTTGTCACAGGATTCACATCCTCAGGAAACCCTTTGGGGAAAAGAAATTATTCAGTCTGATACATTTGTATCAGCCTCACTTAGCTGTGTGTGGTGTCGTGCTATCTTAAGTGGTGACATATTAATTTGTTTTATTTTTTTTAAGCCTTCAACAGTGACGTGTCTTACTCTCCAGAACATCCTTGGTTTTCTCCTCGTCCTTGTCAAACCGTCCCTGGGGAGTTGTCGCTTTTTTCAGAGGTGCTCGATCTTTTACTGCGCCACTGGCGAACCGGAACCATCCTGAATGCGACCCAAATCCAGACACGTTATTCGTGATCAAGTAAGAGCGTTTGGTTTTATCTGTTTAGGGTCGGGCACGGCGGACCTCTCCTCGCAGAGTCGAAGGCAAAAACTCAGCGGCAGCTTACATCCAAGCTTAAGGTTAAACCATTGCGGTTCATATTGATCATATAACGCTTTGCTTCAATGGTATCAACAACGGAAAAAGAGTGACTCACCTAAAAATGGCGATTCCGAGATAAGACTCTTTGAAAATAAAGATTTGCAGCTGGAAACAGGTGACAGTAAGCGAGACATCTGTCACCTTCCTGTGTCTGGACAATTACACAATTGTTGTTGTGACGCTGTAGCAAACATGACGTCATCATTTTGCGACGGAAGATCAGTACGTAATTGTAATTTATTATATTACCACGAGTAGGCGACAAAGCTCTTCCTTATTTCCTTACGTTTTACTTGGCCAAAACTGCATTATACAGTACAGTATTACATTACTTCAGGTACAGTTATCACCACCCTGTAGCACAGTAAAACAATATTCTCTATTTACTATAATTGTGGTCAGTATGACGATAAATATTTGGTCACTTGATTCAACAACTAAATAAATGAGCAAAATACAAAATGGATATGATTAAAAAATGGAATAACACTTTAATATCGGTACAGGCCTGTCGTTATTATAAATACATTCGTATTTTTTTAGACCAACCACTAAAAATAATGAAATACTGCATTAATTAAGGGTTGAACGTTTTTTTAAAGCTGTCATGTCCCGTTTTGGGCAGCAGGTGGCAGGCGGCGCATTCTGGCTGGCTGCACACCTGCCACCTATTTGGTCATTAAGCGCCTGCCTTATTCGGGCTGCCCCTTTCTGTGTCTTGTTTGCCGGAGAATTGTTTGCCGTGCCACTGCTTTTGCCCATGTGTTTCTCTTTGCCTCTCGTTGTTACACTAAGTGCGCTAGTTAGAATCGTCGGCTGTTTTGGGGTTGTTTTTCCTGCGGTTATGTCGTGTTCGAGTTATTCGTTCCTTGCCGTTTGTGCGAGCGTTTTTTGTTATTGAGTTTGCGTGTTTCTCCTGCTACTCGTTTTGACCAGCGTTTTTTGTTGTCTATTTTCGGCGTTGCGGTTTTTTCCCAGTCAGCAAAATTGGTCTGGCCCAGCTCCGGCGCGGACACGGCAGTGCACTCGGCCCACATACGGCAATGAATGACGGTCCTGCAGTGGCCCAGGTCTGGCATCCCTGATGTGGGCCGCATCCGGCCCAGATCTCAGCCGCATTGTATAACCATATCTGGCCCTACTCTGGCCCGACGCTGGGCCAGAACAGGCTCCTCATATCAGCCTTAATTCAACCGTAACTCAGCCACTTAATAATTATGCCTTATGCCATGCAGGTACACTTCATGTACACCTGCATGCATTGTGTCGCAAAAACAAATGCATGCCGCAGGTTTAAAACCCATGCATGGCATGCATTTGCAACACAACACATGCAGGTGTACATGAAGTGTACCTGCATGGCACAATTCATGAGCCATATTAGACCCCCATTTTTTAAAAAAGCCTCAAAAACAACTGTTACAAAAATGTTTATTTTCATGTGAACCTCACAAACAACCACACAAACTGGAAAAGTGCATGACAGTTAGCACCAAATCCAAACTGTAATACAGCAGCTTCTTGAACAGCATTTATTCGTTGATCAAACTGCTCTCCATGTTATCCTTTCTTTTCATTCTTTCCTTCCGACCACCATCCCGGTCAGGAGCCAGCTGTAGCCATCTTTGGATGGTGGCATCAATTTCCTTGTCTGTGGCCCCAGATGTTAATCGGTTTCGCCTCACAGCGGCTGAAACATGCAAACATATTTTTAAATTAACTCTCTGTATCATCAGGTAACATGACTACTGAAAAGTAAACTGATATTCTGGTGTCAGATATCGTGTTTCTCAAATATTTACAGCTTTGTACAAAGAATTGTTTTAAAACTGTAAGAAAAAGGACAAACATTTGTCCATGTCATTACGAATGTGTGGGCTGAAATATTTGCCTCCAGAAACAGAATCTGAATAATTTAGATTTAAATTGCTTATACCGAATTTGAATTACATAATTTGAAGGATAAGTGGCTCGGATAATGGATGGATTTGTATATTTTAATCTGAAATCATGATACTGAACCCCAATTGTAAAATTTGAATATCGATATATCTATAGATATAGATAAATAGATATTTCTCTGAAACTGCATTTGATCATCACTGAAAATTAAGACTTACAAATACAAAATAAATTATTCTGAATATGTGTCACAGACATCGGGGCTTGCTTGGAGAACACATATCTCCTTGAAGAAAATCTAAACCTTTTACTAACAATACCTAAACGTTTATATTGGGTTGGTATAAATGTTTAAAGCAAAACGTTTGTTTTTCCTTATATGGCCATTTGAAAAAATAGCCGCCTATAATAAACATTTTAAAATACAGTTTAAGAGAAACTGAAAAAAAAAAAAACTTAAATTCTAATTGTACAATTCAGATTCAGGTTTTCAGTGTAAGGATTAAAATTAAACATTTCAAATGCAATTTACTGTAAATCAAATTCAGTTTCAGTGATTAAAATTCAGATCTGGATAATTCAGATTCAATTTCTGGTGGCACATATGTCACCCTCTATGACACTGCCGGTATCGAGCCCGACTTACCACTTACAACAGTTCGAATTTGTAGGCGCTGGAAACCAATCTTTCCATTTATTCCTCTCATGTTTATTTTCCTAGCCAGAGAGTTATTGATCATTGCATGCATAATGCTCCAGACACATTCACGAACATCCAGTCCACCTTTGAGAGCCAGTGTATTTACCTGAAATCATACCAACATCACTTCATTATGATAAAAAAAAAAATACAGTTGTTTAATACCGACACTGGAAAGCTTATTAAAGTTTTAAAATGAGAGCATGTGTGGAAGATAGCAAGTCAGTTTGATGCAATATGGTCAACATGTATGAGATGCCAACATACCAATGTTTTCTGGAGATCTGGGTTGATGTGAAGTTTTTCCTCCAGGCTCTGTAGAGAACCAACATCTTTGAGTGGCAACAGATTTGGATCAAGGCCCATCTCTGCCTCATCAGCTGCTTTCATACTCTGTAGAGTCTTAAAGATGATTCGCAGTTGCTCCATCATCATTTCTTGCTTTGTCAATATATTACGCAACAGGACTGTGGATAAAATGAACAAGAAAGAGAGATTGGAAAAACGGAAAAATCCATGTTTAATCCAATGTTACCCAGTGAAGTAGATACTTTAGCACCGCCATTTTTCAGATCACCTAATCGTGATTCTGCATGCCAAACAAAATTTGTGAATACTCACAAGTTTGCAGACTGGATTTCTTCTCACTGCTCTGATGTGACTCAAAGTATGCCGATGGGACTGTGGAAGATGCAGTATGCCTCTTGGTGTGCGCCATTGAACGGCCCTCGCTGCTGGTGTAACTCGGTCGTAACATTTCAATGCTCATGCGCCTTTCGGCATGGACCTCACTGCTGGCACGCCTTGGTGCACGGACCTCACTGCTTGGGGAGTGCACCTTACTGCCAGTACGCCTTGGAGTGTGCATCTCACAACTGGCACGCCTTGGAGTGTGCACCTCCCTGCTGGTGGACCTTGAGATTGCACCTCCTGCTGGTGCGCCTCGGAGTGTCCATCTTATTGAAGGTGCGCCTTGGTGTCTGCACCTCCCTGCTGGTGCACCTTGGCGAGTACACCTCACTGCTGGTGCTCCTTGGAGTGTGCATCTTATTGAAGGTGCGCCTTGGAGTCTGCACCTCCCTGCTGGTGCACCTTGGTGAGTGCACCTCACTGCTGGTGCTCCTCGGAGTGTCCATCTTATTGAAGGTGCGCCTTGGTGTCTGCACCTCCCTGTTGGTGCACCTTGGCGAGTACACCTCACTGCTGGTGCTCCTTGGAGTGTGCATCTTATTGAAGGTGCGCCTTGAGTCTGCACCTCTCTGCTGGTGCACCTTGGTGAGTGCACCTCACTGCTGGTGCTCCTCGGAGTGTCCATCTTATTGAAGGTGCGCCTTGGTGTCTGCACCTCCCTGCTGGTGCACCTTGGCGAGTACACCTCACTGCTGGTGCTCCTCGGAGTGTGCATCTTATTGAAGGTGCGCCTTGAGTCTGCACCTCCCTGCTGGTGCACCTTGGTGAGTGAACCTCACTGCTGGTGCTCCTCGGAGTGTCCATCTTATTGAAGGTGCGCCTTGGTGTCTGCACCTCCCTGTTGGTGCACCTTGGAGAGTCCGTCTTCCTGCTGTTGAATGGAGAATGGATCATAGGCTCAGGACTGTTGTGGCCAGTGGGGTTGATCTTAGGTCTATTTTGTTTCCCTTGTTTTAGTGCAGGAGTGATGTTCTGCACATTAATCTTTGGAGCACTGGGCAATGAATCCAATCTCCTTAAAGGTACAAAACAAACCGTAATACTGTATGTTATGACAAACAAATTGTAATTTAAGTAGGGATTGACACGTCTTACCTTTTGTTGACTTTTGTATTTTCATCTGATTAGCATTGTCATCACCATCATCACCGTCATCTTCCTCCCCAGGGAATAATATGTTCTTGCGTCTAAAAACAATTTAAGAATTTTATTAAAATTCAGCACATCTTCAAATTTTGTGCACTACAGTATTAAACAAAAGCAATCAAAATAACCTACATCCTTTTCCTTTTAAATCTAATTGGAGAGTCCTTTTCATCACTTCCAAGGTCTGTGTTATCAACAGCTTGAGGTAGTTTAAGCCTTGCTTCATTGTAGTCATCTAGAAAATTGTCCACAAAACAAGTAAGTAATACACAACCGACCATTAGCTCAATCTAAAGGTGGAGTTGAAAATGTTGTACTTACATGATGTGAAAATAATTCTGGCTTTATGGGGCTTCCATCCATGTCCAGGACATTGTTGGGATTTTATAGCTTTCGCCACATCACTTTTATTTGGAGGCCACATGCATTCTCCATTTTTCATCCAAACTGAAGGAACAACTTCAACCTCACTGGTGTCATCAAAGACAACAATATGAAACATCTGAGGGAAATTAAGAATGATTGTTCTAATCTAATCCTTACCAAACAAAATTTCAATGCAAAAGTGGAACAACAACAAAATTGTCTTTGAATGGTAATCTGACATACTTTTGCAGATTCCTTCCCAATCTGAAACACTTGAGACTGGTGGAGAGGTTGGAAACCACATAAATCCCAAGTCTTTTGAGTCAACTGGATAGGTAAAGAAGTGCTCCACCTGTTTGTATTCATATCCCACGATATATACTGTTCCTCTATCCTCAACAATATTTTGGACTGAAATTAACTTGTTATGAATTCTTATACAAGAATCTCTCTTTGGAGTTCACAACTATTCCATCAAAAGAAAGCACTTTAAACTGGCAAACCCGTTGTGAGAAGTCATCTGGCACCGGCCCATCCATGTGCTCTTTGTAAACTTTTGGAGTTTCTTTAACATCAGGACTGAAGTCATCATTTTCCATCTCTGATAATCTTCGCAGTACCTGAGTCAAAGGATTACATGGCCCCCGAACCAATTTCTTTAATTTTCCCAGGAAGTTTTCATATGGAAATGCAGATATGAGATCTAAATTGCCATGGATTTTGACATCTTCACTGAGATGCACCAGACCATGAATATTTAAAACCCAGAACTCTTCACCATAAAGCTGGCCAAAATGTTCAACAAATGAAACCAACAGAGTATTGGCAAGGTCATTCATCTCCAAACAATACTTTGGACTTGCCAAGATGTACACACCTACTGACAAAAGCAGAAAGTTATCGTAGATCTGAGGCTTCAGTACACCCCTGAGCACAACCGGACCAGTGTATAACAAGAACTGACGGAATTCTGTGGCTTTCCACCTACATCGGTCAGCTAGTGACCGTGGCCTTCGAGTAAACTCACTAGGGATGTAATTTCTCAGTGCGAGAAGTCTATCTGAAACGATGGAAATGAGATTAGATGAAATGCGACAGCGCAGTGGGCCTGTGGTGCTGATCCACAAATCTAAAAGACGCTTCATTACACCAAGACAAACCAGATGCATATAATCATATGGGAAGCAAGCAATCATATCAATGCCTACATCTGCAAGAGGTGACTGTTGGACATGATGTTCTTCATCCATTGCTTGTCTAAAACTGTCATCAGTTCTGCGCCTAGCATTGACCTCAGGAAACGTCATTCGATGACATTTGCGTACACCTGTTTGGTCACACTTGTCACAGCCATGGTAAGCATTGTGTGACTTCACACCTCTTATGAAAGCTCTGGCTGGGGTATCACACACAACAGAAACAACATTAACAAAGAAGGATTTCTGCTTGAACAGAAATCCACTTTCCAGTGCTTTCAGCTCATGTACCAAATCATGAAGATACTCAGCCAATGAATTTGGCTTTGAAGTACCACAAAACAGGCCAATCAACACTGGTTTCTTTGTGTATCCTTGTAACATACCAAGGATTGGCCAAAACTGAGTTCTAGAACTCTTCCAGAGAGGTAAGCCATCAAAATTCAACTGTAGTTTAAATACATGTCCGTCTGTCAAGGAAGACCACACTTTATCAAAGATTTTATGAAATGAATTCAAAATTCCACGATAATGGAAGACCCCACCTGCTGCATTGTGAATGTTGTAGCTTGTTTTTGTTTTCAGCAATGTTCGTCCATCTTTGGGCAGGAAAGGGTGGTATATTTTAAGGATGTTTAGAAGTGCTGACAGAGCCAAGAGAGAAATACCAAATGAAACTGCCCAATCAGCCAGTGAGCTATGGAGATCACCACCATTCTCACACTGGTCTCTAAGATCAGACATATCCTCATCAGATAATAAAGCCTCTGCCTCTTCCAAATCCTCAGCGTCAAGGTCCTGATCACTTTCATCATCACTAACTTGCATATTAAATTCCTCTGAATTGTCGACACAAACACTCAACTCAGAATTGACAGAACGAAACCCCTCTGTTTCCGCCTCGATTTCAATGAGTTCTTCAACTCTCTTGACAGCCCTCCTTCGGGCATTACTCCTATCATTATACATCCCAGCTTTCTTCATACCTTCACTCAAGTGGATTTTCCTTCAACCTGAAAGAGACAAAGAATAGTCCAAATCACAAAATTATCAAACATTTTTAATAATCAAAATTGAGAATTGAATATAAATGACATGACACATTATTATTGTGAGCACAAATGGTTATTCATCTCTGTGTGCCTTGTGATTGGCTGGCAACCAATTCAGGGTGTCTCCCACCTACTGCCCAAAGACAGCTGGGATAGGCCCCAGCACCCCCCCCCCCTTTCTGAGGATAAAGCTGATCAGAAAATGGATGGACGGATGACACATTATTGGACAAGCTGTTGAAATATTCATCTAGACACCTACATGGGTATCTTCTCGCATTAAGAAGTCTATGAGGAGTCTGGCTACTCTACTTTTTCCCTTGACTGTACATGTGGCCGCACAGACCTCAAGCAGCTAACTACTGTTGCTCAAAGTATAATTTGTTAAAGATTATTTAAATTAATCCTCTGTCAGAGGCAGTTCAACACACCAGAGTAACCTTGAAATAGTTCTCATATTTGAAAAAGCAGTGTGACTGCAGTTAAAAATCATCCAGTTAACCAATTCAGGATGTTTTTAACTTATCAATAGAACCTAAGCTTTCAAACACTGTCCACGGGTGTGTAAAAGGGAAATTTGGCAAATGATTCTCGGGGCCCATAATTGAAAGGTCCCAAATATAATTTGAAAAATGACCAAAAATAGAGCAGTCACGAAATAATTTAGGATTACACATACAAATTAAGGACGGGAAAAACAAAAGGATTAAAATGTAAAAAATCTGGGAAAAATGTCAATTGTCTGCTTTTTTCAGAATTATTTGAATTAAATATTGAGCAATAGCTTTCTCTGAAATACAATGTTTAGTCAATGGATTAGAGACTTAAAACTACAAATGGTTTCATCTTGTTTGATAGATTATGTTAATATTACAATAAGACAAATAGTCCTTTTTGTTTTTGAGAATGTTTTCATTTTAATTTCATTTTCACATCAGAATGTATTTATTGTAAAATATTCAGATAATAAAAAAAGTTAAGATGAAGTAAAAATGTTTTTTTGAATGTACAGTATCAGTATTGCAGCAAACTGAATCAAAATAAATTTTAATGTATTTCAGCGCTTCCCACATTAATTGTCATGTTGAATAAAATATGGAAAGAAAATAGTCATAAATATAAATAAAACGCAGTTTCACTCTTGTGCGACGGCCATAAAGCCAGTTATGGGGGTCCCAGAAAGGGTTATTTTTTGATCATGTCCGAAATCTGCATTTTTAGTAAACTCATATGGACTGTGACGCTGCAAGTTCAGGCCCCACCTGCCTGTGACGTCCCTGGGCGGTTTATTTTAAAATTCGCGCTCTTCAGTCTATCTAATTAGACACAGCAAGTGACAATTTTAAGAAGAAATAACAGTAAATACCCATTAAATTGAAGTACAATATATTTTTAATATTTCCACATGTCATCAGAAAGAAGTCACATCTATGCTAGGAGCACATTATTCCCCCGGCCCCCCATTTCGAGCTAATGCTAAATGCGAATGCGTCATTTAATGGCGCTCTTCAAAATTCAGGCTAGACTTCAGACAGAATTGTCTTTGTATAGTAATTGCCAGCGTACTGTCACAAAAGACAAACGTTATCCAAAACATAAAATAAATGAATTTACTCACCGTCTTTTAGGGATGTGGCACAGGAGTGTGTGTGGGCAATTGTGGCGTGAGCGTCGTTGTTGTCCGTGAGCGGGATTCTTCTGGTTACTTCTTTTTTTTTTCCCTCTTCTTCTTCGTCTTCTTCTTCTTCTTCCTTAATTGGCGCTGTGGCAGCTAACGTTCGAGATGCACCACTGCCACCTACTGTGCCGAAGTGTAGTTCAGAGTTGTATATGGTTGTTGTACAGTACAAGGAAAAAACAATCTAAAGTTTTATTTCTCAAACCCCTTTTCTCTTGAAATCTGAAAACTTAATCTCTTCTGTCCTGAGCGTATTTTTAAGACTGATCACCACACTCTTCCTTAATTCTTTTATAAAGTTTTCTCCACTTCCCTACTTGTTCTTGTACAGAAGATTTTTGGTGTTTGAAAATTAAATTATATTAAAACGATTGGTCAATCCACAAAGAGGAAACCATATACAGTAGTTCTATATATCTATATCGATGCACATTATTTTTTTCTGTTTGTTTGTCTCCCCTGGCTATCTGTGTTCTTGAAAAAGCAGGAAAAAAATCAAAATAGTTGTACAACATGAACATAATTGACCACGTGTTGAACTCGCATCTGTGTGTGTGTGTGTGTGTGTGTGTGTGTGTGTGTGTGTGTGTGTGTGTGTGTGTGTGTGTGTGTGTGTGTGTGTGTGTGTTCAATAGAATACCGCATATGTCTGCCATGTAAAGCTAGCTGTGTAGAAAAAAAATCTGAAACTGCATTTAAGGGTGGCTCAATACTGGCTGGCCATATACGGGCCGGAGTTGTAAATTGATATCTGGCCCAAATACGTCAATCCACAACTGGCCCTCATCTGGTTTGCCAGAGTCAAGCCAGTGCCTTCTTTGCCACTCCTGGGCCGTGTTCGGCCCACATGCATTATGCCAGTGCCGACACAAGGCCAGCAGTGCCGGCTTCATGCCGAATCCGGGCCAGATGCCTTTGCTGACTGGGTTGTTAATAAATATCATTTCCCGTACGGAGTTCTTGTTGGTGTCTGCTATTTCGGGAATCTCCTATTTTCAAATTGGTTGCGAGTTGACGTAACAAAAGCATTTTATTTGTGACATACAAAAGTAGCCTACTCGTGCTGTGGGGTTTTAAATTACACACTGCCGCAACCACAATATTTAAATAAATAACATTTGAGTCCTTTTAAAGTTCTTTCCCTCGGTGTTGTTTGTTTCACTCATATA
Source organism: Hippocampus mohnikei (assembly GCA_026261675.1). Lineage (NCBI taxonomy): Eukaryota > Metazoa > Chordata > Actinopteri > Syngnathiformes > Syngnathidae > Hippocampus > Hippocampus mohnikei. The sequence goes on along the minus strand of JAKGUB010001031.1, from coordinate 943,447 downwards.
AATTATAAATACTGTACATGGTGCCTTACTAAAAAAATGTAGGCACTAAGGTAGCATTTAATAATATTTTGCATGTAAGAGTGGTAATTTCTCTCATCCATTTAATTTTTATCCGCTTCTATGAATCCTATTTGTCCGCGTGATAGTGTGTGCGCACGTGAGTTTGTGTGCGTGCGTGTGTGTGAGAGAGAGAGGAGGAATTCCAAGAGTTTTCCCTCTTGAAGGGAGGGTGAATCGTTTTTTCACGTTGAGGAAAGCGGTCCTGGGGAATGTCACCTTCCACACAGACACTGACACGTACTCACATTTCTCTTTCCATACATTGCGATGTACCACTGAGATTTTCATCCATCCGCACACAGTTTACTATGCAACATCTGAAATATACAATTCCATCTTGTTAAAATATATTTGGAAAATCGGGGCTATTTCTATTTACAAGCAGTTGGACTAAACTTGGTTTTCATGAGCCATGGTTGACAAAAAAACCTCGCATTTCTTGAAACAAAAACAATGGCTGGCGCGTTTGCTTTTCCAAAATATAAAAATGCGTTCAAAAAATGCGCGAAAAAACTTAAATTGAAATCATAGTGTGTCACATTTTTCACTTCGGGAACTCCCACTCTATTATTATTATTATTATTATTATTATTAAAGTTGTCTTTGACAGTATAGCAGTGGTGTAGAACTGCATTAAATATTTTTGTGTAACAATACATTAACGTAAAATCTCTGTCTGAATATAAATGGTATTGCATAGGCCTCCATGATGTGACCCTAAACGACGCATCAGCAGTGTTAGACACTTTTTTTCCCTTGGGAGTGGGAGTAGAAATTCTGTGTTACTCACCACACAAAATATAACTCGGTGACGTGGTTTTGCAAAAAAAAATGGTCAAGTTGTCCATTTAGTGAATTGTACCGAATTACAAGTGAAGGCCTTTAATAAATGTTCATTAAAAAAAAAAAAGGTGAATCCGCTACAATGTCAAATTCAATGAACTACTGTCCGGTGGTATATTTTCCACGATATGGAAATCTATCTTATGAATAAGATGCTCGTTGACCAGTTGGCCAACATGGATACTAAAATAGCCATCATCAAACAATATTCACCTCTTTTTGTTGACCATATCTTGAATTGGCATCTATTCAAAGGTGCTCTCTATATTACATTTTTTTTTTCATGACTGATGGATCACCGGGGCTTGTGCAAGGTACCCCCTTCCAGAGGCACGCTCAGTCAGAAAAAAAAACTAGTCAGCAGAGCAATGTTTTCCAGCATGATAAAAGCCTCCAAGTCATTTGGGCTCCGCAGAAAAACACCATTCGCCTGCACCTTACTCGCAGGCCGTCACGCTGCTGATCTTGGCGGTGTTCTCGGTCCACGGTTGCAGGTTCTGCAGGGCGAACAAAGAGCTGTTCTGTAAGCAAAGCGGGTCCGGCGTCAGCGGCTGGTTGACGGACTTCTGGAAGGCCTCCTGCTGCAGCTGCATGAGAATCCGGTTGGCTTGCTGTCTCTCCGCTTCTCTTTCCTCCGCCGTCTGCCTCCTGCGCGGCACGCCGCCAGAGCGCGCACCGAGGATGGATGCATGCATGAAGACATGAATATACAAATACGTGTAGTTGTGAATTTGTCAAATATTTCTCCTCTTAAAAACGACACAGCATCGGGTTGAAGTCTTGCACTTTTCTTGCATTGTTGGATGTGTTTAAAATAAAGGATTGATTCAAAACAACTACCTTGTACTTTAATAACAAATTTCAAAAATACAATTATTAAAAAATAACCCTTAATCCGACCGATTTTTGATCGTGTTGGCAACTCGCAGTATTCCGATTCTAAATGGATATTGGCATTTTGAAAGGTGTTTGAATATGATGGTATGATTTTAAAATGATGTCGAATTCGATTATTATTAAGGTTAGGAGTTTATCTGCGTGAATTTACGATTTGCTCTGTATTTTGGATCCATTTCGCTGTCACTTATCTTCCCGTAAAAATAGAAAGCAAAGTCCCACTTTGATTTGGTGGGACAATATCAAAATAGTCGCTTTTGTTCTATTATTATTATTTTTTAATTTTCTTTGCCGCTTTCGTGCGATTCTTTTTTTTTTAAGGGATTAAAAACATATATTTAAAAAATCAAATTTGGCGATATAAACTATTGTCTGCCAAATGTTGTCTGATTACAATAAATGGTGTTTTCGTAATGCGGGCATTCAAATGGAACTCTGATCTAGAATGTACTTTCGTGTGCCATTTAACTTAAAATCTCATTGCATGACTTCAGATTCAGTGGCGCAAATGACGTCCGTGGCTTCTTCTTCTTGGCGCCACAGTAATATTAATAATAATCATAATAATCATAATAATAATCATAATAATAATACATTTGATTTATAAGCGCCTTTCAAGACACCCAAGGACAGTTGAATTAACAGACGCAAATTGCCTTACAGCTGTCCTCTCCCACCCCGAATTTCCATAAATTGTATAAAAGAAAACACACACACGCACACACGCACATACGCACAAAACATCGATTGTAAATTAAAGTAAATCAACATTCTAGTGTCGAACTATGACCAAACTTTCTCCAACACTTCAAGATTGACGAGCGTGAATCAAAACGGCGCTGCCGGGTGAGTGAGTATAGAAAGAAAAAGAAACGAAACGCTCTACCTCCATTTAGTGCGTCTGTTTTGGAACCAGGTTTTGACCTGAGCGTCGGTCATCTTGAGGGCTTTGGCAAGAGCGGCCCGCTCGGCAGACGCCAAGTATTTCTGGCGGTGGAAGCGCTTCTCCAGCTCGCAGATCTGCAGTCGCGTGAATGACGTCCGCGGCTTCTTCTTCTTGGGCGGCGTCCGATTCTGGTAGGGGTGCCCGACGCGACGCGTTACAGTGAGCGGCGAGAGAGACACTAGACGGACCGGGACAACGGGAGGAAAAACGAGAAAACTCAGTGAAACATCATGACATGATAAGACATTTTATTATATTAGCCGCAGAGAGCAAATGCACACTAATCACAGATAATAATGCTCGGTTTGAAGGGATGCGGTCACTTCATTGATAGACATCTTAATTGGCGTGCTCAGCATGCTGCTGGGGTTTTAAAAAATGTGTATTTCGCATCATCTAAGACAGGAGGTGTCAAACTCATATTAGCCGCGGGCCAATTTGGAGTTCTATCTTCCCTCGGAGGGCCGTTCCGACAGTGAAAGCACAAAATGGTTACTTGTACACAACAAATCAATAGATGACCAGTTTTGAAAACAGTCAATTCTAATGGTTTGTCCAATTATTGTTCAAGTGAGTATAACCAGGATAACAAAATGATTGCAACAATCTCAACGTGATTTATCACATATGACCATTTGACATTTCGCTACAGATTTTTAGCACGTTGACACGCATGATTTGCTTTTGCGGGCCGCATAAAATGAGCTGGCGGGCCAGATTTGGCCCGCGGGGCCTTAGAGTTTGACACATGTGATCTAAGACAGACCTTTTTGTTCCAATCGGGTTACCAATTGTTTTTGTATTAACCTGTGTACTCGTCAATGAAGTCAGTAAAACTATATAATAATAATAATAATAATAATAATAATAATAATAATAATAATAATAATAATAATAATAATAATAATAATACATTTTATTTATAAGCGCCTACATATTTTATGCAAAAAAAAGTATGCACTGTATCACATGTATTGTTTATTTTTCAGCAATTTAATTTATTCAGTACCGGCCAATTCTAGACCCCATTTTTAAATGTTACCCGAAGTCTAAAAAAAAACAAGTGGTTGAACGCGCGGGGTGTGAAAATACATTTTTTAAAAACAGCTTCATTTTTGGCACGCTTTCGTTCCACTTTTCAACCATTTTCACTTTGAAATGTCATTTAGTGGACTTGAGGTCAACACCGCACTATTCCATTTTATTCTATTTCCATTCTCTTTTCACATACCTGTGAACCTGTCCTTCGTGTATCGTCTGTTGCTCTCCATCCAAGGGAAGGTCAGCGCACCGATGTTGTTGACGTTCCCGGTTCCCGGCGGCAGACAAGAGTTGCCGCCGCCGCCGCCGCCGCCGCCCACCGGTCGGTGCGCGGGCACGCGGATGACCCCGACGGGATGAGGCCCGCTCACGTTGACCCCCACGTTCATGTGATACGAGCCGCCACCGAGTGAAGTGCCGCTGCAGTTATATCCGGCGTTCGCGCACGCGAAGCCGTTGCCGGCGTCGCCGTTGTAAAGCGGGTGTGCGTAATCCGGCTCGTGCATCCTCGCAGCCAGCACGCAGCTGTGATCCACGCCGCAAAGAATCTGCTCGATTCCGAAACTGATGGAATCTTGCGCGTGCGTGTGCTGCTGCTGCTGCAGATGTGGCCCGGTTAGTCCCATGTGATCCATGGCCTCCACGCATCCGCGCGGCGCGGTGACCGTGCGTCGCTCAAAGCGGACTCCCAAAAGTGAGCCCCGGCCTTCTTCTTGCAGCCGTTATCAAGCGAGCGCGGGCGCACGAGTCTGCAACATCCGGACAGGCTTCTTCATCGGACCGCAAGTACCCCCCCACCCCACCCCACTCCACCGCTCCACCGACCCACTTCCCCTGCCTACCCCCCCTCCCTCTCTCCAGGAACTGCTCGAAGACATCAGTCAGGATGGTAAAAAACATACGTGTGTGCGTGTGTGCGTGTGTGTGTGCGTGCGTGCGTGTGTGTGTGTGTGTGTGCGTGTGTGTGTGTGCGTGCGTGTGTGTGTGTGTGTCCCAACCAATTTCTTTTCCAACTGCATTTTCTGTAACTCTGGTGCTGGAGAATTAAGTCTAAACAACAACACACCTCAATTGACACGTTATGAAACAAATTTACCAACCGAGACATTCAGGAAAATACAATCAAAATTCCATTTATGCGTTGTTCATGCCGCTTTGTCCATATTTTAGAATCGAAGGTGAGCTGCAGTTTTTTTTCCCCCAGCTGACTTTGTTCTGGAGATAAGGGTCAACCCTTGGACGGGTCACAGAGCAGATATGGATAAATGACTCACACCTATGGAGAATATTAGAAGATTTTGAATAAAGCAGACGTGAATGTTTTGGAATGTTGGGGACGTCCATTTTCATTTTCTGGATCACGGGAAGCTGGAGTCCATCCCAGCTGACATCAGGTGCAACCTGAGACGGGTCAACAGTTACCGTAATTTCCGCACTATAGAGCGCACCTGATTATAAGCCGCACCCACGACATTTTTAGAGCAAAACCAATTTCGCCCATACACAAGCCGCACCCGTATATAAGCCGCATGTGCCCACATTAAAACATGTCAATGTATTTACAAAGAAAGAGAGAGTTTTCAAAGTTTGAATCATATAACTTAACAATAATAACAATCTAACTTTCTTCCCAAACGGTGCCTGTGACGCGGCAGCAAAACGGTAGCAACATGGTAACAACACGCTAGCAACAGAATAGCAACACAGTATAACAGGTCTGCTAAAAGAACATAGCGGTACTTGTAAAAAATCACGGTGAGCCGTCTTCATCTTCCTCCTGTCAACTGAAGCCATCGAAGTCACCGTCCTCAGTGTCGGAATTCAACAGTGTCATAAAGACCGCTCTTAATCTGACCTTTTCTACTCGAGCGCCCCTGGCGGCCGTTAGAAGCATTACATAAATTGGCCGCATCACTGAATAAGCCGCAGGGTTGAAAGTTTGGGAAAAAAGTAGCGGCTTAGAGTCCGGAATTTACGGTAATTACGGTAATTGCTCATAGACGATCATGAATTCATATTCACATTCACTCTGGTGCAAAGTTGAAAATGAACCCAGGTTAACTGCAAAGGGGACATTCCAGTGACTAAACTGCAAATCATCATTAAAAAAAAACCCAACTTGATAGCAATTGGGATAGATTTAATTTGTAAAAAAACATGGAGATGCTTCATGTTTTCGGGTTCCCGACTAAGCTGAAAAACAGTCCGTATTGATACAAGTCGAAACATCTTTCCATAATTGTTTGGCTTCTTCTTCTTCTTCTTCTAAGCTATTGTTGAATTGATCTATTAGGGATAAATCCGACAATATGACTCTCTGCAAAATGAGTGATGTTTATGAGGTCATTTCGTGGAGCGCTTTCTATGAATAATTCATGTTCAGAGGGGATGGCGTTGATATGAACGCTTTTTTTCATTTGTTACAGAAGGGGGGGGGGTAGAATTTGCGTTGGATGCTGGAATGTTTTTGTTTTATGGATTCTTTGCAGAGCTAAAACTAACCACGGCTCTAACAATACTCATCCGTTACAAGTGTTGAATGAATATTAATGAGTGGAGTACGCGCGATGATGAATTGGACCTTTCCCATTCAATAGATATTCATTGGAATAAAAGTAATGGCTTTTTAATCGCACAAAAACACTTGTATTGTTGCAAGCGTGGAGAGGTGCCAATAACTAAACAGACCAACTCACACAACAATGGCGTGAAAAATCAAGTGAGCCACTTGATCTTCTCCCTAACCCTCTCGGGCTTAATTACTTAACGCAGGGCATTAGGAGATGAATATTTCATCTCTGTGAAATGGTCCTCATTGGTCAAACAACCCGCATCAAATTTTAATCGGAGCATTTGCTATGATGCAGAGCGTAATGATGATTGGGGAGAGCGGTTGCAAAAACATTGAAATATGACGCAGGGCTGGGTCGGACTCACAATGCAGAGTGGAGATGCCACAATGCCACAGATTTTGAACGTGCAGGTACAGATTTTAATTTTTTTTGAACCTTCGTGTACATAATTTCGACCGCTTACCTCTCAGGGTTCTTTCTAGAAAGTAGAAAGTCACTCTAAATGTAAACCTGCTGAGATCAGCTTGAGTAACGGGATCGTGGTGAACTGGAACGGGGGGGGGCACCAGGAAGACAGATTCTGACCTGCGCGGGCATGTGTGGTGGATGGCAGATGCATTTTAGTCACAAGTATGTGAACAGCGGGCATTCATTCTATTTTACCGTAATTTCCACACTATAGAGCGCACCTGATTATAAGCCGCATGTGCCCACATTAAAACATGTCAACATATTTACAAAGAAAGACGCTACACAGAGAGAGTTTTCAAAGTTTGAATCATATAACTTAACAATAATAATAATTAGAGCTGTCAAACGATTACAATATTTAATCTAATTAAAAACTCAACTGTCATAATTAACTCAAATGAACTAAAAATTAATCATGATTACCGTAATTTCCGCACTATAGAGCGAGAGTTTTCAAAGTTTTAATCATATAACTTAACAATAATAATAATCTAACTTTCTTCCCAAACGGTGCCTGTGACGCGGCAGTAAAACGCTAGCAACATGCTAACAACACGCTAGCAACAGAATAGCAATGCGTCATATGCCTTTCTTTTGGCATTTTCCATGATGAGGGGATGTTCACGCTCATTTAATTGATGCACAAGACAAGAAGTTGCAGTCTTCCTCCACGCACATATTCCACCGGTCTTCATCTTACCTTTTCTACTTGAGCGCCCCCTGGCGGCCGTTAGAAAAGTGGACCAATGAGGTCAAGCAGTAAAGAAAATGGCTGTTGGATGTCATTGGCTATTTTTATGACGAGAAATTGTAATCTTTTGTAGAATTACCGCACAAAACTGTCATTCGAGCTTCTCCGTTCGACCAAGAAACATAACAAAAGGAAAATAGGATTTCCTGTTCTCATCTCTGCTCGATAGTCGTTCATCCAAACTCACCCAATTATGCTTCACAAAATACTAAAACGCATTTTGTATTAATCGATTAGTATTGCGTCGGTTCGGGGTTTATTGGCCACCTCAGAGCTACGCTGGCAGTCTGCGGACAAACACTGGACCAGATTAGTGCGCGTTAATGCGTTGACACACATCCACATGGCTTCGCCAGACTCTCTGGTGTTTGTATTGAAGCAATGTTGTCGTTCCTACGCTGCCCCCCCCCACCCCTCTCTCTCTTTCCGAAGGAGTGTGGTGGGTTCTACCTGCAGAGTCCTTGACTCTTGACCTCCAAATCTCTGGCGCCAGGTCTGTCAGCGACTCACTCCACTTTCCATTACCGCCGACTGCAATGTGGTGGTTTCAACCCTCTTGGAGCACTTCAATGCTCCTCTTCAGAGAAGAATGAAAGATTGGCAACATTATAATTCTGAATCTAGATATATAGGCGGTGAAAAGGGGGAGGGGTTGTGGTCAATCGGGAGGACCGAGATTCAAACTTTGTGTGATAATAAAATACAATACAACACATCCTTGATTTATGGAGCGCTTTCACAACAGCTGCAGCTGTAACAAAGTGCTTTCCACGGCATTTTACATAACATAACAACAGCAACGCATTGCAATAACATAAACATCTACCGTAAATTCGGGACTATAAGCCGCTACTTTTTTTCCAAAACTTTCAACCCTGCGGCTTCTTCAGTGATGCGGCCAATTTGTGTAATTTTTCCAACGGCCGCCAGGGGGCGCTCGAGTAGAAAAGGTAAGATTAAGAGCGGTCTTTATGACACTGTTGAATTCCGACACTGAGGACGGTAACTTCGATGGCTTCAGTTCACGGGAGGAAGATGAAGACGGCTCACCGTGATTTTTACAAGTATCGGTATGTTCTTTTAGCAGACCTGTTATACTGTGTTGCTATTCTGTTGCTAGCGTGTTGTTAGCATGTTGCTACCGTTTTAGCGTTTTAGCCTCCAACCACATCATCCCGGATATCCTGGTCCAAAAATGGACTCACCTGGTCATCTCCACTTCCATCCGAGCCCCCTGTTGTTCACTCTCTACACAATTGACCGCTCTCCGACCCATCTCTCAAACTCCATAATTAAGTTTGCGGACGATACGACTGTGGTCAGACTCATCTCAGCGGGGGGAATGAGTCTGACTCTAGAGACCAGGTAAACCGACTGACAGCGTGGTGTTCGGCAAACAACCTGCCACTGAACACCGCAAAAACCAAAGAGATCATACTGGACTTCAGGAAGAGACGAGCAGACCCAGCGCCGCTTTACATTCATGGAGAATGTGCGGGAAGGCTGAGCTCCACTCGGTTCCTGGGTGCGCAGCTCTCTGCGGACCTATCCTGGACGGGCCAACACCATGGCGGCGGTGAAGAAAGCCCGGCGGCGACTCCACTTCCTGAGGGTGCTGCCGACATCATCAAGGATGCATCCCACCTCCGGCAATCGCCTGTTTGTTATGTTACCCTCGGGCCGGCGTTACAGATCGCACAAAACCCGAACAAGCAGATTCAGAGACAGTTTTTTTTCCCTAGAGCTATTACTGCAATAAATAATCACAGAATATAATCAAACTACTGCATCTAAACCCATACTCACCTAACCTCACTTAGGCAATATACGAGCCAGTCATTTCAAGTGCAATATGTGTTCCTGCGTGCGAGAAAAGCCTCCGTCCACACTACCACTGCTGTTGCTGTTGCTGTTGTTGTGTGTTGTTTGAATATTGTATTTATAAAACCGCCATTTTATTTATTGATTGATTTTATTCTATTTTATTCTTTTTTTTTTTAATTTATAAAATGCACTAAGGAGTAGCACCCAAATTTCGTTGTATGCTATACAACATAGGTGTCCAACTGGTGTGTTGCAACAGCTAGACTTGGAAAACCTGCAGGGCACTGATTGGCCCTCCAGGACCTGACTTTGACACCTATGCCATACAATGACAATAAAGGCGATTCTGATCCTGTCCCGTTCCGTAATTGGCAGCAGGTGGCGGGCGTTCATTTCTGCTGCCTACACACCTGCTGCCTATTTGTCGGTGATTGCACCTGCTATATCTAGGCGCTCCGGCTGTCGACTCATTGCCGGAGTCTTGCATGCCGTGCCATTGCTATTGCCCATGTTCGGAAACATTATTCGAATACGATCGTTGTTTTGTGACTTTGTCGTCATCCCAGTAGGATTATTCAGAACGCGTACTTGAAGTAGAAAGTGTCTTATCCTTTCCTTGCCATTTTTTGCAAGCGTTTTGTTTTTCACGTGACATTATTTGCTGGTTCTCGTTTTTAACCAGCGTTTTCTGTTTTTTATTAGGCGGAGTTTTGTGTTAATAATAAATATTATTTTGTGACAATTGCCCAATCAGTGTCTGCTACTTCGGGGATCCACTTATTCACGCTTGCTCTGTTGCGTACGAAGCAAGTCCTTTTTTTCCTGCTTCGTGCGCAACGTGACAGATTCTGATACTGCCGCGTCACAGGCACCGTTTGGGAAGAAAGTTAGATTATTATTGTTGTTAAGTTATACTATTAAAACTCTCTCTGTGTACCGTCTTTCTTTGTAAATATGTTGACATGGTTTAATGTGGGCACATGCGCCTTATATACGGGTGCGGCTTGTGTATGTGCAAAATGGTTTTCCTCTAAAAATGGAGTGGGTGCGGCTTAAAATCGGGTGCGCTATATAGTGCGCAAATGATGGTAATCCTTTTTTGCCTATTTCAAATAGACATCACTCTCTTCATCTGAGTTCAATTTGTACCTCATCACGTTTAAATGAATGAGACACGTCATTACCAGCGCTCAGTCCGTCAACGGTGGTCACAGTTGGTGCTGTGTCAACATACGAAACCAACATGTGGCATTTGTGCCAAAGACCAAGACACAACAAGGGAGCTTTGATACTGTGTAGCCCATCTCCGGACCGGACCCCCGTTTTTGAAGGCCCTTTTTTAGACCAAACACAATTCATTCAACAGCCAAAGTAAGTGTCACGAGGCTAATGGGTCTCTGAAAAGGCTATTGTGAAAGTTTAGACTTGCAGTGAGGTGGGATGGATTACCCCGCAATTTCTGTATGTGTAAATTGGGAGGAATTTAGTTTATATCACGTAGCCTGTGGACACACACACACACACACACACACACACACACGAGCTAGCAGATGGCCCGTGTCGTATAGAAAGCTGAAGCCTCTGTCAGCGGACCACAAGTGCCGCCCCCCCTCCTCCAAGCCCGCCTTGAGTCATAGGTGCCGTCGTCTGGTCCCGAGGCGCTTGCGGGTGGAGCCAACGCTTTCGGATGGTTGTGTCGGGTTCGATCAGATGGCTGATGATTTTTCGGGTTCATCATCCACGAAACTGAGACAGGGAAAAAACGGGACCATCGGTTTGTCTGTTTTTTTTTTCCCGTTTTGGAATTCGATGGACGTTGGCAGTTCCCAAACTGCTCATGAGCCGTTTCTTTGTTCTGGAACTTTTGTAAACTGTGATGGCAGTTGATGATTTTCACATCTATTCTTTTTTAATTTTTCATACCAAACTAAAACGATTGATCATAATGTAAAAGAGTACATTTGGCATTGCACTGTTCCAAGCAAATAGAAAAACAATTTTAGGCTTTAAATTCGGACGAATTTTGCAGCCTGGTGATCGACTGGTTAGCGCGTCCGCCTCACAGTGCAGAGGTCGTGGGTTCGAATCCGGCTCTGGCCTTCCTGTGTGGAATTTGAATGTTCTCCCCTCTCTCCTATATAAGAGGGTGTCCCCCCCCCCCCCCATTTTTTTTTACATCATTTACATTTATCAAGGAATTATCTTGAAGACTACTATGTCTTTCTCAATAAATTTGCACAGTTTAGGTGTCAATTATCACAAGTTTATTCTAGGACCTATTTCATAAGTGTTCAATGTGTGAACCGCCTGTGATCCACGTCGGTAGTTAAGAATTTCCTTGATTGTGTGCGAGCATAATTCCCGACCCAAAGTGACTTTTTGGGAATGCGTGGCACAGACTAACCTGAAAATAGAACAAAAATAAAAATGTAAACACCCAATCCATCCCTTTTCAACACCACATATCCTGAACGGGGTGACTCGAGCCTATTCCAGCTAACTTCAGCCGCAAGACGGACTACAAGCTGAACTAACCGCCAGTAAGGGCACATGTAGAGACAAACAACCATTCGTTTTAATGTGGGCACATGCGGCTTATATACGGGTGCGGCTTGTGTATGGACAAAATTGCTTTTCCTCTAAAAATGTCGTGGGTGCGGCTTATAATCAGGTGCGCTCTATAGTGCGCAAATTACGGTACATGCACAATCACACACACACACACAATATGAGGGTCATTCAATAACTAAGGTGATTTTTTCAGTATAAGGACTTCTAATATAGACGGAAGCTTCCTTTTTTTTTTTTTTTTCTCTCTCAACGTAGTCTCCCAGCACTGTCACACATTTTCGCATCTGTGCGCAAGCTTCTATCTTCCCTCAGCGTCAAAATCTTCGGACTGATGTCTCAGCCAGTCGCTCGCAACACTTTTGACTTTTGACGTGCGCGCGCACACACACACACACTTACACACAAACACACACACATTTCCACGCACACAGACTAACTGGTGCCTGTGTGGCCCCTGGGATTTGTGTTTCTGCCTTAACACCGAAACATGCTGGATGCTTCCACGTGAGCAAAGGAAGAGCAGCAAATGTAGCAACCATCATTGCCTTTTTCTTTTCTTGGCTATGCCCTTTTTTTAGAGTTCTTGTGCTCATGCAGGAAAAAAAAAGTCATTCCCCCACATAGAGTATGACGAGTTGCTCAAAAATACGTTCGGAGTACGTTCACTCACTTCATCAGTATGTTTGTTCAATCGCTGCTATTTTCCATTTCAGGGCAGGTTTGAATAAATATAGTACCTGAACTGTAGGGCTGGTCATTTTGTTTTTCCAATTAATAAATCAAAAACCATTAATAATAATAATAATAATAATAATAATCTAAAAATTGATTAAAGTTCATTTGAAACCACAATGAAAATGGAATAAATACAAATAAAAATTAAAATATATATATATAAATAAATAAACAAACAAACAAACAAATAAATAAATAAATAGATATATAGATATATCGATATTTTTTACTTTTTCTATCAGCGTATCGCATTTGTCAGCATTTGTGTGTGAGACAGCCATCGGAGCAAAAATGAAACTCACCAGTGGAGTGGGTCACGTCTTGGACCTCGAAACACGCGGCTTCAAATAACAGATTCAAAAGGTGAGAGTTCAGTGAAGAAGTGTGTCGATGTGAAGAGAAGCCAGTGTTTGTCTTCTCCCTTTTCTGAGAGGTCAAAGGTCAGCTCTTAATTGGGTTAATGGACCGTCCTGACGAACAACAAGCAGATCTCATGCCAGTTAGGATCCGAGGCGCATGAAAACCAACAAGTCAGTACAGCAGCCCCTACGACTAACGACAAAGCAGCTCCCTGGTGCTTTCGGTTCGACCCTCAAAAGAAATGTCGACGTTTTAGAGGCAAAATGATGAATTCACAAGAAATACAACTTTCAACTCCAATTTATGTGTTCATTTCTATTGTCATGTCCAGACAAATATGACAGACGATAATGATCACATTTCTATTTGAATAATTGTGTCTCAAGGCCTAAATTGAGCTGCACATACGTCATTTCTTTGAAAAGCGAATGATGAGCTTGTTGATACAGCATGTAAGACCATTGTATAATTCCCCTCAATATTGCATTTTATTTTAAGAAGGCATAGCGACGGAAGGAGATCGCCACCGTTTTGATCCGAAACCATACGGCCGCCGTCTATTTCACATCCCAATCAATCAATCAATGGGAAACGCCTCCAGGCTACTTCCTGGTCGGCCATATGCAGGTGTCCCACTTTGCTGTGAACACCCGGAAAAATAAGTGCAGGGTGAAAAGTGACATGAAACAATCTCGCGTGGTGACGCAGTACGGCTCGGTCTCGTCTGGTTTTGAAAAAAATGGCGTTCTTCTACACACGGTGTCTACAAGTCAAACTAACAGAACAGACGCGCATCAGTTGTCGAAATCCTCCTTCAAAGAACCGAATAGTAAGTTAATCAAAGATTTACACGATTACACATATTCCCCACTTTATTTGTTAAGGATACAGTGCAAACATTTTGTTATGACTGCCAAAGATTCCTCAACAGATGGTTGTCGGGGGACTTCTGACCCTGTTAGGATGGTGCGGCGCAAACGCTCATGTGTGGCTGGCACGGACGGACCTGCGCAACCATATGTTGGCCCATTTCGTCCAAACAGCACATTTCTGCCAGCGCGGCGTGCCAGCGGTTCCTCCTGTTCGCAGCTGCACGGAATCAGAGCGACAATGGCGCAAGCCAAAGGCAAAGTTGGTCTATTATTGATCTCAAAAGAGTTCTTATGAACACACGGAAAGCTGACATGTGTTCCCACGCGCCGAACGGTCTTGTACTCCCACCTATTGACCGAAGTGAGTACCTTTGGTAGACGAGCATAATACAAGTGAAGGCCCATTTAGCATTTTACTTTTCATTTTATTTAACATCAATTCTTCTTTCTTCTTTATACCCAATCTTGCTGCTGTAGACTGTAAATTTCCCCAATGTGGGACAAATAAAGGATATCTTAATCTTAATCTTAACCCTTGTGGCAAATTGGTCCCATTTTGGGACTGTTGCCAAACAGTTGGTCTATCCATTTATCCATTTAAATCCGGAAAAGGTCATTTGAGCAGACTGTTGCCAAACAGTCCCAAAATAGATCAAAGACAACGTTCTGAAAACGTCATTGAAATGGCTCAAATTGGTCTAACTTGTCCAAAAACAGGTGAAAATTAGTTGTCAAGTTTAAAAAAAAAGTCCAAATATGTTTTTCAGAATGATTTATTGATTGACATTCAAAAATGGCCATGAGGAAAAACAGTCCCATAACGGGCCGTGTTTTCCCCACACACACCCATTCGAAATGGCAAATGACTGATACATATCCAATTTTTATCCATACTTAGAAAAGAGGTCTGAATCCCATCTGAGAATATCCAACTCAATGTGCCCCCCCCCTCCCCTTCATTCTGCCACGATGCATGCAGGCACGATTTGGATAGGCATCTTAAATTGTGTCACTTGAGCCATGTAGCGTTGTTTAATTTCAGCCTCATTAAGTTAAGTCAAGTATACACCCGAGCATATATTTTCCAATCAGATCACATTTTAGGATTAATACACATGAATAAGTGGATAACTTATTTTGGAAAGGGGCCTCTTATAGCTGTGTATATTCAGTAATAACTATGTCATGGGAACACGGCGACAAGACGCTCATAGGAATCAACTCAGATCTTTCATTTACTAAATGCATCCCAAGTCCAGTTCATGTTAACTCACCGCGTGTGTGAACTTTGCTTTGCAGCTCGTAAATAACCGTATCCGTGACAGACTTTAGAGGCAAGCGGTAAAGAGCTTCCGAGCAGCTCCAGGAAGCTGAAGAAGCGCACTAACCCCAAACTTGACCTGGGGAAATACACTCAACAAACACTGCGTCTGTGTTTCTTTGGTTTTGGATGTGAAAGAAACGGACGTTAGAGCCATTGGAGCTGTGATAAGCGGGCATGGGGAAGAATGGAACACACGTGGCAGGCAGCATTACATAACAATGATTAAAAAACAACAACAAAACTATCATCCGTCGCCACTACAAAAAACAACCAAACATCTATCTATACATCCACCCATTTTCCTGACCCGCTTATCCTCACGAGGGTCGCGGGGCGTGCTGGAGTCTATCCTAGCTGGCTTCGGGCAGTAAGCGGGGGGGGGGGGCCAGCCAACGGGAGACAGATGCTGCAGTCAAGTCCTCACTCGCTCTCCAACTAGCCTGCTCAAATGACCTTTTCCGGATTTAACTGGATAAATACAAAATACAGTATTACTCAAGGGTCCACCATTTGCTTGTCCCTAGCAAAAAAAATGTTGCCGCCCGTTCAGGCAAATGACACCGACTGCTGGATCTGTGCTGGGCTTCTGCAAAGGGTCCAGTTTCAAAGTGATTGAGAGGGAATGGAGGATGATCGTAAAAGCATTGTATTGACAGCAGGTACCGAACCCGTTCAGATGTGCATTCACAGAACCCTTCATTAGTGAAAAATAAAAATGTGATTTTTTTTTTGGCAAATGCATTTATGAAAAACAGAAAAAAAAATAAACACTATTCGTAGAAGTAAAAAGTATAGGTTTTTAAAAAAATTGTGCACACAATTAACCAGCCGGCGATGGCCAAGCGGGCGTGTCATAACAACCGGTACGATGAAACTCCTCTACAATGAAATCATGTTTGCAGCAAGACATTTTTCACAACAGGGGACTTTTCACTGTAGCAAATTTATCTCAGATGTAAACACACACGCACACACACACACACACACACACACACACACACACACACACACACACACACACACACACACGTGCATGTGTCTGTGTGTGCAGAAAGCAGTGTAATCTGACTATTTACTTGTCTAAACTTTCAGTCACCAAGCGAGGGAAACATTGACGCATCAATCTAACAGCAATTACAAACGGCTCCATGTCAACCGCCCCCCAGTTGCCGTGACAATCTGGATGATTGATCACCAGCGGCCCCGGACTCTCTAACCTGATCAAGCAAATTACCGTGCCAACCTCCGGGGCCATCTGAGTACCCGACTCCAAATTAAATCCACCGAGCTCATCAACCTCAATGCGGTGACATGCTTTTTTTTTTAATACAGTGCATGTCCACAACCAACCCGACCTATCGGAGGCCGGGGCACCCCTCCCCACGCATTTTCATCCTCGCAACCCCTCTCTCCCTTTTTTTTCTAAACACAGTCAAAAGAAGGAGAGCCTCTGAAGAGGGCCTCTGGGGGCCCGTAGCCCCTTGTGACAGGGACGGCGGGGGAACATGAAGACATATTAATGTACTAAAGACTTAATGATCCTGCACCCGGGGAGGGGGAGAAATGGGAGGAGGGAATGTTGTTTACTTTATTAGTTTACAGCAGATTAATGGGGATAATCATTTAAGTGATGGAGATGGATTACCCTTTCAAAACTGGACCCGCACCCGCGCACCCGCACGCACACACTGACACTTCCTCAATATAATGGGACCGAATAGTGTGTTGTGGTGTAAGGTATGGACAGCCTGGCCTTCCGTCGGAGTCATTTAAATGGTCCGGATCACTTTAGTGAGTGACTACGAGTCCACTAAATGATTTGAATTTACCACATCGAGTAGTCCGAATAGAGTCGAGCTTCATCAACAATTTTGCTTTTCCAAAGATAATGCTTAGCTTTTGAAGGCCATTTGTCTTGAAAGATATCAATGACATACCCAGATTGAGCTTATAAATAAAATGTATTATTATTATTATTATTATTATTGAAATGAGGTCTACTTAATTAACCCTTGTGGCAAATTGGTCCGATTTTGGGACTGTTGACAAAAAGTCCAAAAATAGATGAAAGGCAACGTTCTGAAAACGTCATTGAAATGGCTCAAATTGATCTAACTTGTCCAAAAACAGGTGAAAATTAGTTGTCAAGTTAAAAAAAAAAAAAAGTCCAAATCTGTTTTTCAGAATGATTTCTTGATTGACATTTGAAAATGGCCAGGAGGAAAAATAGTCCCATAACGGGCCGTGTTTTCCCCACAACCCCCCATTCTAAAGGCCACTTTTCCACGTCTTCTTGATGCACCGTACCCCGGATGTTTGAGCATGCATTTTTCGCAATTTGGCGCTGAATCTCTTCACAAGCGCTCGAACTATGTGTGAAAACCATTTTTGGGGGGGGGACTTGAGAGTAATCATGCAATAATACAACAGATGGCGCTATATTTCTTCATGATTTATGAACATGTTGAAGGCTCGAACTTGTCCAGACTGAATATTCCAAATGGAATGTTTTTTATAAATATATATGCAGATGATAGTTACTTTTACCCAAAACACAATACTGCTTTTTATTGCTTTTATTGTCCAAAGAGGGCGTCTAAAAGAAATAAATATATCAAAACTAGATATGAATGGATAGGCCTGACGCCACTCAACAGTTTGAGTGGTCGAGAGAAAACAAATATTCACAAATGACTTTGATATGACACTTTAAAGCCAAGATGCCATCATGGAACGTTTTTTCCACTGTGCTCGAAAAATGGGATGACGCACAAGGGTTAATTAAACATACCGTAAATTCCGGACTATAAGCCGCTACTTTTTTCCCCAAACTTTCAACCCTGCGGCTTATTCAGTGATGCGGCCAATTTATGTCATTTTTCTAACGGCCGCCAGGGGGCGCTCGAGTAATAAAGGTAAGATTAAGAGCGGTGGAATATATGCGTGGAGGAAGACTGCAACTTCTTGTCTTGTGCATCAATTCAATTAGCGTGAACATACCCTCATCATGGAAAATGCAAAAAGGAAGGCATATCTCAACCCGTATTGTTTTGTTTTTTTGTTATTGTAAAGTGTCCTTGGGTGTCTTGAAAGGCGCTTATAAATAAAATGTATTATTATTATTATTATTATTATATGACGCATTGCTATTCTGTTGCTAGCGTGTTGTTAGCATGTTGCTAGCGTTTTACTGCCGCGTCACAGGCACCGTTTGGGAAGAAAGTTACATTATTATTATTATTGTTAAGTTATATGATTCAAACTTTGGAAACTCTCTCTCTCTTTGTAAATCTGTTGACATGTTTTAATGTGGGCACGTGCGGCTTATATACGGGTGCGGCTTGTGTATGTACAACATTGGTTTTCCTCTAAAATGGAGTGGGTGCGGCTTATAATCAGGTGCGCTCTATAGTGCGGAAATGACGGTCCTTTTGACAGTGTCCATCAAAACAGAGATGTTGATGCATATATGAGACGGACGGTCCTAGTCACACAACACAATCCGCTTTATTGTGCGCCCAATACGTGAAACAGACACAAATGCACAAAACACGCAATCTCGGAGTCAAATCCATTCATCTAAACAGAAAGGCACCACACGTAACTTCCACCAAGAGGTTTAATTACTGTCCGCTCTTTTGATTTCCTTTCTCCTGCCCACCACAAGATAGATCTCAGTGTCAGAGTGGCTGACAGATTGAGACAGAGCATTGTAATGCACATGCGCGCACACACACACACACACACACACACACACATTTTCCTCCCAGCCGCTTGACATACATCTTCCATCGAGCCCTCCTTTCTGTGTGTACAATGTACACAGTGAGAATATATATATAGACTACTCGGGAGTCAAACCTGATGGTGCGGATTCGAGCCGAGTCAATCACGTTGCCATGTTGAGTTCAGTTGACCTCACACAGTTACCACACACAGGTGCTTCATCTCAACACCACTTGAAAATGTAAGAACAGTGTGGACGCTGCATCCATCCTCGCTGTTGGTGGAGTTGACCATCACAGAGGTTTCAAAACTTTGCAATATTGAGGAAAAGTAAGTCAGTAAGTAAGTACCCTCTTGCGATTGTTGTTTTGAATAATTCTGACTAGCGCAGTTTTTAAATTCCAGTGTTTGATTCACTTTTGTGATGAGGAAATCCCTCATGGTTCGTGCTTCATGGGTCATTTCGGACTCAAAATACACTGATCAACAAATCTTTTACAAAACATTTTAATCAAAGATGCACATAAAACCTTACGGATTTTTTTTAATACTAATAATAATATGTGGTAAAATATTTAGTCATATTTATGAATTAAGGGTTAGGTTCAGCAACATGTGTCATTTTTTTCTGAAACGTGAAACTATAGCTATAAATAAGCTAACATCTGTATTGCACAAGATCTAGGATAAAAACAAAAATGATGTTAAAGGATACAAAAAGCCATCTCCAATTAAAATTTGCTGTTGAACAGTGATAGGTGTGACTGGCTTGTTTTTTGGACTCGCAACGTGCTCATCTCAGATGAACAAACGTGGCGAGGAGCTCCCTCTAGTGGTCAAACGGTGTACTGTTATGACAGAAGTGAAACACAGAAATGCATTTGCAAGTCCATCAATGAGAGAAGAGAGAAGAGGGAGTGCAGGTTGGACTGGGCCCTTTATCACTCTTTGTGTTTGTGTGTGAAAGAGAGAGAGAGAGAGATTTGAAAATGAGTTATCTGAAAGAGCATCTCTCTAAAATGTAATTGAAGCTTTTTACCCCACACACCGTCACTGAAAATATCGGAAGCAAAGATAGACTTCTTATCATGAAAAAATGATCACTTAGATTAGTTAGGTCCTCGGATTTCTGATCAAACACATTTGGTTTGTTTGGTTGAGAGCAGGGGTGGGCAATTCCTGTCCTGGAGGGGGGGCCGCTATCCTGCATGTTTTCCAAGTCTCCCTGTTGCAACACACCTGATTCAAATGATCAGATCATCAGCAAGCTCTGCGGGAGGAAGCCTGACATTGAACCTGTTCATTTGAATCAGCTGTGTTGCAACAGGGAGACTTGCATTGGCCCTCCAGGACCGCAGTTGGACACCTATAATGTTACTTTCTCACTCTGCAATCAAGTTATTGAATAAGCAAGAACACACAAACACATGCTCAAAGGCATCCCTTTATTAATTGCAGTGTCCAAGTATTTTTGACGATGAAACACAACCAAACATTTGTGAACATTGGTTGGCTTTTTACCAAGAGTCGTCAAAAATAGCGGAAATCACATTTTCTGTACCATGCGATTGGAGGTCCGATTCGATCAGTGATGTTTCAACCTTTTGGCACAAACGAAACGTCTTCGACCAGTGCATCTGGCATCGCTCCAGGATTGACCTGTAAGTCAAGAGAGATCAACATAAAGGAGTGAGTGTGATACAACTTGTCTTGTTGATGACATTTGCGATTAACTCATTCACTCCCAAAGACGTTTTTAAACGTCTTTTCAGACTTGGTCTCGAATTGGCTGCTACTGAATGAGTTAATCAACCAGAGACAACCAGACAATCTGAGATCGATGCAGGATTGGGGATTAACAGCGTTCTGTAATTGGGATGCAACAGTACGGTGGAACCTTGAGTTGTGAGCCGTTGCACAAAATGAAGAAAGAGTCATGCTCTTGGACTCTGGTGCTCTTCCTATTGACTCTGGAGTCGCCCACGGCGAGATATGCCGAGCAGGAGTGGACATACTGAGTGGGGCCTGGCTCTGTGCCTGCCCATTGGGGTTCACACCGATTGATGAGAGGGTAACCCCACCATACCATGGGGGGTGAATGAGTCCTGACTGTTGTTTGGTGCTAACAGCACAGCGATGGAGCCCGCATGGGGACTCCATCATTCTGCTGGGGGACTTAAATGCTGGTGTGTTGGATGACGGTGTATCATGGAAGGGCGGGATTGGAAGGATCAGAACCCGAGGGGTGTTCTGTGTCTGTTTCTGTTTGGACTTCTGTGCTCGTCAAGAGTTGTCCAAAACAAACACCGTGTTCAAACATAAGTGTATCCATATGTCCACTTGACATATGGATACAAATAAAATGAGCGTGAACATACCCTCATCATGGAAAATGCCAAAAGAAAGGCAGATGACGCATTGCTATTCTGTTGCTAGCGTGTTGTTAGCATGTTGCTAGCGTTTTACTGCCGCGTCACAGGCACCGTTTGGGAAGAAAGTTAGATTATTATTATTGTTATTGTTAAGTTATATTCTTAAAACTTTGGAAACTCTCTCTTTCTTTGTAAATATGTTGACATGTTTGAATGTGGGCACATGCGGCTTATATACGGGTGCAGCTTGTGTATGTACAAAATTGGTTTTCCTCTAAAAATGTAGCGGGTGCGGCTTATAATCAGGTGCGCTCTATAGTGCGGAAATTACAGTACAGTAATTCGCTTTGCGGGAATGAACCTCTCTTGTTCCAATTTTCTGGTCCATTTATTGCCCAATTCTTTTCTTTTGGCTACTCAAACTGTTAGCCTGAGTGTGACTCGCGCATCGGCGCCAAGGCATTTCGGCGAATAATGCTGTAGCAAATAGCAACGCGTAGCTAAACAGTGCAGTCGAATGGCGGACTGGCAGCTCGGCTTTCTTGAAATGACGTCACTCACCGGAGATTGGTGAATAAAAGCATTTTCGTTGTGAAGTACGTTGTTATGGGTCTCACGATGAAAAACCACCACCAACAACAAAACTCCAACCAATCTGCTTAACATAGCCGTAAGTACAAGGCAACAAATGGTTTGCCAGGTTGACTCCACAACCCTTTGAGATGCCCCCAGGGGGTTAAGGATGGTGAAACTGCATTCATACCTTGAAAGTTTATCAGTACACAGTCATCCTCGGTATCCACTCTTGGCCGATTATTACCCCAGTCGTCGAAATCAAAGGGTGTTCCATCTGTCCAAACATACTCTCCATCCTGTTAGAAGAAGTCACATTTTAGCGATATAACCAAAAGGTAAAACTCTTCGAATTTCACTAAATGATCATTCTTTCTTGTCTTACTTATTTTGAGATAGGCGGGAAAAGCAAAACATCATCTGAGAAAGTTGGGCTTGGTTAATGTGGGAGATGGGATGGAATGAAAATGCAGGTGCACTGAGATTCAGATTGATTTGAGTGCCTACATTCCCAGTGAAATAACGAATCCAAAACATTTCCGAGCAAGCTGAGTTTCAACATCTGCGGGTACCAAATATTTTACCTGGATTCTGTCCTGGAGGCCAATCCAAGCGTTGGCAAAAGATCCAGTCTCTGCCATAATCAAGTGTCGAACGACTTCATTCTCCAGCGCGTTGTGGATTGAAACCAGATTTCCTCCAAGAATGTTGCAGACAGTCTAGTTGGAGGAAAATATGGTGAGAAAAAAAAAGACGTCAATAGGAGAAACATACTTTTTTTTTTTTTCCGCTTTCACTGCAATGTGTGGTGGGGCATCAATATTGTACCTCGGCAAGAATAAATGATAGTCTCTCATTTTGAAACAACAAACAGCGGGAATCCAGACGAATCCAGCCAGGCGGGCAATCGTAATCTGTAACGTATTTTAGAATAAAGACGTTTTTAATGAGAGCAGAACAATGGTTAAGAGTTGCTGCCTTACGGCAAGAACGTTCAGAGTTGGAACCCCCCCCACCTACGAATGATCAAATTGTGGACAGCGTGGGACTCGGTTAAAAGTATTGTGAGTGGCCAGCCAACTCACCCAACCTAAACCCCATTTACCGTAAATTCCAGACTATAAGCCGCTACTTTTTCACCAAACTTTCAACCCTGCGGCTTATTCAGTGATGCGCCAATTTATGTAATGTTTCTAACGGCCGCCAGGGGGCACTCAAGTAGAAAAGCCAAGATTAAGACCGGTCTTTATGACACTGTTTAATTCCGACACTGAGGACGGTGACTTCGATGGCTTCAACCGGAAACCGGAGTACCCGGAGAAAACCCATGCAGGCCCAAGGAGAACATGCTAACTCCACACAGAAAGGCCGAAGCCGGGATCGAAGCCATGGCCTCTGTACTGTCTAACGCGCTAACCACTGAACCACCGGGCTGCAATGAAGAAGTCAAGTAAGCTCTTGGCACAAGCTGTGACCAGGATTTAGCATTATAGTGGTATAATAAGAGGTAGGTACCAACCTCTGGATAGGGTGAAGGCCCACTGTAAGAAAGAAAGGAACACTGTTAAATTACAACATTGATCATTTATCGATCACATCCATACAGCTAATATAGTGCCGGTTGGCTTCTAAAATATCACGTTGAGTCACTCTCGTGGTGGGTACAGTAACGACACCGACAATGCCTCAAAGCTTTCAGTCGCTTCAGAAACCCTCAGAATGAGTAATTAAAATATTTTTAATGGGACTGTGGTTGACGACTTGCAGGAAGTGACCCGTATGTATGACAAAACAGAATAGCAATGAGAAAATGGATTTTAAGAGACACGTTTCATTCAGATTGCTAGCGCGGTCGCTTTAGAATGCTTCAATGTCAGTCGCGCATCTGTCACAGATTACGGTGCACGATTTACAACGCAGAGGGAAACCCCACCGGTTATACCTGTTACTCAGAGAAGGGCAAGAGAGCCATAGAATGGATTTTTTTTTGTTACATGTTTGTGTGCCTCTGAATATTCTCATTTTCCAGGTCTTTTCTAAGAAGATGCGTCACTTCTCATCCGAAATGATTTCATCAGTTCATACAACAAGGTTTGGTTCGGATTGCACAAGTCTCGGTTGATGTGGAAACTCCAATTACCGTATTTTCACGACCATAAGACGCCATTAAAAGTCTTGAATTTTCTCCAAAATGGACAGGACGCCTTCTAATGCGGAGCGTCTAGTGTATGAGCCCAGTTCCAAAGCCTGACTGAGAGCCGACACGCTGTTTATATAGAGAAAAGGCTGACGTGAGTGAGGACAGGCATGCGGAAGTCCGCCAATGAGTGAAGGGTGGGCGTGTAAGAGGACGCTAAAGGCACGTCTCTAGCTTGTACCAGTCGGTGAGCGTGTAAGAGAAAAACGTGAGTCCATTGTAAAATGGCTAAATAAAGTACAACCGAACTCCGTTTTGCTTCCGTTGCCTTTTTAAAAACGTGTTTTTAGCGTGCGTGCATGCATGCCGTATGTTTAAGCTGGCGTATGTTTGACCACGCCTGTCTGCGCCCAATAATACGGTGCGTTTTGTGGATGTGTCAAACACAGAAATAGCAGCCGTTACTGAGACTGCGCCCAACAACACGGTGCGCTGAATGGTCGTGAAAATACGGTATTTAAGCTCCATTTGGAAGCACGCCCCAAACCATCAATGGTATTTATTATTCCTTCGGAATGCCAAACTACACTTGATGAGATGCCTTTCAGAAGCCTCCGCCCGTCCACAAGTCTCGAGGAAACTGACGCGCTTCCCGTTTTTCGAAGGCCAAGGTCAGACAGAGTGGGAAAGGGCTTCGACGGGGCCTCGCACTGAATTGGCCATTCGTGAGCGCCTTGCCGCGGCCTCAAAAGTGGGATAGCCACAAGGAGGCCTAAATAAATGTTGATGCTAGATCAGGGGTGGGCAAACTTTTTAGCTCCGGGGCCGGATTGATTTCTAAAATTTGACAGGTGGGTCGGGTTTGCAACAAGGTACATATACAACATTGCATATGTTCACAGTCCATACCAAACACCAACAGAACAAAAGCATTAAAGTATTAACGTACTTTTTGGAATGAGAACAGTGAAACAACTCTGGTATATGGCCTGCATAAACATCCAAGTATGTTTACAACATACATGTGTGACAACACAAGCAACAAAGTGCAACAATATATTGCCCAAAAACTGTTTAGAACACAAAAACTGCAGCATTTCAGTACAAGTATATATTAAAAAGAATATATATATATATATATATATATATATATATATATATATATATATATATATATATATATATATATATATATAAAATATAAAAAAAATATATATATAATATATTTAAAATATATATATAAAATATAATATATATATATATAAAATATATTTAAAAATATATATATAAAATATAAAAGAAATATATATATATATATATATATATATATAAAATATATTATATATATACAGTTTTATTTAGTATATATATATATATATATATATATATATATATATATATATATATATATATATATATATATATATATATATATATATATATATATATATATATATATATATATATATGCTAAACAAAACTGTCATGTTCCTGTTCCTGGCCTGGCCAGCCGGCGGCAGACTGAGCGGACTTGCCGTTTGCACACCTGATGCCAATCTTGCAATTAAGGAACTCTGTATTTAAGGACCCACAAACGGTCTGCTGGTTGTCAGCGTGTTGTTTTGCCTTGCTGCCTTCCTCGCTCATACACCTTTACTGTTGGACCTCGCCGTATTCGCTATTGATCTCTCGGTACCATTGAAGTATTGTTTTTGTTTTAGTGAATTGGCTTTTGCTGCGTGTATTTGAAACGTTGTTTTTCGTTTGTAGTCTCTGTTTTTTTATTTTTGTATATTAAACCTTTTTGTTACGGAGTCCTTGTCTGGAGTCTACAATTTTTGGGATCCGAAACATTATTTTCGGTTCGTCCGAATCGTGACCCAAACAAAGTTAGGACAATTTGCTAAATAATGAGATGAGTAAGAGACCTGGTGGCTTTTCCTTCCACTCACTCACTCGCTGTCTCTAACTATACCCCCTCGATCACCACACATGACAGCATTGTTCAGCTGATGTCGAATTTTTGAAGCCAGCCATGGGACGCTTCGAAGTCTTCGATGATCATAGTTAGCACTACGCAACTCGCCTCGTCGGTCCAGTTTGCGGGAAGGTTTTAACACGATTAACAGTCAAACCATTCCAAGAAACGTTCATTGACTCGACTGTCCGTCGAGCCGCAAGCAATTCACTCAGGGCATGGAAATTGCCAGAATCGGACTGAGCAAGGATCGCTTCCTTGTTTTGAAACAGCCCCCTGCCCCCAACCACACCCCAACCAATCCTATATATATATATATATATATATATATATATATATATATATATATAAGAGCTTCAGTTTAGCTGCGTTTTATTGGCATTAACTTAAATGAATTTTATCGGGATCAAAAATTTTCTCGCGAGATTAACGCCGCAGACATCACAGCGGATGTTACGTTGCTCTATAAATAAACCAGAAACAAAACATCAATCGCTCTGCACATGTCCACGCACGTTTGTTTTGCCAGCCACGGCAGCGCGAGACACCGAAAACGGATACTTAAATAGTTTATGAATGGAAAGTTTACTTTTAAAAAGTTGCCAGATTATTCCAATGACAAGACCAAAGTTACCTGGATGTTTTGCAGTCGTAAACTGACCTATCATCATAGCACGTCGAGTCTGAAATACAACTTAATGGCCAAGCACACAGCTGACGTGCGTAACTCCGCCCCCTCGTCTCAGACCGACAGCTATGGATCATTTCAAAGCAAACAGCGCGGGCTAAAATGTTGCTAGAACAGGGGTGTCTTTATTTAGCTCATTTTTGCATAGTTGTCATGTTTGTCCGTCTGCAATCTGACGTTTAAACGAAGTAAATTGCGTTTCAGCTTGTTTCATGCCGCGCTCCACTTCCGGGATTGAGTATTGGGACTTGTAGTTCTTTTGTTCGATTCGACTTTATGTTTGTGTTGTATGGTTTCTT
Source organism: Hippocampus mohnikei (assembly GCA_026261675.1). Classification (NCBI taxonomy): domain Eukaryota; kingdom Metazoa; phylum Chordata; class Actinopteri; order Syngnathiformes; family Syngnathidae; genus Hippocampus; species Hippocampus mohnikei. The sequence goes on along the minus strand of JAKGUB010001031.1, from coordinate 916,406 downwards.
ACGTTTAAAACAATGAATAATGATGACGATAATGATACATAGTGAAATCAGGGTTGATTACATTATTTATTAAACGTATTGTTAAATAAAGGTATTAATTAATGTCAATTATATACATATTTACATTGTGATGCAGAAAGATAGATATATAATTTTTTTACTGCATTTATGTGTAGTTTAGGTTATTACCTGCTTCTGATACTTCTGTTACAACTACTACTACTACTACTTCTGCTGCAAAGTGCTCCAATAAATGATCAAAAAAGTACAGAACGAGAGATCCTTCCATGTAGACCGACAATCCCTATTCAGGGGGCTGTGAAAAATTATAGGCTGAGTACTAGTTTACCTTAGATGTGCACTTTATATTGCGCTGTTTTGATTCCATAAAAAGAGCTGTTCAAGCAGCTGTTGTGTGACTAAATATTGTTTTCACTGTTGTTGATGGACAGTAATATTGTGTGAGAGATGATGTGTGAATAACTGCTCCAAGTGAAAAATGTTCATGTAAAATTGAAAATCGAAATTATTTCAGTAAATATTTGCATTTTGCACATAGAAAACTGATTCATGATTCCATGTTGATGAGAGCATTAAAATGGGGGAAAATAGGACAAAAAATAGAAAAGGAAATTCAGAAATGATAAAAAATGCGTGAGTAATCATGATTAATTTTTAGTTAATTTGAGTTAATTATGACAGTTGAGTTTTTAATTAGATTAAATATTTTAATCGTTTGACAGCTCTAATATATATATATATATAACTGCATCCAACTGGTCCTCCAGGTAACAACCTCACCCTGTAAAACAAAAACCTGTTACAGAAACGACGAGAGGAAGCCATTCCGGTAAACCATGGCGAAGAAGAGACGGCACATCCTTGGATGTATCTATGACAGGGCCGGCCGGGTAATAAGTCGGTCTGATGATGGCATCATCATTAAGAGAGCGGCAGAGCAAAGATATTTCCACTTGTTAAACATGTTTAACAAGTGGAAATATTTTTTTGTGGGAAGCAAACTTCGCATGTTACGAGGTCGTAAATCATTTGCGTCGTTTAAAAATGCGACAAGTGACGCCGGTCCCCTACAATTACATGAACCGTGTGGACATTTTTTTAGTCGACACAAGTCTATAAATTACAATGTCAATGCATTGTTCAACGTTGAACAGATCAAATGCACTCTCAAAGAGAATGCCTTCATTCTCTGTTCACGCTTGTGCGGGTAATTGCACTAAATTGATCTCCAGACACTTTGAAAACACATTTTTAAGAAGCACCCTCCACATTGACATGTGCGAGGGCCATTCAATCAATATGGTGAATTATTCGGTTTAAGGACTTCCATATCCCCTCAGCGTAAAAACCTTTGGACTGATGTCTCAACCGGTTGGCCACAACACTTTTGACTTCAGTGTCGCTTGCAAACTTGGTGCCAACTATTGTGAACTGCTGAGGCAGGTCAAAGAAAGACATCAAGAACAAACTCAGGCGTCATCAGTCAGAAGGAGTCATCTTGCATCATGACAACGCAAGGCCTCACACAGCAGCCCGAACGGTGCGGACCATCAACGAGCTGGGCTTGGGAACTGCTCCCCATCCCCCCCCTTACAGCCCTGATTTTTGCCCCTTCAGACTTTCACCCGTTTAGTCCCTTAACTCATTCACTCCCAAAGACGTCTTTATACGTCTTTTCAGACTTGGTTTAGAATTGGCTGGGACTGAATGAGTTAAAAGCGTTCACGAGATGCACCAAGTTGGCGAGCGACTGGCTGAGATATCAGTCCCAAAGATTTTTTTTACGTTGAGTGAAAATGGAAGCTTGTGCGCAGATCTGAAAAGTATGTGACGGTGCCGGCAGTACTACGATGAAAGATAAAAAAGAAGTCAGCTTCTATCTATTGTTTATGCTGCTTGTATTGTCTATATCGTCTATATTTTTAGACTGTTGGGATTACATGATGTTCAGGGAAAGAAATTCCATCCATGCTGCATGTCAAATGTATGCATATTTGACAATAAAGATGACCTTGACCTTGACCTTGATCTGTATTAGAAGTCCTCATATGGAAAAAAATCACCTTATTTACCAAATGACCCTCGTATTCAGTTAAAAAGTTGACACTCTATCTATCTATCTATCTATCTGAATGTATATTTCTATTTTAATTGTCGAAAAATCTTATGCTTGCTCTTTTTTGCCTGAGTATTGGATCAGTTCTTACGATCCGGAGATACTAAAATGAATGACTTGGATTCAGATGGAAAAAATAAATAAAAAGCGTGATCGGGACATCCCCAGCCAAAACATAAAGTGAACTAAAGTTTGCATCATTTCACTTACAGTTCCGGTGAGCAATCCACTGATGACACAAAAAAACAGGTGAAGACGAAACGCCATCTGTGCAATGAGAAAATATTCACATTAGAGTTTTGGATTTAAAAGTAACAACAACAACAACAACGACTGATGCTCTATTGAATTTAGACTACAAAATAATGCGTGAATTAGAAACATCAAAAATGGATATGACATTGACGTTAAAATGTCAACGTATGAAATAAATCCGTGAAGTTTACCGTCGCGATGCCTAAGCTGAGCAAATGAAGTCGGGGCAGAAATGAGCAGCCTTACAAAAGTGCCAGCACTTGGCTGATGTGCAATAACTTGAACTGTCTTGCTGACGCATCCTATCACAATGTACAGAATACATTCTTTACTGTACCTCTGGCATGCCTTCACAAGCACCTTTCAACAAAGGGTATAGCTAAAAGAAGTCTTATTAATTTCTCAAGACTTGAATTCGTCACAAACTGTAAACCAAATTGCACATCAAGGTAGAGTGAATAGAGTGACTAGTCCAGGCTGGAGTAGTTTGCACATCGGTTACGACCCTTCCATATGATGGGAACAGAAGAACGGTCAAATATTAGTGTGGGAGTAAAAGGCGGTGTGCTATCATGGTCTCTGGACTTTCTCAACACAAATGAGTACACACACCAAGGGGGGCACACTACATTGATTTATTTTGGCATTTCCTCGTTTGTGAATACAGTACACAACAAAGGAATAAATGATGAACACTTCTGAGACAGTCCAGTCTCCTACATTTGCCTGACATCTCATCGTTCTGTTGGAGCTACGCTCAAGGAAATGCCAAAATAAATGACCGTATTTTCACGACCATAAGGCGCCATTAAAAGTCTTCAATTTTCTCCCAAATGGACAGGACGCCTTATAATGCGGAGCGTCTCGTGTATGAGCCCAGTTCCAAAGCCTGACTGAGAGCCGACACGCTGTTTATATAGAGAAAAGACGGAAGTGAGTGAGAACAGGCATGCGGGAAAGCAGTCCGCCAATCAGTGAAGGGTGGGCGATGGCAAACACAGCTTTACGAAGAGTGGGAGGCAGCGCCGGGCTAGTTGCTTGCACTGTTGTTGGAGCTTTTGGCAAAGCCGGCATCATTTCTGTGGAGCCACATGGCAATGAGAGTGACTCTGACAACGAGAGGGAACCCGGCGTTTTGGATGGATTACCGCTACTTGCACAATTGTTCAATTCGGAGACAGAAGAGGAGGACTTTGATGGATTTATGGGTGATGATTGATCGAAAAACGTGAGTACATTGTAAGATGGCTAAATAAAGTACAACCGAACTGCGTTTTGCTTCCGTTGCCTTTTTAAAATCGTGTTTTTAGCATGTCTTAGCATGCTACGCTATGCTTCAAGCTAACGTGTTTTTAGCATGTCTTAGCATGCTACGCTATGCTTCAAGCTAACGTGTTTTTAGCATGTCTTAGCATGCTACGCTATGCTTCAAGCTAACGTGTTTTTAGCATGTCTTAGCATGCTACGCTATGCTTCAAGCTAACGTGTTTTTAGTGTGCATGCATACATGCCGTATGTTTAAACTGGCGTATGTTTAAGCTGGCGCACCCGTTACTGAGACTGCGCCCTACAACACGGTGCGCCGAATGGTCGTGAAAATACGGTATGTTTTTCGGAGGTGGTCATGAACGCCTCTCGAGTCGAACTGAAAGAGCGTAACTCCATCTAGTGGATGCATTGTAGATTGCACCTTATAATCCAGTGTGTCCAATATATGAAAAAAAATGACAAAATAGGACATTCATAATCCAGTGCGCCTTTTAGTGCAGAAAATACGGTTTTGATAGTAGGCTAATATAGCTCCGATATACCTGTAGATACATAGTGCAGCTCCGAAAAAAGAAGAGATGGGGTGTTGGCTTTTTAAAACGTATACTTTATTCATGCTTTTAACAGTCTCGACAAGCACAGACAACGTCTGCGTCCGACTTTGTGCCTTCTCTCCTCTCGTTCGACTCGAGAGGCGTCCCAAGACAGCCTCTGAAAAACGGAAATGAATGATCACTTCAATGATACAAAGAAAAGTGAAAATAATGCACCAAAACAGAAAATCAAGCGAGGAAATCACAAAATCAATTCTATGGGGGCGCTTGTGAACACACAACAAAGGAATGAAGAACAAATAATTCTGAGATAGTCCAGTCTCCGACATACATACATACAGCATGTTTTTCCTTCAGTGTAAGTTTTATAGAAGGCTTTTATTTTTTTGCGGCTCCAGACATATTTGTTTTTTTTTCAAGTGGTGAAGATTGCACGCCTGCCTGTGTCCCATGTGTTGTGTTGTGTTGTGTTATTTTTTGTTATTTTGACTTCAAAAAGGCGCCGCCAGAGTGGCTGCCTTTCCAGAAGCTCCCATCTTTTGTTGTTCTACTTCTTCCTTTCATAACTTTGCTGCTGTGAATTGGGAATGTCTCCATTGCGAGACTAATAAAGGTTTTCTTCTTATGAATATTATTATTTTCCTTATACGTCAATCTATGTGGATGAAAGTGACAGTAAATGACTAAAGAGTTACGATATGCATGTGAAACAGGAATGTATGCAAATTAGAGAGCAAATCTTAAATTCTAGCTGCTACTGACTGGGCAATGTCACTTTTTTTTTTTAATGAATGAAGAGAAAAGCAAATACAGTACACACAAACATCTGCTCAGAGAGATTGATTTATTCATCGGATGTGGTTTGAGGGTCCAAGTTGGTTGTACCAGTGTTGTAAAGGAAGAATTTTGAACAACTGATTGTTTGCCACCAAGATTCACCAAGATTTTTTTAACAGTGAAAAGCACGTCGCAAAGGAACAATGATGAAGGGGGTGGGGGGAGTCCTGATTGTCTTAGGAGTGTTTCAAGTCCTTGGCACAAACAAAAGATCGTTGACGACGACACGGTCGATCATTCCAGAATTCACCTGTGGAGAATCCATAAATGAACACGTTGCTGGATCGTCGTCGATATGCTTTGTCATCATTTCATATTTATCAACGTGAGACGACTTTGCAATTCAGGTTTACAACACATGAGAAGACGATTTACCGTCAATTCTGGACTATAAGCCGCTACCTTTTTCCCAAACTTTCAACCCTGCGGCTTATTCAGTGATGCGGCTAATTTATGTCATTTTTCTAACGGCCGCCAGGGGGCGCTCGAGTAGACAAGGTCAGATTAAGACCGGTGGAATATATGCGTGGAGGAAGACTGCAACTTCTTGTCTTGTGCATACATTAAATTAGCGTGAACATAGCCTCATCATGGAAAATGCCAAAAGAAAGGCAGATGACGCATTGCTATTCTGTTGTTAGCATGTTGCTACCGTTTTACTGCCGCGTCCCAGGCACCGTTTTGGGAAGAAAGTTAGATTATTATTATTATTGTTAAGTTATATGATTCAAACTTTGAAAACTCTCTCTTTCTTTGTAAATATGTTGACATGTTTGAATGTGGGCACGTGCAGCTTCTATACGGGTGCGGCTTGTGTATGTACAAAATTGCTTTTCCTCTAAAAATGTCGTGGGTGCGGCTTATAATCAGGTGCGCTCTATAGTGCGGAAATGACGGTAAATCAAATATCAACAGAACTACTCATCATATTCAAAATGCAAAGATAAAAAGATGAGAGGATAGATGATACACTGTATTTCATTCATCACGTGAGAATAATTCAGGATGGTGAAACTGCATTCGTACCTTGAAAGTTGATCTCTGCACAGTCTTGATTTGTATCCGCAGTTCTTGGCCTGCCACGAGCCCAGTCAACGAAATTAACCTCTGAGCCATCAGTCCATAAAAAATCTCCTTCCTGAAAGACAAAGTCACTTTTTTTTTTGTAATACCATCGACCCTAAGATGAAGCCAAAGGATCTTTTGCCATTGTAAGGGTGGAGGGGTGGGGGGGGGGGAAATCAACAGAGAAGGAAAGATAAAGACATTATAGTGGCTCAGGAATGACACACTGAATAATCGACCGACGTTATGTCCTATCTGTTGAACGAATGTTAAGCTCGAACGAATATTGAACGAATGTTAAGCTCCAGGTAAGAACGGAGATGCAGCCGCAGGGCAAGCCATTGCGCAACCCTGCGGTTGCCTCGGGCTCCCGGCTGAGGCAGCAAGTCTGGTGGCGACTTGCTTGTTCCCTCATTTTTGAAACGAGATCAGCGTATACGAGAGTGACATTGAAACTACAGTACTGTATTGATCTCATCACACTAGTTTGGAGCCGATATTAATGCATGGTATGGGTATGATGTATATTTGGAACACATATGCTGGGCCTCATTGTTCGTTCGAAACGTTATCAATGCAAAACTGCAGGACTTTATTTCACATTACAGGTGAAGAGTATGAGCAAAGTTCTAAGTACCAAATCAATCGTTTTTTAAATAGTACAATATATATATATACCAGTATATATATATATATATATATATATATATATATATATATATATATATATATATACTATTTTAAAAACGATTATACTGAATTTCCGAATTTACGGTATATATATATATATATATATATATATATAGTACTATTTTTTAAAAACGATTATACGGACTATAAGCCGCTACTTTTTTCCCAAACTTTCAACCCTGCGGCTTATACGGTGATGCGGCCAATTTGTGTCATTTTTCTAACGGCCGCCAGGGGGCGCTCGAGTTGAAAAGGTAAGATTAAGACCGGTGGAATATATGCGTCGAGGAAGACTGCAACTTCTTGTGCATCAATTAAATGAGCGTGAACATACCCTCATCATGGAAAATGCCAAAAGAAAGGCAGATGACGCAGCTTTCAAACTAAAAGCAATCGAGCTGTCCGATAAAGAAGGAAACAGAGCTGCTGCTGGGAAGAAAGTTATATTGTTATGATTGTTAAGTTATATGATTAAAACTTTGAAAACTCTCTCTGTGTACCGTCTTTCTTTGTAAATATGTTGACATATTTTAATGTGGGCACGTGCGGCTTATATACGGGTGCGGCTTGTGTATGTACAAAATTGGTTTTCCTCTAAAAATGGAGTGGGTGCGGCTTATGATCGGGTGCGCTCTATAGTGCGGAAATTACGGTATATATATATATATATATATATGTATACATATCATGGATTGTACCTCAACTCGGTCATATAGTCCAATCCAAGAAAGCTGAAAAGATCCAGCCCCTGCCAGAATCAGTTGTCGGATGACTTGATTTTCCAGATTACTGTGGATGGAAACCAGGTTTCCACCAAGCATGTTGCATACAGTCTAGTGGGGAGGAAAACAGGAGTAAAAAAAAAACAAAAATGTCAATCACAAAAGCAATAGGCGCAAAATACACAAATTGTGCACGGAATTGTTTTCAATTTGCAAAGGACCGCCGACGCGCGTCACCGACACCGTACCTCGGCAAGAGCAAAATTTAACTCTTCATTCTGAAAGATTAAACAGCGGTTGTCCAACCGAGTCCAGCCTCGAGGGCAATAGCTGTCTGCAACATATACAACAACAAAGATGGGGCCCAAAAGACTCGATTAGGAAGTTGGTCCCTAACGGAAAGAAGGTTTGCAAATTTGAATTTCCATTGATGTCTTTTCCATAGTCGCACGTTTTTCCTCTGGGCGCTCCGGCTTCCTCCCAGAGAGTAAATACACATCTGCGACACATCTGTGACATGCCATATTGTCTCAGGTACATCACGGCACCTCTCTGCATGTTCTTTCATTTTTTCACTCACCTTTTTAATCTTAATGACAGTCTCTTAACTCATTCACTCCCAAAGACGATTTTAAACGTCTTTTCAGACTTGGTCCAGAATTGGGCTGCTACCGAATGAGTTAATAGTCCACGTTGATGAATGTAAGCATGCATGCATGGTTGCATGTCTCCCAAAAAGTTAGCTCTGTGATTGACTCGTTGTCAGTCAAGAGTGCCGAGTCTCACAGTTCAGAATCATCGTAAATTCAAAACGTGCAGTATGCAAGGCGGTCACTCACCTCTGTTGAAGGCAAAAGCCCACTGTTGGAAAGAATAAAATGACCGTCAAACTTTTATCGTGTCAAACACAACAGCTGATGTAGACTCAAAGTCGAGTCAGGAGGATTTGGACGAGGGTTAATTGAAGAAAACGTCTGCTCAAACCACCGAGTGGTTGAAATTTGAGATTGTTCTACTTACAGTTCCAGCGAACAGTCCACACGCCAGTAACAAGTGAAGCGCAAATGTCATCTGTGGAATGAGGGGTGGGGGGGGGGGACATTACAATGTCGGATGTCCATTTGTATTCACATTTCACGTTTATTAATGACTGTTCGAGATCGAAAAGTGTGCCGAAGCATTTACCTTTGCTGTTGTCAAGCTGACCCTCAGGGAACGGATTGAGGACAGCAAAAGGGGAGCAGCCTTTTAATTTCCCCAGCCCTCGACTGCCATCATCCTCATTACCTGATGACTCATGCTGAAATTAGTCTTCATAATTGGCTTCATTTAAACACCCGCACAACAAAGGAACGTCTTGAGGGGGAATTGTTTTGGTTAATTACTGTCATTGAATTGGTGCACCTTCAATGCGCACCTCGCATAAAACACGCAGGCAAACTAAACGTGAGAGTTCGTGGCAATTTCCAAAACACCCTTTCTCAGTGACAACCCATACACGCTGAACAAAAGAGAACAGAACAATTTCCTCGGATTGAGAAGTGAGTCATTTCGACGTTCGTAATTGTTTCGGTATTAGCATAAGAGGTCAATTTGGTTGCAAATGTCACTTGACCAAGGAGATGTCAGACATTTCTATTGGTGGCAAAAATAATTTGTAGGGTGTCTGAAATCATTTTGTACCTTTATGAAAAAAACATATCGACAATTTTGTAGCTGTAGAAATGATTGATAAAAAATACATTTCTTCTTGGTGTGGAAAATCATTTTGTATATATATATAAATTCAATGTATATATAAATTCAATGAATAAAATAAATGCATTTATTAAAAACAGAAAAAATTAAATAAAATGTCGAGATAAGTATACTTTTTTATTTTTTGTATTTTTTTATTGTAAGACTTTTTTTATTATCACGACAGTCACACGTTGACTAATAAGCAAACAAAATTGACCACAGCACTGATGGGACAAGCAATGCAATGTGATCATCTGCAGCCAGCGATGGCCGAGCGGGCGTGTCAGAACGAATTGACATGTTGAGTCAGGTGTGTCTTAACCTCCATGGCGGCAGAGGCTCCGTCGAACCCCGTCGAGACCGATTCACGGAACCCCTCGGGTTCGATCGAACCCGAGGTCAAGAAGCACTGCGTTCGACCTTCATTAACAGAAAAAAAGAGCAAAAATACAGTATGAGGGCTGCAATAAAACAAACAGGCCGGCGGCATCTCATTTGAATCTCATTGTAATCCCGCCAAATAATCCTCATTTTAAATAAATGCACCTATTATATGATTATGTGATTTATGTTTTTTTTTAACCAAAACGTCTTTCATTCTGAAGGGGCCGAGGTAAAGTCAAAGCGCCGTGTAATTCAAAGCAGGTGATTCCAACTCAATTATCACTCCGAAAAGAACACACTGCCCTCCAAATTCCAACCGAAAAATTATGTACACATGACTACGCTGTGATTACGCACGCACACACACACTGTTGGATTAAGTCCAAAGCTCCATGGCACTTATTCATAATACATTTGTCATTTGTAGCCAAATCATTGGAATATGTACCCTCATCTGTTGAAATCAAGAAGTAAAATCTTGCGGTTCATGTTTTTCAGACCCTTGAGGTAAAAAAACTTCAAAATGATAAAATGGCATAACACTTGTTTGGCTGTGGTTAGCCTCTGTGCAGCCCAATTTTCAGCAATGTTTATTGATGAGGGATTCACTTTTGGGGGGGAAAAAATTCTAGTTTTTGGTGAAAAAATCTTCACTTCCTCTTGTTTGTTTCCCTTGTGTTTGTGTATCACACAAAGCTTAACCCGCTGTTCAGAATTGACCCATACCCGAGCTAATCTTCTCAGGCTTACACTTCCTCATGAATGCTGCCATTTTATTCGTTTCCAACAGGTCCCCATTTGCCCCATTTCTCTTTCCGTTCTCTTATCTTTTCTTTCTTTTTCTTTTTTTTTTTTCATATACTGTCATCCACTGTACCGTTCTTTCTTCTCCCTTGACCCCTTCCTCTGGATTTGTCTTCTCCCCTTGTTTAAATTCACTTAGACGTAATTGCTTCCCACAGGTCTCCCTCTCGCTGTCACGCTGCAGTCTATCATGTGATGACACTATGCGCGCTTGTTTTTGGGAGCTCAGTGCGGAAGAGAGAGCGAGCTTCCATTTTATGAATGGACCCAGTAGCTTTTGCGGTTAAGTCGGTCCGACATGACTTCGTCTGCCGTGCCGTCATTGGTAGCGTAGAATGAAACTGTTCTTCGCTTTGTGGAACTTGATGACAAGTGTTTTAAATGGCGGAGGAGGTTTTAATCCCACCAGCTGGCAAAATAAACCCGGTAAGTCAACTTCAAATAGATCCAGATCAAGCCCAAAGTAGAGATACGAATAACAAAATAGCTGATAAGTGGCTTTTAATTCCATGTGTCTTATGTGGCATGTGTTGACTTATTATTAGGCCAAAATGGTTAGTCTATGTGCCTAACATGACTTTCTAGCTATGTATATTGGCCATGTTTGTATTTAGTGGCAGTTGAAAAATGGCCCCAAATATTTCATACATTTTAATACAGTATATTAACTCATTCAGTACCAGCCAATTCTAAACCAAGTCTGAAAAGACGTCTAAAAACGTCTTTGGGAGTGAATGAGTTAAATAGGGTATTGGAAGCGTGTGATATTTTGTTAAAATGTCCCCCCCCACCCCATTGCTTATTTCAATTTAGACACAGTTTTAATTCAACAATAGGTACCGTAATGTTCCCGTGAAGCCGATAAGTGCCCGTTATAACCGGCAGACAACTATGACCTTCTTTGGTTGACCTTCTTCGGTAGCCTTCAGGAATGTGAACAATGCCAAGACATTTTCAGAACAAAATACCATTTCACTCCAAAATACCGTAATTTCCGCACTATAGAGCGCACCTGATTATAAGCCGCACCCACTACATTTTTAGAGGAAAAGCAATTTTGTACATACACAAGCCGCACCCGTATATAAGCCGCATGTGCCCACATTAAAACATGTCAACATATTTACAAAGAAAGAAAATCACGGTGAGCCGTCTTCATCTTCCTCCTGTGAACTGAAGCCATCCAAGTCACCGTCCTCAGTGTCGGAATTAAACAGTGTCATAAAGACCCGTCTTAATCTTACCGTTTCTACGCGAGCGCCCCCTGGCGGCCGTTAGAAAAATGACACCAATTGGCCGCATCACTGTATAAGCCGCAGGGTTGAAAGTTTGGGAAAAAGTAGCGGCTTATAGTCCCGAATTTACGGTAATGCCAACAGTGTTTTAACAGAAGTCAGCCAATATGTGAAGCACCTGCTCAAGGGCTAATAGGAGAGGAATATATTGATGAATGGGGAAATCTGTTTCTGTGCTGCATATAAGTGATAAATGTAAACTCTGACTGTTTTGTGCAATTTTCTTTCCTGTTTGAAAAGCATCTGACAGGCTCACTGTTGGCGGTGGCTTTTCTTACTTCCTTTGGGAGTTCTATGCTCTACGGATACAATTTAGCTGTAGTCAACTCTCCAGCTGCGGTAAGCAAGATGCACTCCTGTCTGAAAGCTTTATTCTTGCTGGACACGAAAACATTTAGGATTGGAATCAAAAGACTAATAGAAACAGGAGGCCAACATTGCAAATTTATAATCAGTTGGACGTGACACACAATTTACAAGATGGCACCTTTTATTTGAAACACCCTTTTTTCCACGTGAAAAAAAAGTATTGGAACATGATTTTTCTGCAGGCTTTTCCCATTACTGTAAATTGATTTGTCACACAACAAACAATAGCTTCGGTTGGGGCATAGACTTGTACGATGGTTACTTTGGCATATCTGGTGTTGAGCCTTGCTGTAATGATCCGTTCATTCACCGGCTTCCATCCAATCAATGCTTTTGCTGCACTGTTCGAGAGGATGATACCGACTCCATGGGAATGGTGGTCTTGCTTCCCAGAGAACAGAAAAGTTGCTCCATCAACCATCAACCGCCCTTGCCCTGTTCACCTCATTTCACTAACGCCTAAGATGTCTAGGCGATAGTCCCTCATATTCTTCAGCACCTGGTCCATGCGACCAGACTGGAACATTGTGCCCACATTCCAGGTGCCTGGATCGACCCTGATCGCCAGATCAGGGTCATCAGGGGTCGGGCTTCCTGCTGGATTTCACCCGGCCCCCCGTCATAGATACATCCAAGGATGTGCCGTCTCTTCTTCGCCATGGTTTACCGGAATGGCTTCCTCTCGTCGTTTCTGTCACAGGTTTTTGTTTTACAGGGTGAGGTTGTTAACCTCACGCCCAACCCCTCAACCTGGAGGACCAGTTGGATGCAGTTTATATATATATATATTACAGTTTACCCCCAGTGAGTCCCAGGGACTCGCTGATCAGAAAAGTCCCATTATGCATTTAGAGAGTCCCAAATTTCGAATTCAAAAATGGTCTACTTATTCATTTGCATATGATAATAACACAAACAACAACATGTTCGAAAAATTTATCGTCCACCTTGGACTTGCAAAATGAAACCTTGTGATCAAGCCTATCCCAGCTGCCTTCAGGCAGTAGTCAGGGTACACCCTGAACCGGTTGCCAGCCAATCGCAGGATACACACCTTGGGACAATCTCGAGTGTTCAATCAGCCTGCCATGCGTTATTATTGGAATGTGGGAGAAAACCAGAGTACCTGGAGAAAACCTACACCGGGGAGAACATGCAAACTCCACACAGGAAGGGCAGAGCCGGGCTCGAACCCGGTACCTCTGCACTGTGAGGTTGACGCGCTAACCACTGGACCTCATCTAATATAGTTTCCCAAAATATCCTACCTTTATTACATACATGTTGCCAGTATCTGGAGCTAATCTAACATCCTTCTTCCCTTTAGTATATCAAGGACTTCTACAACAAAACCGCGTTAAGCCGCAATGGAACTGGACTCAACGGGGAGACATTAACACTGATGTATTCACTCACGGTGTCTGTATTCGCAATCGGTGGTCTACTGGGTTCTTTGATAGTGGGTGTGCTGGTCACTCGCTTTGGCAGGTAAGACTTTTTTTTAACATCTGTTTATTGTAAAGACGTAATTCAAGCCAGTGATATTTGCACTATTAATGTTCATTAACACCATGCCTAACAGAATGAAGAAAAAATAATTTTGAGCGGTGGGATGGTTTAGTTGCTGCACTCGCTGATGGGTTGGGAGTCTAGGCTGTTAGTCTACAAAGCGAGTTTACCGTATTTTCACGAGCATAAGGCGCCATTAAAAGTCTAGTGTATGAGCCGAGTTCCAAAGCCTGACTGAGCGCGCTTCTGGCCGACACGCTGTTTATATAGAGAAAA